>OZ026625.1:11018216-11241216 GCA_964020975.1 Hermodice carunculata | reverse complement strand
GTCCGGATCAAATGTTTATGAATGCCAGTGTAAAATGATAGAGAATAACCGTGTAAGGTGACCATAAAATTGTGCCGGTGTTGGACGAATCTGTGCACAGCGAAACCTGTCTTGAAAGGCTTCTCCTGGGATTGACCAAATCACAGTCTCTCTAAACAGGTGGTGTGGCGAAGGAGACCTAAATAACATTCAAACTACTCAGCAAAGCATCCTCAAAAGCCAGTCTTTCAAAGCGTGCGGCCTTCCAGTGGCAGGTAGTCTCAAAAAAGAAAAAAAAAAAAAAGACCATGCATGGTACAAAAATGTCAAATTTTGTTCTACAGAGTCCAAGAACCAAGTGTCAGATTATGTGAGTTAAGTGTCAGATTACTCGAGTTTAATGTCAGGTTGTGAGAGTTTTTGTCCATTTTATCACCTCATGTTGAATGGACAGCCCTTTGAAAGATACAGTGCTCAAACTTCAGACAAAAACTAAAGGCCAGTTAAGGAACGCAACAGTAATTGTGTTCATCTGAGACTCGCTAGTTTTCTGCTGAGAATTGATGATCCAGTTATAGTTATTGGTGATAATTATCAGTATCACTATGTGTGAGAAATGTTGATTTTTTTCCAGATATGTTTCAGAAGATGGGCCAAATTTATGTATTAGTTGTTTATTCAGGGTACCATTAATCCTGCACAGGGGAGGGATGTTGTAAAGGTTTATGCTAAAAGAACAGTTGATAAATCCAAGTGGGAAAGAGAGAGAGTGTTGTGTGTGTGTGTTGTGTGTGTGTATTAACCACCATAAGATGTAATCAAGACGTATGGCAAGTCACATGACGGTACAGTGGATTTATATTTGTGTAAACAAAGCATTACAAGTCTGTGGTCATATCAATGACAATAAAAGCTTTGTGTTCCTGTCATCACATGGTTTTCATGTAAACTCCAGATTCATGTATGCAGGACCTGTATAAATTTACTGAGACATATTTACAGTCCATATTTAATGTTAAGCCTTGTGTATCATACAGTTGTAGTCATTGTGTAGTCCTTGTATATATATGCTTTATGTAGTTCCGGTTGCCATGACAAATAGGTTTTTACCCACCAACCATGGTTGACATCGTGCAAGCCTTGTTTACCTGTGTATGGCACGGTTTTCCATGGTAACAACTTGTGGGTGTGACTAATAATGTGCAATGCATAATCCTTGCCTCTACATTGCACTTACCATTTATCATCCATCAGCCACACTGTACTAGCCATATCCTTTATCCTTGCCGGCAAATCTCTCCTTACTCTGGAGAGCAAAAAGTACAGCTGTTCCTTGTTGGGCAGGCAAGTTTCTGAGTGTTTCCTGTGTGTGTTAACTGCACAAAATTTTTGTTCTACTCGGTGCAATTTTAAGTAATGTGTTTGGATGCATTACAGAGCATTTGATCTCTGTGCAATTAATCTGTCTGTTCATATCCAGAGATTCGCTTTGTTATCTATTGTTGTTTTTGATACTTGTTCTTCGTTTTAACGTGTTTCATTTGGGCGTGTCATTGTGAATAACTCTGTTGTCTTTTGACACAAAGATCGACAAGCAGGCAAAGAAATGTGATCTTAAGTTCATATCATGCCATATACTTTCCAGTACCTCCTTGCAGTGTCTTTGCAACTTAACTTGTATGTGTGCTCAGTTCCATTAGAATTTGGTGACTGCTTTGATATCTTTCACTTTGTGCCTTTCAATTTTATATAGAATGCTTGTGGTCTGTTCACAGACCTGATTATTTTGACACGTAATTTGCACGTCACCAGTGTTCGTACTTGACAGGTAATTTGCACGTATCCAGTGTTGTTTTTGAGGTGGTCGGAAGAAGTGCATGTAAAGGAATGGTCAGGTTTTAGAATTTGTACAAAACTCACCCATAATTGAGCTGAGAAACATGACAGGGATCTATCTACAGCTATAAAATCCTACGCCTAACTGGAAGAAGGGCCATATGAAATATCCTGGTGTATCAGCGATGGTTTTCTGACAAAAAAACAAAAACAAAAAACAAAACAAAAGTTTTTTGTCTTCAAATAACACATTAAAGCCATTTGCAAGGCCTGTTTCTAGATACATACCACGTCCTTCATTCAGAATGCATATTACTGGACTCCTGGGCCTTGCTATTTGTGATCCTATTCAAATTGTTCTTTTTTTTAAAAAAATTTAATTTAATATTTTTTAATGTTTTCCTTTTGCAGATCTAGTGACTGGCTAAGTATTGCCTGGGTATACATATTTAAACATTTTTTTTCAAATATAAAAATGACCCAAGAGAAAATATGTGGAGGGAAAAAAAAGCAGTGCTGGATGATAAACCAGGATATATTTTGTGTGGCCCAATAAATGCAGAAATTATGCAAAATCAGTCGTAGCCTTCGATAATTCATATTGAAATAAATTAGCATTTTGTAATTTCATGAGCCAAATGAAAGAAATGTAAATGAGTCATTCACTAATTTCATGATCCATATAGAAGAACTGTGTATTTGTCTTCTTGGTGAGTGACCAGCATTCATACCTCATTTTTTTTTTGGGGGGGGGCCCTTTTTTGTTTCAATTGAAATTTTGCCTACTTTGGGCAATCTCCCCCATGAAAATCCATGTACTTACTTTGCTTTTTTTTTTGTTTTTTGTTTTTGTTTTATTGTAAACTCTTCCTATTGGAAGAAACAAATAACCATTTCTTGTCTGAGAATGTTAGTAGCTACGTGAGGCCAGTTTCTGCATGTACACAGCTTCTGCAACTGAGAAAAGTTGATATTAGTTTACCTATGATATTGAAAGATTTTGATGAAATAGGGAAAGGGGGTGAGAGAATGATCCCCCAAGGTATAGAATTTCCATATGTGTATGCTTTGTGCAAATATAATATCTCTTTAAATGTGGTGCATATACAGTTGACCACTTTAAGAGCAAAAGTTTAAACAAGTTTGCAACAGAAAGACGACACAAGTGTTCTGAAGGTAGACACATGATGTGCCAAAATGCCTGATTGGTTTCATCCATAACTGGACTCCTCAGAGGCGAGTGAGTTTGGTTAAACCCCAAGGTAAACACAAAATAATTATGTTTACTAGTTACTAGTTACAGGGAGTTGGCCTCTGTTCCAACTGTCTGCTCTGTGACTGAACAGAAACTTAAAACAAGTTTGGGTCTGTTGGCTTTCTTTGTACGGTACATGTGCTCGCCTTTTTTACTCGAATTGATACGAAGCATTCAGGTCAGAAAAAAAAAAAAATGAGTAGTTGACCAAGCAGGCATACACTTTGGACAGATTGAACATGTTTCAAAGAAACCCTTTCTTACTATGGTTACGGAGTAGAAAATAAGGGAGTAAATGATTCCTTTCCAACCGACTGGCACAGGTCCACCAATGGGTAACCCTACGAGGCAAAAACCATGCAAAGTTGGAACAGCTGAAAGAGGAGGCAAACTATTCACAAATGTGACATACATATTTGTGGTCAAATATAAGGCTGGTTGCAGTTCTCATTCTTGCTATGTGGCGATATTTTTTCTTGTGTATGGAGCAAACTGGACTTCCTTGTGCCTGTAGTGTCATTGTTCTATTGTTTGCAATTACTCTATAGCTATACATAGTATTTGTGATATACAGTGGTCCCCCTCTTATGAAGCCCTTCTAACCAGAGACCACCCTCCAATGCAGAAAGTGTGGTATTTCTATTATATTTATCCCCTCTAATGGAGAATGCAACCTGCAGGTGGAGCCAGGTTTCAGTAACTTCTTTCTGGTATCCACCTGTTGCAGGTGCTTCATTCATTGGTTGAAAATGTCATGACACAGGAACCAGGTGCTGCCACCTACTAGAATAGTGCATGTGATGTGCCCTATTACAGGTCACTGACTGACTGTAATATGTTGGCCCTGATAAGAAGAGGACTACTGTACTTTAAAATACTGGAGCTAATCTAAAGTGCTTGTACATGACTGTGAAAACAATTGTAAGTTCTGAGCCAGTGTGAATTGTGAATTTTATGCAGTGGCCCTTTTAACTTCTATGGTCTGACTGCTTATACTTATATCCATATTATATTTGTATATATGTATAGTTGCTTCCAATTTTTGCATTCATTATTACATTTGTTTTGAAATAATTGTAATCTAATTCCGTATTTCATATGTGTATTATGTTGAGAAGACCTTAATATATTTTCTGCATGAGGCTAGATTATTTCTGGCTGCATTTTGTATGTGCACACTTATTGGAACTTTGTTCCTGGACATTATGTTCTTTCAACTTGACACTGGCATGCATTCAACTTTTATAATTAAGTAAATAGCAACTTACACTGGATTTCCTAAAATCCCATTTCATATTGCAGGAACAATTAAATGGTTGTACTTTTTTCGTAACTTTTTTTTTTCCCAGTACAGTAGCCCCTCTTTTGAGAGACCATCCCCAGTGTCATCCAACAAGTGGTCACATAAAGCAGGTGGTCTCCCAAAGGAGGTTTGACTTTTATGCCACCTACCTTACAACTAGCCGTTACTTTGAGCCCCCATGCATCTATAATTTCGAGTCAGACAGGACTGATGTGCACTGATTAGCTCCCTTTCCATCGTGCAGTCATGTGTTTACTCATTTATCGGCATTAAACCTATTTCGGATAAATTTGTAAACTGGTTTTCACAACTTATTCTATCAGTCTTGTACCAAGTACTTTGTGTGTAGGTTTTACTTATCTGTACTTATCTGTAATGCAGAATTTCTGGATCGATAAACGGTCTTGTGGGGGGGTCGTTTTGGGTGGTCACTGGTCAGGTTCTGCAGGTGCTCTCACAAAGAGGTAAATTATCATTAGAAGGTGCTTTTGCACAATGAAAGTGGTCACAAAAGGCAGGTGGTCTCCCAAAAGAGGGTCTTTCAAAAGAGGGACTGCTGTGTTGTATTGTGTGAATCCTCAGATTACACATGCATTTAAGAAGTACAGGTGATTTACCTCTACAGATTTCTACACATTTTGCCTGTCTGTGTTTTTTCCCCCAAGCAATCTAGTTTTAACTCATTCCATACCAGTCCCTGATTTTCCTGAATATTTACCTGGATTTATGACTACAATTGCACATTTAAATTCTTCATGAAAAGAGCTTTCATTCAAGTACCAACATGCCTATAGTCTTAAGTCAGTGGTTCTGGTGCTGCCTGGCAAGTCATGCTGGAGCTGCCGCAAGGGCAGCTGCAGTATGACTTGCCAGGCAGTGCCAGAAACACTGACCAAGGACTGTGACCAGAGTATGGAATGAGTTAAACACTTCAATACATTTTTGCTCAAATTTGGTACAAGGGTCCCTCATAAGCAGATAAGGGACAATGAATGAACTAGATTTCTGGGACACTCGTTTACTGCTTTAGGGCATTTTGCAATACTGTGATGGCAGAGGCTTCCTTTTGAGTGTTGCTCGATGTATCCAGAGCTAGTGACAGCTTGTAAAATAATGCTTTGGGAATACATGTATTCTCAAAGGTATCAGGAAATGATTTTACAACATTATGTGAGAATAATCCATCACCAATGTTTCACAGAAGTGGTTTGTGAAGTTTTTACTTGTGCAAGTCAAGTCACGTCGAGTCACATTTGATAGATCAGTAATCCTAAAAACTGCACATAGCCAAATTCAAAATGTAGTTAAATGCAAAGTTACGATTTACCAGCAAAAAAAAAACAAACAAACAAACAAACAAAAAAACAAAAAAACCCAAAACCTGTAATAGAGGTACTCTATGTGGACATATATGAAAATCAAGTTCCAAGTGTCAAGAAGTTACATTGAAAGCTATCATGTGATGCATTCTATTTTTTCAGAACAAGTGAAACTGACATATTAACTGACATGACCGTTTCCATCTTCCTTCCTTTTCTTTTTAAGTTATGGACACAATGTGTTTTTAGGTAACTATCTGATATATTTATTGCTGTTATTTTTATATCGGTGATTGGCAGTTTCTGCTAACATTTGTGTTTGTTCAGCCATGTACTGATGTTAAACCTACTTTTACTTTTAATTTTCAAACAACAAAATCATGTCCTTTAAATGTCAGTATAGGACAAATGGCCTGCATGGAAGACGGCAGAAAATGTGTTGCATCTGTACTCGCCAGTAAAACTGGCAAATTACGTGCAGGACTGATCAAGTGTGTATGAATTATGTTTTTTTTTTTGAATGGCATCATTAGCATTGTAAGCAGAACAGGATTGCTGGTACTTCTAATAACTAACCAGAAAGATGCATCATGTGATAATTCTGTATGAATCCCCTGCCAGAGCGCAATATGTTAAGCCTGTATATATGTTGCCGAGTCACGGGGGGAGGGTACTCACGAGTGACGACATGCTGTGAATGTAGAGGCATAAATAAAGTTTATGATTTAACAGAGTATTGGTCGTGATTTTTTTGCATGCCTAGCTTCTCCAGCTCCTCCCCCCCCCCCCAAATACCGGTTGCCCCATGACTGAATATTTGGCAGTATTTGTTCCCCTTATCCCTTACGAATATTTCTTCCCCTACCATACACTTTGTATTAAAGTGCAGCTGCATACTCTGAAACCGTATAACAATAGACTGTTCATACCGAGTTGCACCGAACTTTTCAGGACTGTAATTATTTATTCATTCCATTGTTGGCCTAATTGTCCAATCAGCAAGAGGCCGATTCGGGCCTATAACTTCATGTTTAAAACGGATGCCACAGCTAATGCTGGTGTTTACAGCCTGGATTGTGCTGAACAGTGCAAATCTTTTACCTAAAATGTCACATCAGTGGTGAAACATGCATTTTTAGTTTACTGACGGTCTGATTTTTCATTAAATCCAAGCACATCCTGATTGTTACTTTCTGATCCTTTCACATGTAATCCGGCCAGCGTGGTCGAGCACAATATGTGAACAATTCAGCAGCATGTGCTTCCCAAAGTGAACCGGAAAAACCCGGAGTCCTAAAAACTGGTCAGTGCACTTTATGATATAAGCATAAAACTTTCCAGAAATTTAGACTAATGTAAGATTATCAGTTAAGCTTATTCTATGCATATGGTATTCACACTGGTGAATATCGAACACCCATTCACCATGATCAGCCTATGCTTAGCAGATTAAGCTTAATGGACAAAGAGTTTGAACTATAACTTAGCTGAACTATGCTGAGCTTAATTTTATAAGCTAAAAAAAATTATGAAAATAAACGTATAAATAGGATGAAAAAAATACTAGCAACACAATAAATCAACATCCATACTCAGATATTCATGGGTGGGAACAAATTAAAATATATTCCTCCCCCAGGGGAACAAACTAATATTCCTCTACACTGTGAATTGATGACAATATCCGATTCATATTCTTTTGGTAAACAGTCCTGTCATTCAAATACTAGCTGTTGACAGTTGCAGAGACTGTGGGAATGGTCCAGGTCAACAGCTTTCCTCAGCATGCTTCAGGCACAATGCACCCAAAACAGGCCAAGGAAAACAGCTGAGTTGGTACAAACTGGCAACAGAAGCTAAATTTACATATTAAGGAAATCCATCGTGCAGATCAGTCTTGCATTGTTTACATTTTGCCCCATTTCCAAAAGTTCAGACAATAAACAACTCCCAGGTCAGCACCTGAACATAAAAACCCAACAGATCCAGTTTATCTCTTGTTCTGGTTAATGGTATGTTGTTACGCATGATGTACCTTATTTAGTGGTACGTACCAGATGGCTATCTTCCTTCTCCTCACTGCTCGCAATGCAGAAAAAATTTTGCTCTGTCACTTTCATATTGATCCAATGGGCATGAACAGGTCTGTCCCACATGGTAAACTGCAGCTGCAACAACAGCAACTGCAGCATAACTTTCAACCCAATTGGCAAAGTGCTTTGACTTTGATGGATAAAGTGTGTCCCTCATTTGGCCACCATTCCCAAGTCTCCCCCCCCCCCCCCCAAATGAAAAGATTCCATCTTTGGTCATGGCAGAAACCAATTTCCTCAAAAAGTGGCCTTGAGACTGTGGTGAAGATGGCTCATCTACAATCTAAAACAAGGTCTTAAAAGAATCACGTACGAAGCAACTAGGCTTGACCCATTTTGGTCAAATCTTCATATTATTTAAAGAAAATATTGCTATAAAAGACCCTGTGGCCTTGAGAATGAGTTTACGCCCCTTTCCTCAACCATCCTTACCCCCTGCCATTCTACTACAATGTACAAGTATCTTTCCAAGAATGACCACAATTGGTAGCCTTTTCTGAAATCCTTCTTGAGTGCTAGAACAGGAAGACAATATTCTGAAATTGATCATGTCAGTTGAGAATGAGGTGGATGTCCCTTATTTGGCAATCTAAACTAAGGTCTTACCAGGAAGTATGATCTGACGATCTGCTCAAATTTTCTCACTGTCCTAGGTACATTTTCAGGTTATCACACACAGCAGATATCATTTGAAAAGTGTTGTTACCTTTTAAAAGAAGGTCAAAGTCACCTTTCTGTAATCCCCAACGAAGAAAGATGCACACTGTGCTAGGATGCATAGCCTTGCCAATTTTTGATCCATTTTCCAATATTCCGAAGGTTATTGCACAAAAAGATTTACCGTATGTGACCCTGCAAATAAGGTCAAGCCTGGTCACCTATAGATCTACAATACAATGGCTTGTTGATACACAAAAACCTGACCAAGTTTGATCTTAACCAGATCTTTCTGGAGTTATTGCAGAGAAACACTTTATTTCATGATCGATGGCAAGGCTATGTGTAGATGATAAGCTGACGATTAAATACACAGATGAAAAGCAAACATTTTTTTTTTTTCTTTTTCATGAACATGACGCCAGACGATGCCAAGTAAATTGTTGAACCTACCAAGTCAAACTTCAAAGATTATCTAATAAAATATAAATTTATCATAATACATAAAATGTATGTCAGAAAAAATGTTTCAAATGTAAGGCTCTGAAGTTAAGACCTTCCCAAAGTGTTTTCAGGCTCACTGTAATATGTCCCTTTGACAAGAGTATGTGACACTACCATAGATGCAGACTCCTTGTTACAGGTGTCTATCGGTACATGTTACCACTCCCTGTACATTGATCCTAGCTGCAAGCTGAATGACTCCTTGCCATTTCTGGTCACTCAAACGCCAACTTTCAGGACCTAATGTTGCAGAATGACATATATATTGTGATGAACAGTATGTGTCATAGGTGTCAAGCCCCAAAGATGCGTGACTGGGAGGTTCTTGTAAAAAGTGTATGAAATCAAATCAAACGGTCAATTTTGCCTTTAAATCCCTGTCATTTTAACAAGTTTTTGAGTCTCCAAAACAGGAGACTCCCGGTGAAATCGGGAGAGTTGACAGCCACGATGCGTGCCAAGTCTCATGTAAATGTGTTGCAGGACAACAACACTGCAGGCTGGACTAGGTAGGCACAACAGGTAAACAGGCAAACATGATGACAACAATGCTCTCTCATCCTGTTGGTCAATGGGGGTCATAACAGAGCCATTCATACCCTCATGCAGACAATGTTTTATTTGCATACTGGTCTGACGAGAACTTGGTTTACATTGTTCCAAACACAGAGCACTTTTAAAACAAAAGTGTCGCCTGTAAGGGCAAGAAAAATTGTTTTGAAATTATATGTCTGCAGGACAAGTGACACAAAATTTCCACTTGTCCTCCCTAATGCTGATGAAGTGTACCTACGTTTTGGTTTGAAAGAGCAGGTTTCAATGGAAATCATGTCATACAGTGAGTTTATGTGTCTGTCATTCTAACAACCTTTGGAATTTAACATATTGTGAATTTAGGCAATTAAAAGTACTTGTCCATAGGACATGTGAAATTTGAAAGTCACTTGTCCTCAAAAGGATTTCACTTGTCCGGAACAACAGGACCATAGGAATTTTGACACCCTGCCTGTCTGTTAATATGGCGAGTCTGATCCCAGATTAGACAAGCACAGTCACAGGCGCCTCCTCCAGTGACCTGACCCTGCACTTACAACACCCAAATGCTTGTGAATTTGCCTGGTAATATATTTGAGCATGTTCTTATATATGGCGAGTGTTAGGTTTTCATATCGACATTCCTTCTTCACCTCTTGCCATGACAGGCAAGCATAACCGCCAAGCTGAAATTCATAATATTGTGGAAGGGCTACTACTATGGGATGTGAACCCTGACCTGTGGGGACTTTGCCATGCTAAATAATAATAAAACTACAAGAGTGTGAGCGCCTGGCCATAATTTCTGCATGGCACGAGTGTAACAGTGGAGTAGAAGGATACGTGAGATGCAGCCTGCGGCAGGCAGGCCATTGATTGTATCCTTCCACACCACCGGTGCACAAGTACCATGCAGAATTTAGGGCCAGGTAATTGCAAGACTAATGTTTTATTTTTATCCCTTGTATGTGTAGTCCAGAGTAGCCGTTTTTATTTCGAATAAAAAAATCGATAGTATTGTTTTGAAACAGTGATCAATGACAAATAACTACATGCATAGCAGACGATAAATCAACATCCTAGGTGTGCCCACATGAAAAAGTGGGCAGGGTTGGGCCAGTGCAAAAGTAGGGCATGCATGCGACCATTCTACATGGGCGCGTGGATCAGCAATAAATTCTACATGGTGCAGAACGGCCCATCTATGGTCACTCTAGACTACACATACATGGGATAAAAAAAAATTCAACATGCCGACTTGTAAGCCATCAAGACAAACTTCAAAAGTTTGCTGGATGACAAACAGTTCTAGTATTGTAGGTGAGGTATGCATCAACATGCTGTGGAATTTCAAAAATAAATTCTACATGCTCTTACAGTATCAAGGATATGCAATTTTATTCTCTTTATGAAGGATATTTCAGTAATATTTGGTCATTTTCACCACATTTACATTGTCTTGTCCTCAAAGAACATCATGGTGATGATGAAACTGCAAAAAATTGAAGATAGACCTCACCATTATTGAGTCATCTAGCGGGTATTATATCTTCAATAAATCATTTATATCACCCCCAGGGACAAAGGGAAACAAGATTATAGGGTCCACCAAAGACTGCTATCTACTGTTCTCAAAATTGCTGCACTCATGATCGATGTTCTGCTGAAGGACAGCCCCTCAGCCTAAGGCACTTTTACACTGTCGTGACCCTCTTGTTCTTGTGAAGCAGTCTGCGTGCCTGCAGGCTGGACAGGCTGAGTGTTACACTGTGGCCCATTGGATTCTGCAGTCCAGTTCATCAGCTGTGACACGTCACTGATCCCCAAGTCATTTGCATGCGTGCGGTAATGTTGCTTGAGACGACACAGCAAACCGAAAGATTTACTACAAACCAAACACACGTGCGGTTTAATTTTACTGTGGATCACAGTATGCTGCTTCAAGTTTGACAAATCACTGAAACATTTGCCGCATACCTGACAGGAATAGGGCTTCTCTCCTGTGTGAGTCCTTTTGTGTGTCTTCAAGTCATCAGAACGGAAGAAAGCCTTTTTGCATATTTCACACACATGCGACCTGACGCCTTGGTGGAATATCATGTGCTGCTTTAATGTGGCTTTTAATTTAAATGCCTTTCCGCATGTGTCACATTTGTGTTGTTTCAAATCTGTGTGGATTAAGCAATGTCTTTTATAATGGGAGGACTGCAGGAAGGCTTGTCCACAGATGTGGCACACGTACCTTCTTTCTCCTGTGTGAGTTCTGAGATGGACTTTCATGTCAGCTCTGTGAATAAATGTTTTGGCGCAGACCGGGCACTCATGAGGCGTGAGGTTAGCATGAACCAGTTTGTGAGTATACAGACCTGACCTGCTGCCGTATTTGTTGCCACAAACCTCACACACGTAGCTTCTTTCCGAATCATGAATTACACTGTGTTGTTTCAAGTATCTTGGATGATTGAATATCTTCCCGCAAGTGGTACACGGGTAATTTTTATCTAAATGAAGGATGGCATGTTTCTCCAAACTTTCCTTCCTTTTGAAGGTCTTGCCACATGTTTCACAGGCAAATGGCTTTATCCCATCGTGGGACTCTTTGTAATGTGCTTGCAAGTGGACCATACGCTGAAAACCTATTCCACATTCAACACATTCATGACGCTTCTTCTCTTTATGACTGTTCTCATGGCGAATCATGGGGGCCTTCCACAGAAACTGCTTTCCACAGGTGCCACAAGCAAACGGCTTTTTGTCCGTGTGCAACAGAGCGTGCTTCTGCAGCAATGACTTGCTTCCGTATGACTTGCTGCAGATCTGGCATTGATGTGTTTTCTCGCTATGAATCAAACTGTGCGATTTGAGGTAGTGTGGATGACTAAAGGAACGTCCACAGGTGTCACAGAAATATTTTGCACCCGAATGTAGTATAGCATGCCGACGTAAATTGTTCCCACTGTAGAAAATCTTGCCGCAAGTCTTGCAAATAAATGGGTTCTGTTCAGAGTGCATCTTGTAATGTTTAACCAACCTACCCTGACTAGTAAAAGCCCTATCACACTTGTTACATGCAAATTTTGGTTTTTTCTCCTCTGAATTGTCATCTGGGGTCCACTTGGGTTTGCCTTGTATTTTCCTTGTTGATCTTCCTGCAATGAAAATGTCAAAATATTTGCAAGTGCATTGAATCTGTCTCATCATCTCTTCTCTTACTTATCAATAATAATTAATTCAATAACACATTTTATAATAATATAATACCATTTATAATTTTACTGTTATAAAGTGTTCTTCTAACTCATTCAGTGCCACATTTTGGGACTGAGTCAACAGCTTTCCTCGGCACACTTTGGGTGCATGCACCCAAAGTGTGCCAAGGAAAGCTGTTGACCTGGACAGTTATATTCTATGTAACTACAGGCATGCTGGTACTTGAAAAAAAGGTCTTTTCACGAGCAACATGAACCTAGCATCCTTATTACAATTCAGAGCAGTTTCTGTTCAGTAGTTCAACTTGAGTCACAGCTGACACTAAAAGAGTTATTTTGTTTTGTGTATGATCCGTGCAGATATAAACAGATACATTATTACGCTTCACTCTTCTCAGTCAACATCAGCTTTGGTTTGGTTTGTTTATTTCATTTTTATGCTTGAGTTGGTCCAAAATACATACACATACATAATAATCACTGCATGACACATATAATCTCATATCTTAACAACAGTAAGACATGGACATTGCCAAATGTCCAATATTCAGCGCAAAGATATTTTTGTGGTGGACAGCAAGCACTCTACTGTGTTAAATTCCGTCAAGTAATGGAGGGACCTTCTAATGGCAGATACCTAGCTAGAGAGTCCAGCATTGGTAGGATGTTAAAGTGTCCTGAGGGATATCTTTGGTGTGCATTTGAGAATTTGAACACCTTGTCACATGTTGCAAATGCTGCACAGAATGATTTTTTTTTTCCGGTTTTTTTTTTTTTTTTTTTGGGGGGGGGGGGGCATACTGTGCAATTGTAAGTAAAAATTTTGTTGGATCAAGCAAATCATCATACTTCATAATGGGGCATTTTTTCCGTGACAGTTTCTCTCATCACACATTTAATGGATTGAGGATTGGAGTTGGAGGTTAGTCTTAAACTAGAAGGCGATCAGTGACCGAAAACCCCTCGGTCAGGATGGAGGGACAGACAGACAAATGTAGGTGACGACAGTGCCCCTCTGGTAGGTCAAGGCTACTTCTGTATGGCATAATGACAATGCTTTGGCGCAAATGCAATGAGCAGAGATATCATGGCAAGGCCATTTTTCTGCAATGCAGCACTGTGACCTAAATATGTAACTCAGTGACCTAATTTTCACTTGGTGTCTGAGGCATCCTTAGGATCACCTGTCATATGTAATTTGTGCAGCTACAATGAGTAATTTAATATTTGAAGATATCATGGTGCCGCCATTTTTCAATGCTTTGGCGCAAATGCAATGAGCAGACATATCACGGCAAGGCCATTTTTCTGCAATGCAGCACTGTGACCTAAATATGTGACCGGGTGACCTAGTTTTCAATAGGCATCTGAGGCATCCTTAGGACCAACTGTCATAAATAATTGATGAAGCTACATTCAGTATTTTTTTTAGATATTGTTTTAACATCATTTTTTTTAATGTACTGTGACCTAGTGACCTACTTTTCAATAGGCACCCGAAGCACCTCAATGGGCCCCTGTGATAAAAATTTGGTCTCTGTAAAGTGGGTATTTTTGGAGATATGGTGTTAACATAGCATACATGGATGCATAGGTGATGACAATACCCCTCCGGCCTAAAGGCCAAGGGGTAAAAACACTAATCAAATGTCTCCTTTCTAACCAAAAATGTAAGAATTGTTCTGGTATATTTTTCATAAAACTTTAAGCACAAAAATGTATAATCAAACAGTACTACACTTACTTCGAATGGTTTTTGGCCCTGCATTAAGAGGTATGGTCTCTGATGTCATGTTCTTAGCCACACGTCCAGACGCGAGTTTAGATGGGTTCACCATAATCTGGTCTTTTTTCGCCTGAGAATTACCAGGCCCTGTGCTTTGTTTATTTTCTTCACCATCACTTCCAGAAGCATCAGCCTGAGCATTGTCATTTCCAATATCCATCTCATCATCCAGTTGAAAACTTCTGTTTACAGCACATGTTGGGTCAAGTTTTGCCAAGATCTCAGCTTTTGTTTCCAATTTGTGCAGATCTGTAGTGTCTGTGCCAGGCCTCAACAGTCCTGGCACACACTGTTGCAGTCCCATTTGATTCTCAAGTCCAATGCCCCTTTTGTCACGCTCGGATTCATTTCCTTCTGCGCTAAACAATACAATCTCCTGTGATGTCACTTCAGCCAATGTAGAAGCTTCAGCAGAACAATCGCGATTGACCTTTCCACTGACATCAAAGACAACAACATCAGCATCATCCACAAAAATCTCCAGATGACCCTGAATGTTGACCTGGTTTCTGTAGTGAATTTGATCCCTGCACAAGCTGATAATTGAGTCTTTTAGCAATACCTGCAGCTGTTTCTGTTGGTCGAGTTTCATTGTGTCAATTACTCCAGCTGATCAGTCTGAAAAATACATCATTCACACATGCATGAATGTGCATTAATGGCATGAATTATATTCAGTGTGCCTTTTCTTGATATGTTCCAATTGTTGATATGGCTATCAATGGTTTACGACACGTAGGCTGTTACGTTCCGGGGAAGAAATCATTTTATGCAATTGGATGCAAACCAAAGTGAAATTTATTCTTGGGCACAGCACAATCAAGGGATGTCCCTGTAGCCAATAAACTTGAGGTTTACAAAGAACAATCTGAATCCAGAGGGAGGCTGCATGAACAAAGTTAACCAATGAAATATAAGCTTGAGAAACACAATAGAACATTTTCAATCAATAAAATCGCAATACATTCAGACCAGAACTTTCCCTGTTTGCTACTCTATTGTCTGCAGTCCTTTGTTTTAGTGCAAGAGGATTTAGGACAATAGGAGACCTGCATATTAATTTCTTGTCACAAAGCACAGGTTCACCTCTGTCAATCACAGAGGACACAAGGGTATATCACTGACAGAGACAGGGCTTGATACCCCTTTCTCACAAAATTAGTGTCTTTTGGAAAAATTTAAGTTTCAAAATGCAGTCATATTGGAAACTAACAATTTCCATCTGCATGTACAATGTACTAATTTAAGTATTCTTTATTTTCAAAATATTACTAACATCCCTCACAGGTAGCTGCCAGTATCTTGCCAGGCAAGACTATGGATCCTTAGACAACAATATATGCAGTTGTCGTGGGAACTTAATATGCATGCCTCATATTCTAGGTATGTACCACCCTGTCAGGCATCCCAGTTTGGAGTCGCTCAAGCATATCCTACTTTATACTTCGGGGGAAATCCACACTTGTGATTGGTTAGTTGGGGGTGGGACATTTTTTCCGGTCTCCTGCTGTGAAGGTACTATCACCATGCTTGCCCTGCTAGATGGCGCTGTGATTTTGATCGGCTCGGGAACCAGGCAAGTGGGAAACATAGGCTAAGTTTGACCTTCGCCTATGTCTATTATTTATGAAAAGGCCCCAAGGGTGGCCAATATATATAGGTTGACAATTATACAATGTTGTTTATACAATTAAAACTTTTATGTGGCAATTTTGTTGTTTTAATGATTTATTGCTCTTTGGTATAATAAAGCAAATGACGTCCTTGGCTTTCGCGGACAGGAAGAATCGTGAACCTTCGGGATGGACCGTCAACCCTCAGCTTTACTTCGGGTTGACAGTCTATCCCTCGGGTTCACAATTCTTCCTGTCCCTCGCAGCCAAGGCCGTCATTTGTTTACTATACAATGGCCAACCAACCATGCAAACTGTCTGCCAGGCTACTGTTATAAAGATCAGCTTATCGAAATTTCACTGGTACATGGGAATTTAATTCCAATTTCAGACATTTAATCTACAGAAATGAAATACATAAAAGGTATGTTTATGAAGTATAAAGCCAGAAGTAAAAACAATGTATATATAACCAGCATTTCTGAAAATTACTGCTAATTTGGACAAGCAGCCATATTATGCATAAACATTCACTAGCTGCAATGAAACATGGAAACTTATTTTCAAAATGGCTGAAAATGATTTAGAATATAGAAGTAAATAAATAATCCAATAAACCACATTCACTTTTTGAGAAATAATTAATAAAATAATTGCGTGTCTGCTTTTGAAGATGGATCGAGATTATTTACAAAAATTAGAAGAGATTGAAATATAGTTTTGGTTCTGTGACGCTACTTCAGTTCAGAACAATCTTTCATATTTTGGCCTCAAAGTACCATCAATGTGCACATAAATTTTAAAATCCCAGATCCTCACTTGCCACCTTCCCGTAGCACTTGGTCGGTCCTTTCCCGCAATATCTACCACCCCGCCTCTTACATCCCCAATTCCTGGATCTGCCCCTGCATCAGTGCATCCATGCTCGACCATGGACCTTTAACAAGATGCTCGTCGCTATGGTATGCATAGGGCAAACTGGGCCTTATAATGATTGGTTCAAAGAATTCAGAGGGTGAGCAAATTAAGCGACAGACAAAGTGTTTACCAAGCTCTGGGTATGTTAAATGAACCAGCTTTTCATGTCGGCTAGGCCCTCCAAAACCAGGATTACCTGTCAACTATCCGTGTTGGCTTCACAACACCCATTTTGAGCCGTGCCCTCTGTCGGCACGATGTTTTACTACAGAAAGAAACACGAAATATCAGCGTGCCAGGGTAATAACAGGGACAATTACGAGGCCACATTGCTTCCCTGAGAATTATGGACATAACATACATGTACGTTGTTAGACCCCTCAATGTAAATTTACATTTAGCGCTAGGTGTCAGACCGCTAACTGTAAACAGTAGCACTAAATGTTAACGTAAATTTGACGAAAAAGGGAACTTCAACCACTAACTGTAAACACACCACTAAATGTAAATAGATGTATAACCTACTTATATATATATATATATATATATATATATATATATATATATATATATATATATATATATATATATCCTATGTTCCGCGCAGTATGGGAATGTGCGCGATTCCGGAATCGCGCTGCGCGTTTGGAGAATCCCCAAAGGCGCGTCAATTACGGAATCGCGCAGAGGCTTCTAGAATTGCGCTGGCCGAATAAAATGTAGCGGCGGTAAGATTGGGAACGGAACACTGATGTCAGGTCCATGTTTTAGTTGATCTTAAGCAAGTGTAACTGTTTAAAATGGTAAACTGAAGTTCCAATACCATGTGTCTTCACTGCAGTATAAGGAATGGCAAGGAAATGGTCTTTTTTCTTTCTTTTTTCCGTTTAGAACTTTTTTAACCCTATATTTACTTTTCAGTAAATTATTAGGTTTATACAATAAATAGCTTAATATCAACGACTCTGTTCTGATAAAAGTGATAACAGAAGAATTTGCGTCATACCTGTGTGCTCTCTAGTGTGATGATTCCTGTGATGAGCTGTATAGGAATGTTCAACTCTTTATTAATATTATTCCCTTTGCAGTATAGTTTGCCGGTAAAAACTCGTAATAATAGTAACAATTATAATGTTCAATTGAATTATGTTTGATTGACACGCCGTATAAGCTGTGGCAATTGAATGGAGAGTTCATCGTTTATAAGGTTTAATTGAAATGTTACTTCATTAAATTTGGTAATTATTCCAGTAACCTCGGTCAATTGATTAGGATTCTTAAAATACACTGCGTATTTTATGAATATTTGTGTTATCAACGAATTGAACTGTTGGGTCCGTAAAAGTTAATCTATATCTACTGAGCCTTTGTTTGAAATTGGAAAAAAAATCAGATCATCATAAAGTTTGAAGGACAAGAAACATGGTCATATATATATATATATATATATACATATATACATACATACATACATACACATACATATACATACACATACACATGTATACACATATACTTGCATTTCACACATGCACTAACGCAAGTTTAGATATAGATCTTAAAATAACTGGTATTCGATTGGAAAGGACTACCGATTTCGATTTCCTGGGAGTAACATTAAATGAAAAACAAAATTGTAGTTCTCATGTAGATAAAATTGCAAATAAAATTTCGACTGGGATCTTAAAAAGATAACGTCACTATCTCCCCAAATGCACTTTATTGTTAATTTATAATTCCCTGTTTTTGCTGCATGTCAACTATGCAATACTTGCATGGGGTTATGCTGGTGACCGTATCTTCAAATTAAAAAAAAAATCAGCCATTTGTTTGATATGCTCCTCACGTTATAACGCACATACAGACCCACTATTTAAAGAACTAAAAACTCTCCAAGTTCTCGATTTATTCAAACATAAGTCATTGAAATTTTTCTATCGATACACTAAAAACGAATTACCTGCTTATTTCAATAATACTTTCGCAATCTTACCAGTTACTCATAATTATCTTACCAGGCATCGTGATATCCCCCGCCATGCTACCCCCCAACATGCATCTCCTGAAAGTGCGTTCGTTATTCTATTCCCAAATTGCTCCTTGATACTCCAGGCAAGTATTACAAACAAAATTCATACACACTCTTACATTGGATTTTCTCAATATGCCAAAAGATTCTTCATAGACCAATACTCTGAAACCTGTACAATTCCTAATTGCTTTGTTTGTAATAATGATTTATAAAGTATATTTATATGTAATTATGTTATCTATGTCTCAGTCAGTTCAATTGTCCTGACACACAGGTAGTGCTCTGTTCTGAAGCAAGGTGTTAACTTACCAAGTAAATTTATTTAGGTGGCCCATGCGAGAGCGGATGTTTTCATCCTTAGCCGGGTCATCCTGATTATCTGTTCTCTGTGGTAATAATGTACTATTTCTCTTATTTTTTTGTTTTGCATTTGTTTATATATATTTCTGTCATTATTACCTAACAATTGAAATGTGTCGAATTTATTGTCGAACGAAAGAATCTGAATCTGAATCCGAATCTGAATCATGCTTTCCCTGAAGCCAAGAGCATGTCGGGAATATTTTGACTGCATGCATGATCATACATTATTCCCATTGTGCGCAGCGTATTTTGGACCTCTCGAAAGTCGCAGGAAATCGTCTCCTGATTATGGATGGAAAGTAATACATGTAAACAATATGCATTATACTTATGCAGTTTAAATGAAGCAGTGTTAACTTTAATTTAGTACAGTTCTTCCAATTTTACATAATGCCAAATGCCTTTAGATAGCTGTTTCGTCTTAGGACTCTTAAAATACAATGAGCATTTCGGGAATGTCTCCTGTTTGCAGGATGTCGCTTGAATTAGTAATATGCCTATGTATGTTACAGACAGAAGGCCTAACATTAATCCATATATACTAACAAATGACCAGCAGCTTTAATCTCATTAAAATGCGCTGCGCCTTTCGGGAATGTCTTCCTTGTAAAATATGGCTCACATGGTAATGTAACCATCAAGGTGCAGCGTGTCCCCCCATCCCGCCTACTTTGGGACTCTCAATTGTTTCTGTCTTCTCGTATTTAAAATTGTCTTTGGTAAGTGGACTAATAAGCCTAGACCCACATTCACAAAGTATAAATGACTAAAATACATGATTCCTGTAAAGAGCAGCGCATTTCGGGAATGCCATGCATTGTGCAAATTACCGTGGAGCGCAGAATATTTTGAACTCGTGAAGGTTGCTGTCGTCCTCTATGTGAAGAATTGTTGATTGAAACTAATACATGGGTAAAGTTTAAATGAAGCAGTATTAACTTCAATTCGTATTAATCAACCAATATTATATATAGTATACCGAATATCTAAAGATTTTGTAGATTCTCAAAATGCGCTGCGCATTTCGGGGTAGGCTCCTCCATCAGTGTTTGGACATTGTCGATGAAAAGTAATAGGCCTACATATAATATAAATCAAATTCCAAAAGTTTGAATGAGGTGGTACTCACTTTATTTTGATACTATTCTTCCATGTTAAGCCTACATGGCAACGCATACCTTGCTATAGTGGTCTTAGTAGTCTGCGCATTTCTGGAATGTCTTTGAACATTATGGTCCTGTTTCCCGTTACGCGTCCTATGTATGTTAGGGTTCTCGAAGGTGTCCTCCTGCTTCCCCCGCCCCCCCCCCCCCCCCCCCCCGTTTGCAGGCTGTCGATGGCAAGTAATAGGCCTAGGCCTATATATACAGGCCAACATTCATACAGTTTTAATGACTGCAGAATGACTTCTCAGTTTTACACTTGCTTTGTGGTGGCCATACATGTAGTCTTGAAATAGGTTATTCCAGGAAAGACCATGATTTAAATTATCTCTGTCTTTGTTCATTCATTGCTTTTAATTAGTTTTCAGTTGTCTGCTTAATAACATATGTGAAAATGAAAGTAAATCTAAAACAGAAATTTTCGACATAATCATCAGATTAACTTTCCATTCACGAGCACCTTCGACAAATAGCGACATAAGACTTAAACTTAATCTCAACAACTTCGTGTAGGCCTATAAATTAAAGTGAATTAAAAAGTTATTTTACAATTCTTTGATATAGGCCTAGGTAACCGTTCTCTGATCCCGAATGTCCTGACTTCTGGTACATTTAGGGATGGTTCAACATAATTATCATCATTTTTGAATTAGTACTTAGGGTAATAAATTTCATGACCCCTTCCCCCCATATTAGTACTACAAAAATGATGATTTTCCCAAAAAGTCAGAGCAAAATTGCACAAAACAGGCCACAAATTGACCACCATTTTCCATAATCTGTGAAAGTGTACAGGCCCATTAAACCCCCTCTCTTTTGCGTACTGTAAGTACTAATTCAAAATGATGAAAATGTCGAACCATCCCTTAGTCAATTAGACAAACTTTATGACCTGCAGTTTGACAATCTTGAAGTAACGTTTGTAGGCCCAATATGTTTTAATGACTGCTGAATATGGTCCAGACTTTCATAACGCGCAACGCACTCCGGGAATGTCTCGTTCTCTAAAGTAGACACGCGGTCATGATTCCCGTTTCGGGCAGTGTATTTTAGGGCTTTCGAAATTTCTGTCGTCTCCTGCTTGTTTGCAGATTGTCGATAGAACGTAATTAATACATGTAATACGTGTAGCATTCACTAAGTTTCAAATTTTACATTGTACGAAAATCCTCTAGAGCTATTGTTATTATTTTTTTTCATCAAAATACTTATATATATATAATAATTAATAGAATAAAAAGTTATAACATGATTTTTAAGAAGCTGAAATTTAAAGGTTCCACTTATGCTATGTTAAGTCACATCAGTTACGGTACGTCCTATCTCGCACAAAATGTGCACCCGCAAGGCACATTTTCCTTTATGGCGTGAACATTAACAAACTAAATATATGATACACACTACATATAAAAATGATTATCTCATGTTTGGGTCGATTTCAGTACTATAACAAGCTTTTATTAATACCGTATCACAGGCCTAAAAGCTACAGTGCCGCGATATGATGTGCCGGTACTTTACCGGTGGTATCGGCACTCTGCGCTGGTATCGGTAATCTTCCGGTTTCATCGGTAATTGTGTTGATGAGGAGTAAAACTTTCTGCAAATGTCGTTCTTATTTTTGCTCTGTGTGTTGAAATATACAAATCGACCCAAACATGAGATAAAGATTTTATAGCATGCTTTGTAGACGATATGAAGCAATCAACTCGCACTCACTGGATACCATATAACAGAACCCGTTCGCTTCGCTCACCCCTTCTGCTAATGCTATATGGCATCCAGTGCTGGTTGATATACTTCATATCGTCAACAAAGCATGCTGTGATCTAGGCCTATGATATGCCTATGTACAGATGTATAGGCCTATTTAATACAAAGAGAAACTTAACAAACCTAATTCTGTAAGCCCATGAACCGTTTGAACACTATCAAGTCCGATATTCTAAGAGCAAAGTCCTATTCCGTACCATTCACTGAAAAACTGTATTGTTCTAAATCATAATAGCAAATTAATTTATAAAAGGAACAAATCATATTCATAAAATTTGAAATTTAGAAGAAAGTTTTAGGCATTATTAGCCTTTAAAAAATCGGGTCATCAGCGGGGAACCTGCGCAAGACTTGTTACGGTGCCATTAATCCCCGGACAAGTCATTCTGCTAACTGGCGGCACCATGTTTGCATTTCCAATACAAACATCCCGAGTTGATGTATTACTGAATAAAGCGAATATGATGTTCCTTTGTTAATAGGCCTACTTAAAAACGTAGCCCACATGACATAAATATAATGAAACTACACCGAACACTCATGATTAGGCCTAACAAAATTGAATAATAAAATAATAAACCATCTCACACTTACCAACAGCGCCTGGTCTAACAACAGACCCGACGAGGCCTACCTGACGGGCTGATCAGATCAAACAGATCAAACCAGCTCTTCAACTTCAAGTATAAATATATATATATATATATATATATATATATATATATATATATATATATATATATATATATATATATATATATATATATACATATATATAAATGTATATATATATATGTACATATATAAATGTGTATATATGTATATACATGTACATATATACATATATAAATTTATATATATATATATATATATATATATATATATATATATATATATATATATATATATATATATATATATCATGGTCCTGGTATTATATTTTTGCATAAAGATTACAATAGAATGCAATACGAGCTCATTATGCAACTGCATACATTTTTTCACGATGTGAAAATTTTTACCTCATCAACATTATAGTTCATGTCACGAATGGGCGATGGCGCATGGTTTTTGACAGGCTCTAGCTAAAACACTCATTCACTGAGGTGTAAATTTTGGCATGAAAACTACTTACAATTGTGTACCTTTCTACTAGTTTATATGATATATGGATTTTTTTTAAAAATAAGAACCAAATTATGGATAAGGTATGTCCCTTCCACAACTTCTGAAAGATATTGTGCACATTTTTAATTAATAGCCTGTGCATTTTATTATGATATTAAAACCACTTTGTACTCGTTTAGTCCAGTCGATACATGTGACGACCAACCTCAAATTGCAACAGTAATGCTTTGTTCGTTTTTGTGTTTAGTATGACCACCTGTAGCTTATATTAGAGAAAAATCAATGAGCGCAAAGTTAATTTTTTTGCATAAATTAAAAATGGCTACCATGGGAAGCTGAGGTTGCAAATTCTATTACACTAAGATATATGTTCAATGATTATGAATGATCAAAATACTCTTTTTTTATTGTCATAGTTTTTCAAAATCAGGCATATATTAAGTGGGTATCCTTGGCACGCTTGAGCATTCTGAGAAATTTAATACGGCAACCAAGATGGCAGCTGGTGCCCCAAACAATCCTAACTTTTTAACCAGCTGGCCTACAATTGCAAACAAGCTAAATTTTCATGGGAAATCAATTTTTATAACCTATTCCGGCAAAATGCGGGGAATATACTGTTTTGAGCTGTTTCTCCATCTATGTGTGTGAATGAGTGAGTCTCTCTCTATCCATCTGCCCTACATCACGTGAACAAGATATCTCATGAACCTTTTTCATATGTACCTTAACGTTGTATTACTATTATTAGTCATGGTGATTTCTTGAGCTGATTAGATCTTGGTGATGTTGACCCAATTTCTAAGGTCAACGTGTAAAATATTGTCTTGCTTATGAACAAAATATCACCTGAGACATCACCAGGTCTAACACTTCGATGACACTGTCACGCCACATACACCGGGTGGCATAGGGGCAATACATTTATTGGTCTTCTAATTCTGCCACCTAGCAAAGCACAAACACATACTCTTTATGTGCGACAACAGGACAGGTAGTGCCTAACTTAGCAAGCAGGGAAGCACACATTCTGAAGGACTGAACACTCATGTGGGACATATACTATTATAGAATTCTGCAAATGGTGTCCGTGTATACATACGCAAGACATGTACTGGGACTCCAGAATGTACTTGGCCAGTCAACTTTCTCAAAAGGATCAGCCAGAAAGAGAGGGAGACAAAAGAAAAGATGGATAACATCGGAGAATGGACTGGCTTGAAACTCAATGTTTCAAGAAAGCAAAAAAAACAGAGAAACCAGAGGGATGGAGAGAACTGGTTGGCAAGCCCACAATGGCATCCCTACAGTTGACTTGACTATGGGACAGACGAAACCAAACAAAAATAATTATAAATGACCCCTTGTAAAAATATATAAATGACCCTGATATATGATATATATATATATATATATATATATATATATATATATATATATATATATATATATATATATATATATATATATATATAGTGACAACCGAAAAAATGCAGGTTTTGAGCTTTTAATATGTCGTCCCTGAAAGTGCCAACATGTGAATCATGAAATGAACGTTCAAATCTCAAATGAAATCAAAGGTAATAGAATGTCAAAGCTCCAAAGAATCATTGATTGTGCAACTAATGTAGAATTACATTACAGGGGGACATAGTAAACATGATCTGAAAAGGCAGGTGGTCCTTCATCACAGTGGTCTATCAAAACAGGTTTCACTGTATATGTACACTGTACATGCACATGTACTCCTCAATACTGCCCAGAAGGGCTGATCCTCTCAAGAGTGGGCACTTTTCTCTGGTTGCAAGGGTGCCCACTGTAGAGAGGTTTCACTGTACAGTGGCACCTGCAATTTAAGACCACCCCTAATGCCAGACAAAAAGTGATCACATATTACAGGTGGTCTTTCATCTCATATAAATTAACAAAGATATAAAAGGCCAATCTATCTCTCTCTCTCTCTCTCTCTCTCTCTCTCTCTCTCTCTCTCTCTCTCTCTCTCTCTCTCTCTCTCTCTCTCTCTTTCTTTCTTTCTTTACAACCAAGTTGGTCCACAGTTTTTCTCAGATACTATTTTTCCGAAAACCACCAAACTTGCCATGGTGACTGACATAACCAGTGAAATTGTGCATCTCATTTGGAATAGTCATGATGTTTAAAATTATGCAACTTTTAGAGGCAACAAAAATTTTAAAAGCACCATATCTTCCAAGCTATTGCAGATGGACTCAAAATTTCAATGTACATATATACCTTTGTGACACTTGCCACTATAATGGACAGTATAGTTGTAGAATTTCAAGTTATGCTAAGAAGGGGCATTGAAAAATTTAAAAGTTGAATATCTCCAAAACTATTGTGCATAAAGATGCCATTCCAACGTCAATTTATAGGTTTGTGGCAAAGCCGCATCCAATGAGCCATGAACCAAAGTTGTAGGATTTTAATTTATGCAAATTAGGTAAACATGCAAAATGTAAATCTTGATTAGCTTCAAAACTATTATAGATAGAGGTGCCATTCCTACTTCAATTTTTGGGTTTGTGGCAAAGCCCCATCCAATGAACCATAAACCAAAGTTGTAGGCTTTCAATGTATGCAAATTAGGCAAATATACAAAATTAAAATGTTTTTGAATATCTTTAAAACTAATGTAGATACTAGCTTCATTCAAACTTCATTTTATAAGTTTGTGACATGGCCACATCCAATGAACCAAGAATTAAAGTTGTAGCATTTTACTTTATAAAAATTAGGCTTATACACAAAACTTAGATCATGTTGAACAGTGGCAAAGTGAAGCATTTCAAACTGTTCTCATTTTGAAGGCACCTAGACAGATTTGCTGTGAAGCAACTCTTCTTTTCAAGTTAATTTTTGCCCTGCTGGCGTAGGTTTATGTCAAATAGTAACATGTTACTTTGAAAGAAAAATAACAGGTTACTTTGACCAAAAGTAACGTGTTACTTTTGCCTAAAGTGACGCGTTACTTTGACAGAAAGTAACGTGTTACCTTTGGTCAAAGTAACGCTAAACTTTGGGTAAAAGTAGCACGTTACTTTGGTCAATGTAACGCATAACTTTGGGCAAAAGCAACACTTTCTTGGGACAAAGTAACACAGGTTACTTTCTGTCAAAGTAACCCGTAAGTTTATGTCAATAGTAACGCGGTACTTTGGTGAAATTAATGTGTTACTTTAGTTAAGTTTTGCACTGTTGGCGTATATTTATGTCAAATAGTAACACGTTTCTTTGGTCAAAGTTACGTGTTAATTTAGTTAATTTTTGCCCTGTTGGCCGCCCATACAAGTGACATTCTGATCTTTTAGTATTCTGTTTCTGTTTATTCACAATAATCTGTTGAGCCAATTTTGACTAAGCCTAGCACTTGAACAAAATTTAGCCAGTTTCTTTACATTTGAATTTTGAGATAGGCCTATTCGCTATAAAAGAAATTTGTGTTGTTGCAAATGACATAAACTCAGGTCATTCAAGTATGATAACAATTCTCTGTATCTTGCTCTAAGCCCAGAAGCACTGTCATAGGCCTAACAGGTCTTGGAGATATTATTTCTAAGTACACAAAGTTCCAATTACCTTCCGTGGTATTACATTCTCAAGCTTTGATGGGAGGTAGAACAAATGCATAATACGGCATTTATGCATGATATAATTTCATGTTTGGTAATGTTTTTTAATAAAAATAATAAAAAAGACACTAAATTTAGGCTATACAAAGTATTGTAACCATGCAGAGCGCTTTTCACACAATCAATGGGAGGACATCATGCTCCAGAACAGATAAAGATTGGAGAAGTTAAGCTAGGCTGTGTGAATTTGAACGTGAACGTGTGGAAGAGCTCTATTTTTTTTCTTAATAAGCCCCTATGATAAGTTTACATCAAACTTTCATGTTCATTGTGAAAAAGAATTTGTAATATGTAAACATATCATAGGGGATTAATTAGAAAAACTCAGAACCCTCTATACGTTTACGTTCAGATTCCACTAACGTTAGCCTTGCTTTACCTCGCTATCATGCAGAAGCTCTGTGGATACCAAGCTCCAGTTTCTAAAATTTATAGGCAATGATGTACCCTTCAAAATAGTCGGATGGCTCGGACAATTTCGCAGATGGAGCCTCCTTACATCTCGATTGGCCGTATAGACACACCCATCCCTATGGTGGCATATTAGTGACATCAAATATATTTCTATAAAATTACGACAAAACAAAACGCGAAAACAAGAAAAGACGAAGGCGAAAATGCGAAAGGACGACGCGAAAATACGACAAAAATTATATCTAGTTATCGCAGTTGTGGTTTTGTATTGTCGCAGTTGTATTGTTGTGTTTTCGCATTTTCGTCATTGTCTTTTGAGAAGATAATGAATGCGAAAACAAGAAAATAAGAAAATACAACGCGAAAGTGCGACAATAGGACTGCAAAAACACGACATTATTCATGTTTTGTTTTCGTAGTCGTATTTTCGCGTTATCGCTGTGGTGTTTTCTTACCTTTTCGTTTTCGCATTCATTTTTTTGATGGTATTTTCCCACAATACGTCACTGCATCGCGGAAACGGGTGTGCCTGAAGACCGGAAAAAAAACATAAGCGAAAAGAACCGCAGAGAAGCAAAAAGAAAACACACACAAGCAAAAATGCTTCAATGCCTAAGTCTTATGTCATTTTAGGACCTAGTGAATGCCTTAATTGACAAAAATGGAATGGATATACACCATAAATGACCAAATATGACAATATAATCGCGAGATTGTCACATGCATCAGTGTTTCCAGATGGTAACACTAAATTCCAAAAACAAAAACAAAAAACATCAAAACCTAAACACGGAATACGCCTGTTTTGCTCAGTTGCAATACCAATGTGTATAGCATTATAGATACTAATATTTTTAGGGTCATTTTAACAAAATGAAAGTCAACGGTTACGAAAATATTTGTTTATGTGCTTATTTAGCTTTTGGTGCACATACAGATCAAAGAAACATCATGCTAATTGGGTTAATATGCCAACATAAAAGACCTAGATACAGGAGGACATGTATTTTACATTTACATATTTCTCAGTAAAATCCAGTCTGAAGTTTAAAAATGATCCTCTTTTGTTCCAAACACCATGAACCTAAGAAGTGTCCTCCAAATTTTCCTTATTAGGCCCATATTGGGATATAAGTCTTCAATTTTTTAAAACTAAAGCTTTGGATAAGTAAGCAAATTTTAACTTTGCAGTCTCATAGTTTCACACTTGATGCTGCTAAGGACAAACTGAGGGACACTGTTGTTTCATAATACATATATTTTGAAGGCATTGACCTTGTTTCCTTTTTTTCATGGGGTGCTATTCTTGTATGCACAAAATAAAAAAGGAAGCCACTTCACAGCATTTCCCTGTTTCACTAAATAAAACAATCAGCACAATTGTTCTCTGACACGTGCCCCAAATGACAGATTAAGACTAGACAATTCCAAAAATTATCCTTTCATAAATTAAAGAGAAAAGATGAAAAGAAAGACAGCTCTGAAGTGGTATCAAACGAAAACTACACGGACACGTATCAGGGTACGTTAAGAGGCTAAATGGTTGGCCTCCTGTATTATAATTATGCTTGACTGAATTCGCGATCTGACAAATCTGTCACTGGTTTCAAAATGAAATGGACAAAAGTCATAACCATAATGGCAACATCACTAGCATGAGTTACAATACTGCGTAGACCGAGCCTCTGATACAATATACAGCGTTTTCATTCTGAAAAGCACACAAAATGAATATTGAAAGGTAACAATTATAGATAAAAGTATGAACAGTTTAAAGGTGACAGATGTTTAGATGTACCTCCAGACAATGAATTTAATTTAAAAGCGGCAGTTATAGGTCAAGCTATTAGATTTTATCTTCCAATGTTTTTTTTATTTTGTTTTGTTTTATTTCCATTCGTTTGTTGTTTTCTAGTATTTAATATTTAAAACAAAGAGAAACTTAAACCCAAATCCGTATGCACAAGCACCGTTCAAACACTAAATAAGCCCAATGATCAAAAGCAAAGTCCTCTTCCGTTCCACTCACTGCAAGACTGTAGTTCTAAATCATGGCATGAACGTATCATATTCATCAAATTTGAATTTAGAAGCAAACATGCTTTATTAGCCTCTGTGTAAAAATCGGGTCATCAACGGGGAACCAGCGCAAGACTCGTTTCAGTGTCATTTATCCCAAAATATTACATTAATGTAATCTTCGTTATTTTCTGTGTTGTACATATTACATACACATGAATGTGATGTGAGATAGTAACAAAATGATGGATAACTAGTGATAAGAGATTTTGTGTGTCATATACACAAGGATGTGATGTGAGATAGTAATAATATGATGCATAAATTAGGTGTATATGTTTCCTTGTACAAGGTTTGCAATTTGCAATTTGCTTGTGTATGACATACACAAGGATGTGATGTGAGATAGTTTGCAGATAACTTAGGTCTATATGTTTCCTTGTACACGTTTTGCAATTTGCGTGTGTATGACATACACAAGGATATAATGTGAGATAGTAATAATATGATGAATAACTTAGGTCTATATGGTTCCTTGTACACATTTTGCAATTTCCTTGTATATATTCATTTAAATTCATTGAATATATTCTGTTGTCATCTATAGAATTTGTGTACAATATACGACCCATTTTCTTGGGAAGAGTCTGGGCTTTGGTAAGCGGTGCATTTGAGCATTTCACACAATCCCGGGACAGGAAAATTGTAACACGGTATCTGCAGTCCATAACAAAACACCTCTTTAAATATGGCATATCAGTTTTTATGCAATTTTTCTTTTCATCTTTACAATGGAAAAAGTATCCAGAAATGAAAATAGTTTTTCCTCCTTCCAAGGATCAGTTTGCTTTGCAAAGTTATGGCGAATAATCTACCGTACACTGCCATGATGTACGATTAAATACAGGGAAATGCACGAGTCTTATATTTCTTATTAACAACACGAATCACAATTGTTTTTTCAAACATGAACTGAAAGTCTTTTTCACATTTTGCATATATATATATATATATATATATATATATATATATATATATATATATATATATATATATATATATATACATACATATATATACATATATATATGTATGTATGTGTGTGTGTGTGTGTGTATGTGTGTGTGTAGATGAAATTAACTTCCCATTCTGCTCTGTTACTGACCATGTTGAACAAGCCAAAACATACATCCGTAAATGAATCCATGTAAATGTAGATTTAACAAAAACCATACTGAAAAATGTATATAGCATTGAAATATTTTGTAAAAATCAACTGTTATCAGACAACCTTCCTTTGCATTAATAGAATAAGTAGTAGTTTCTTTTCTTAAACTAGTCCAGCTTTTATCATTAAGCAAATAGTTAGAATGAAAATGTTTTGTTCAACAGTTTATTTATACTGACTGCAAAGCTAGAATGGTCCCTGTGGATAAGTTGGTCATTTACCACCACTGTTTTTACAACTAATATACAATAATGTGTTTATCCTTATCATGGTGTCAAATCTATTATCACACCTACGCCATGCAACCGTGTCCCAATAAAAATACCCTGTTACTAAAATAATGGACACACTAGCAGATTGTAAGTAGGTCCATGCTAAAAAGAAGAGGAATGCAAGTTTGAACTAGAAAAGATGATTTGCTGCATAGCAAATCAGTGTGTGTGTCTTCAAAGCATATCGGTGTGGCAATGTACAACTATTCCATAACACAGGAGTTCAAGTTGGAATGGTATCTCTGTCTATTATAGCTTTCGAGTTATTCAAGATTCAAAATTTTTAATGGTACTATTTGGCATAATTTAAATTGCTACAACTTTTAGTTTTAATTCATTAGGTGCGCAATGGTCAACAACCCCCTATGAGAAGTTGGTCACAACTAGATTGAGTAGTGTTACAATACCCAAAATTTAAACCCAACATGAACCAAATCGGATGAAAATTGACCAAGTTATGGCAAGATGAAACTTTAAAGGGCCAAATGACCTTGACCTTTGCCCTTTCGAAGTTACATGTTCTTATAAAAATGTGCAGTGTTGCAATATCTACAATTTGAGTACAACTTGATTAGAATTGGATGGATGAAACCCTTTCAAAGGTCCAAATGACCTTGACCTTTGACCTTTAGAGGTCACATGTAAAATTCAAAATGTGTAGTGTTACCATAGCTACCATTTGAGCCCAACATGATCAAAATTGGATAAAAATTGACCATGTTATGGCTAGAAGAAAGTTACCATGGAAAGTGGCCTTTGACCTTGAAATGACCTTTGACCTTGAGATGACCTCTACCTGAAGTGAACCTTGACCTCAAAAATGACATTTTGGCTTAAAATTGAACTTTGACCTTGACATGACCTTGACATTTGAGATGACCTTTACCTTGCTATGATCAAACTCCTATATACTCGGAACCACATCTACTATAGTATATAAGATATTGAACATTTAAAATTTTAATTAGCCCTCATTTGCATAATTTTGAAAAGTGTAACCCCTCATTGTAAAAAGGCCAGACTTTATCTATTGAAGTATAATTGTGCCAAGTTTGGAGTTTCTACGTGTTATACTTTTCAGATGAAATGTCGGACAAATTTGCCTGTAAAGAAAGAAAGAAAGAAAGAAAGAAAGAAAGAAAGAAGAAAGAAAGAAAGAAATAAAGAATTCCTAGAAAAGCAGAAAAGTGTGTGCTGACACACACACTTTAAATAAAGAATTCCTAGAAAAACAGAAAAGTGTGCGTTGACACACACACTTTAATGATTTGCTGCATAGCAAATCAGTGTGCGTGTCTTCAAAGCATATTGGTATGGCAATGTACAACTATTCCACAAAACAGGAGTAGAAGTTGGAATGGCATCTCTATCTATTATAGCTTTGAAGTTATTCAAGATTTAAAATTTCTAATGGTGTTTTTTAACATAATTTAAATTGCTACAACTTTTATTTTTAATTCATTAGGTCATCAGGTGGTCAACAACCCCCTAGTAGAAGTTGGAATGACATCTCTATTATACTGCTGAAGATATTCAAGATTGAAATTTTCGAATTCAGAAAGAAAGAAAGAAAGAAAGAAAGAAAGAAAGAAAAGTGTGTGTTGATACACACACACTTTAATGATAGACTGCATGAGCAGGGATCTTGAGCATTTCCTGGACTGTGTAATTGTATATAAATAATGTAGCCCAAAATGTTTTCTTTAAGAGCCACTGAACTGACTGGTGTCCAGAAAGAAAACTTTAACTTATAATTAAATTACCAAACAGACATAGCTATTAAATCAATGCAGCCAATGTTTAAATGACAAAATTAACTCATTCAGTGATGAACCCAAAGGATATGCTCTTTGCTAATTCTTTCAAATTTGCATTGCTAATACAATGTGTGAAACAAATAAAAAAGGTCAGAATATCATAAATCATGAGCAGATATTCTATTCTATTATGATTGTCAGAAATTTTAAATCAGAACCCCCTAATTTAAAAGATAAGAATACTCAGTATATCCCTTTGATACAAATTTTACTGACAGTAAATGAAGACTTCTGTCCTGAATGAGTCAAGGCATGCCGCATTTTCAAAGGGTCATTTTGATGTCACATCTTGTAAAATATATACCAGGATTATGGCTTGTTTGCAGTTTACTTGAGATGTGACACCCCTGTAAAAATTTAGCAACGCATTTGTTACCCCTAACTATGTATATGGAACATTTTGAAATCCCTGCCAGTGCCTGATGAGACCTAGACAGGTCGAAACGCGTGGCACAGTTTCCAGTTACCTCTTCTTGGCTACTTGCTTTGTCTAAATCACCCCTGTAAAAATGTCCCACAGGTCTTACAATGTTGATAAAGGCTGTTGATTATGAGTGAAATCTATTGGGGTAATAAAATACACATAAACTTAAGGCGGATAGGGTAGGGTTTATTTTGATGTGGTTACGCTTGCCAGGACTTTGGAATAAGCTGGCCATTTGATACCAATCATTCACTGTCACTGGTCATGTGTGTTTGGTGGGGTGGCAGACACATAGTAGGGCCAGCTCCACAGTAAAATGGTGTCCCTTTAGCCGGATTATTTTGTAAGAAATCCAATTATTTGACGCTACAAAAGTGAAAATAAAACCCATATAAATGGCTACAGCAGCACCCATGTGGACCTGTTGACAAACATCACCAATTATAGCAGCCGGGTTGAGTGGCAGGGCAAAGAGGCCAGGGATAGGCTGTTTGGGCCACCAGCACTGTGGTCACAACTAATGAGACGGCCTCCAGAGCTCAAGTTGGAATGTACTGTATAGTATATAACATATTGAAGATTTAAAACTTTAATTAGCCCTCATTTGCATAATTTTGAAAAGCATGACCTCTCATTATAAAAAGGCCAGACTTTATCAATAGAAGTATAATTGTGCCAAGTTTGGAGTTTCTACGTGTTATACTTTTCAGATGAAATGTCGGACAAATTTGCCTGTAAAGAAAGAAAGAAAGAAAGAAAGAAAGAAAGAAAGAAAGAAAGAAGAAAGAAAGAAGAAAGAAAGAAAGAAAGAATTCCTAGAAAAACAGAAAAGTGTGTGCTGACACACACACTTTAACTAGCAAAGATGATTTGCTGAATAGCAAATCACTGTGTGTGTCTTCAAAACATATTGGTATGGCAATGTACAACTATTCCATAACGCAGGAGTAAAAGTTGGAATGGCATCTCTATCTATTATAGCTTTGAAGTTAATCAAAATTTAAAATTTCAAATGATGCTATTTAGCATAATTTAAATTGCTACAACTTTTATCTTTAATTCATTAGGTGTGCAATGCTACAACTTTTATTTTTATTTCATTAGGTGCGCAATGGTCAACAACCCCCTAGTAGAAGTTGGAATGACATCTATATCTACTATAGTGTTGAAGATATTCAAGATTGAAAATTTCGAATACTGCTAATTAGCATAATTTAAATTGCTACAGCTTTTGTTTTAAGTTCATTAAATGCGCACTGGTCAATAACCCCCTAGTAGAAGTTGGAATGACATCTCTATCTATTATACTTTTAACAATATTCAAGATTTAAAATTTCAAATGCCCCTAATTTGCATAATTTTGAATATCTTCATTCCTCTGTATAAAACGGCCAAACTCCTTGTATGGAGGTACAATCATGCGAGGTTTGGAGTTTCTATGTATAATAATGTCCGTGAAAAGTGTCGGACAAATTTGCTGCTAAAGAAGAAAGAAAGAAAGAAAGAAAGAAAGAAAGAAAGAAAGAAAGAAAGAAAGAAAGAAAGAAAGAAAGAAAGAAAGAAAGAAAGAAAGAAAGAAAGAAAGAAACAAAGAAAGAATTTCAGGAAAAACAGGAAAGTGTGTGTTGACACACATACTTCAATGAAGTTGGGTTGATTATGGAAATTATGGGCAATCAAAATTTTAAAAGCTTTATATCTTCAAAAATATTATAGATAGACGCAAAGTTCTAACTTACACATATAGGTTTCAGACATATGGCAAATTCAATTGCACGCAAACAAAAGTTGGGGAATTTTAACGTATGATAAATTCAGTGAACTTCCCAACAATCCACATTTTGAGTAGGGTTTCTGGTGTACTGCATATTACAAGCCTCCATGGTGCTAGGCAACCATTTTGCATTCATGATACTTGAACCTGTCTCATTGGCAGCCTTCTAGCCATGCCTGCTAGGTGTGTGGCTTGAAAGGTTTGGGTCTTATGGCAAATGGGAGGTGGGGGTTACTCTCAACAACTGTATCATGAGGTTCTCAATAAAATACAGAGAATCTCTTTCTGCTCATGCAAGAAACATATCTGCTTTATGTTCACACCCATGCTGGACAGAGCTGTAAGTACGCCATGACTGAGACTAACCAGTGTGGTAGCTGGTAGCTGGTCTGTTTTCGCCTGAGGCTAGGAGTCTGCTGGGATTATCAGTCCCAAGGGATCAGAGGGTATGGACTTCTAGGCAGAACAAGCCCGGCAGAGTGTACCCTCTGTTAAAAATAGACTACATACAGAGCTTACATTCCTCAATGACTGTTTTCACAACTTTATGAATTTTGAAAAAGTGTGTGGGCTTGTGTCATCTCACTGGACATTTTCATGTCTTTGTTTTCTTGTAACCAGTGAGATGAAGCCTGTTTTTCATAGCCAATACTGATCAGTATAGTGCATGTCTCAGTTCACAGGTACATGCACATGTAGTTTTGTGACAGCATCTGTTTAAATTTGTTTATGTAATAAAGGAACAAAGACAGTTTTGTATTGCATGTATACGCATCCCTCTGAATGATAATACATGTATGTGTACACTGTACATGCCATATGCCCATCAATACTGCTCAGAAGGGCTGACCCTCTCAGGAGTGGGCACTTTTCTCTGGTCGCGAGGGTGCTCACTGAAGAGAGGCTGCACTGTACAGTGGTACCTGCAATTTAAGCCCACCCCTAATGCCAGACAAAATGTGGTCACATAGGACAGGTGGTCTTTCATCTCAGATAAATTAACAAAAATATAAAAGGCCAATGTCTTTCTTTCTTTCTTTCTTTTTTTCTATCTTTCTTTCTCTTTCTTTCTTTCTTTCTTTCTTTACGACCAAGTTGGTCCACAGTTTTTTTCAGACACTGTTTTTCCGAAAACCACCAAACTTGCCATGGTGACTGACATAACCATTGAAATTGTGCATTTCATTTGGAATAGTCATGATGTTTAAAATTATGCAAATTTTAGAGGCATCAAAAATTTTAAAAGCACCATATCTTCCAAACTATTGCAGATGGACTCAAAATTTCAATGTACATATATACCTTTGTGACACTTGCCACTATAATGGACAGTTATAGTTGTAGAATTTCAAATTATGCCAATAAAGGGCATTGAAAAATTTAAAATGCCATTTCAACTTCAATTTATAGGTTTGTGGCAAAGACGCATCCAATGAACCATGAACCAAAGTTGTAGAATTTTAATTTATGCAAATTAGGTGAATATGCAAATTGTAAATCTTTAATTGCTTCAAAACTATTATAGAGGTGTCATTCCAACTTCAATTTATGGGTTTGTGGCAAAGCCCCATCCATTGAACAATAAACCAAATTCTTCCAATCTTAATATTCATGCAAATCAGGCAAATACACAAAATTAAATGTTGAATAGCTTCAAAACTGTTATAGATAGTAGTTTCATTCAAAGTTCACTTTATAAGTTTGGGGCATGGCCACATACCTTGAACCAAGAACCAAAGCTGAGCATTTTAATTTACAAAAATTAGGCTAATACACGAAATTTAGATTATGTTGAAAAGTGGCAAAGTGTAACATTTCAAACTGTTTTCATTTTGAAGGCACTCCGACAGATTTGCTGTGAAGCAAATCTTCTTTTGTAGTTTTCTTTAGCATTGGCACGGTGTGCTGCTATTGGAATGAATATGGGGCATATAGTAAAAGGCGGAACGGAACTGCCGGAACCACTCGTTCAGACCTCGTTGGGGTTGGGGATGGGTGGGGTGAGTGTCCCTTATATCATGCGCATTTACACTTTTATTTTTCTTGCCTGGTAATACTATTAGCTACTAGGTTAGTTTGCAGCACCTAATACTAGTCTACTGCAATAACCCAGTTTATAGGACTCCGGTTTATTCGGTTCACTTTGGGAAGCGCCCCCTGCTTTGTTATGTCTGGTTGCCAACCCAGACATTCTGTTTTTCCAAGAATTTCCTTTTTTTCTTTCCTTCTTTCTTTCTTCTTTACGACCAAATTTGTCCGGAGTTTTCTCGGCCGCTATTTTTCCGAAAACCACCAAACTTGCCAATGAACCATGAACCAAACTTATAAAATTTTAATTGATGCAAATTGGGTGAATACACAAAATTAAATCTTTTTGAATACCTTCAAATTATTATAGAAAGAGCTGCCATCCTAACTTCAATTTGAAGTTTTGTAACATAGACGCATCCAATGAAACAAAACTGTAAATTTTTAATTTATGCAAATTAATTGAATACAGAAAATTTAAATCTTAAACAACTTCAAAACTATTATACATAGACGTGCTATCCAACTTCAATTTGTAGGATTGGGACATAGCCGCATCTAATGAAGCATGAATTTTAATTTATGCAAATAAGGTGAATACACAAAATTTAAATCTTGTATAGCTTAAAAACGCTCATAGAGGTGCTATTTCAAAATCACTCTGTATGTTTGTGACATAGGTGCATCCAATGAACCATGAACCAAACTTATAAAATTTTAATTGATGCAAATAGGATGAATACACAAAATTAGATCTTTTTGAATAACTTCAAAATTATTATGGAAAGAGCTGCCATCCTAACTTCAATTTGAAGTTTTGTAACATAGACGCATCCAATGAAACAAAACTGTAAATTTTTAATTTATGCAAATTAATTGAATACAGAAAATTTAAATCTTAAACAACTTCAAAACTATTATACATAGACGTGTGATCCAACTTCAATTTGTAGGTTTGGGACATAGCTGCATCTAATGAAGCATGAATTTTTAATTTATGCAAATAAGGTGAATACACAAAGTATAAATCCTGTATAGTTTCAAAACGCTCATTGAGGTGCTATTTCAAAATCACTCTGTATGTTTGTGACATAGGTGCATCCAATGAACCATGAACCAAAGTTGTAGGATTTTAATTTATGCGAGTAAGGCGAATACACAAAATCTGAATCTTCAATAACTTCAAAACTATTACACACAGAGGTATTTCTACAGCTTCAATTTGTAGGTTTGAAACATAGGTGCATCCTTTGAACCATGAGCCAAAGTTGTAGACCTTTAATTTATTCAAATTATGCAATACACAAAATTAAAATCTTGAATAGCTTCATAACTGCTGTAGATAGTGGTGTCATTCAAACTTCAGTTTATAAGTTTGTGACATAGCCACATCCAATAAACCCAGAACCAAAGTTGTAGCATTTTAATTTATACAAATTAGGCCAATACACAAAACTTAGATTATGTTGAAAAATGGCAAAGTGTATCATTTCAAACTGTTCTCATTTTGAATGCACAGGTTTGCTGTGAAGTAAATCTTTTCTAGTTTACATTTTATGCTCTACCACGCTGGCCAGATTACGCATGGAGGGATCAGAAAGTAAAACACAGGATGTGCTTGGGTTTAATGAAAAATCAAACCGTCAGCAAACTAAAAATGCACGTTCACCATTAATGTGACATTTTTGGTAAAAGATTTGCACTCTTCAGCTCAATCCATGCTGTTTTCACAAGCGTTAGCCATGGTATCCGTTGTGAACATATGAAGGCGTGGGCCCGACTCGACCACTTGCTGAGTGGACAATCAAGGCCAACAATGGAATGCATAATTAATTTAGGTGCGGAAAATTTTGGTAAAGTCGGTGTGAACAGGTCTATTATGAATACAATAAAATCTCCTAAAGTACTGGTATAACAGTCTTCAATACCAGAGAAGCTCAGAGAGCACCAATATAAAATAACTAAGGGAAACTAATGTACCCTATGGTAATACATTCTACATATAAAATGTATAAAATGACTATGGGACACTAATGTACCCTATGGTAATACATTCTACATATAAAATGTATAAAATGACTATGGGACACTAATGTACCCTATGGTAATACATTCTACATATAAAATGTATAAAATGACTATGGGACACTAATGTACCCTATGGTAATACATTCTACATATAAAATGTATAAAATGACTATGGGACACTAATGTACCCTATGGTACCCAAGGCTAATACATTCTACGTATAAAATGTAAGACCTGTGTTTTGTTTGAATCAAAGATAATGCCCAAGTATTTATATTGTGAGACAGTTTTTAATAACGGGTCACTGAAATAAATACACAGGGTATGTTTACGTTTATTAAACACGATAATTCTTGTTTTGGACAAACTACCAATAAAATGCCATTTTGACAGTAGTTCTTTAATAGGTTTACCTTGTATTGAAGGCCAGCCTCTATGTCAGAGAAAAGCACCAAATCATCAGCATATGATAAGTAGCACAGCAATTCATCTAACAATATACCTACTTCGTCTGTTAGGTGGTCTTTAATATCGGAAAGGTACCCATTGAACAGTTTGGGGGTGGGGTGGGGGGGGGGTAATTCCACTTTGGAGTTTCCCAAGAGCAATTCATACTTTTGCTGAGTAAGCCCTGACATTTTACCTTGTTCTTAGATTTACCAAACATATTCTTCAAGACATTTAAATAATTTCCAGACATACCTCTTTTCGGAGTTTATAAAAGAAAGCACCGCGGTCAGCATAATCGGACGCTTTGTTAACATCGACAAAGCATACATACAAAAGTTTCCCAAGGATTTTTTGCATTTCAATGAGGCGTACCTGAGTAAAAGCATTATCATTTTTCCTTTGTTCTGACAGAAACCACCTTGGAACATATCATCATCTTCAAACATATTATTCTTCGATATCAGTCGACCATTAAGTATAGATTCAAAACGTTTTCCCAGTGTGACGAGCACAGTAATCTTCCTGTCATTTAGCAGGGTCTGCCTTGTTATCAGATTTGTGAAGCCGATTAATTGTGCCTTCTGACCACTGAACAGGGAAATCACCACACTTACGGGTGAAATTGTAAAGACACAGAAGTGGGTAAGTCAAGAGAGGCTCTGCATATTTTAGAAATTCGACACCAATTCCATCTCTGCCTGGTGTTTTATGGGTTTTAAGATTTCTTAGATGTGTTTTAGTTCCTTTCAGTTATAAAGGAATTAAGAATTTCTCGTATTATTACGATTTTTTGAAGATCTGATTCGTCATGTATCTCATCCAAATTAGCATTTCTAATATCCGCCATAAATTGTAAATCAAAGTACTCGGTAGCAGGTGGGGAAGTATACTCTGAAAAAAAAATGATAAAAGTTTTGTAAATTTATTTCATTGCTGGCTTTCCTGTTTTATAAACCTTTCAGAAAACGCCAATAGTCGCTAGAGTTATTGGAACGCAAAGTTTCGAGCTTAAGCCTCACGTTATACATATACTGTATACGTTTTCTCTGCACCACTTGTTTATATTCTTTTTGTAACTGGTTAAATTTCGAGTGGTTAAATGTCAGATAAGTCATTACATTTTACAAAATTATGTGCTTGAGCTTTTAAAGCCTTATATTCAGCGTCAAACCAGCGATTTGATGGGAAGTTTGTTTTGGAGTGCAATTTATTGCGTTCCTGGAAAGCATTTTTAATAGCATGACCCAGAAATCTATAAAATCCAGCACAGACATCTTCCACTGTTATTTCAGGGGAAACCATACTTAGGAAATACGCCAGTTTTTTTAAAAGCGGCATTAGTAGTCAATTTTTCGTAGTACGTAAAAATACATGTAGAATCCCACTTATAAGAGAACCTACAATGTATGACCTTCAATCTCAGATTTCTGCACTAAAGGCCTATATTCAGGTCCAAATTTCAGATTAAAAACAACGGGACAGTGATCAGATTCCACTCTGATAGGATAGGGATGACAATGGGTTTAAATAGATTTTAAATGTCTATTGTCCCTCTCCAATTTTGTCAAAACATCTTAAACATAATGAGTTATGTTGACAATATCCTTTTGCATTTTAAGCATTCGTGTGATAAGTTGCAAATGTTTATATAACTCTGCTAAACTCAGCATGTTTTCAAATTGTAAAATATATTGATATTCATTCAGTTGATGCTTGTGGCTTGAACAACTCAATCGATCGAAATTATATATATATATATATATATATATATATATATATATATATATATATATATATATATATATATATATATAGAGAGAGAGAGAGAGAGAGAGAGAGAGAGAGAGAGAGAGAGAGAGAGAGACAGAGAGAGAGACAGAGAGACAGAGAGAGAGACAGAGAGAGAGATGATTTAAGTTCATCTGCCGTAATGTACATTGCATGTCTACTTTCGTCTAGTATAGACCTACACATATGTAATGGAACCTGCTATATGTGGCCAACCGTTCACGCAAGAAAAAGTGACCACATACAGAGCAGGGACCACTCTTTGTGTGTGTGTGTGTGTGTGTGTGTGTGTGTGTTACATCCTTTAAGACTTTACCCCTGCCCCTCCAAAAAAAGGAGAGCGAAAGGAAGAGAACAGAAAAAATACACGCAGAACAAGTCAAGCCACCAAATCGTGTGTGTGTGTACAGTCTGTGCACTGAGGGGCACAAGGGGTAAATCGTTGCACTTGCTCATTTCAGTAGATAGATATGGCTTGACCATTTTGTGCTGTCAGTGTGTACATTGTTAGTTATGCAAGAAATTACTAAATTGAATAAATTAATACTGGCCACAAGTGAAGATGTACATTGTTAATATCAAACATACAAACTGATGGTATTGGAAATGCTTATCGATATTTTCATTCAAAAACAGCCTAAGCTTAAGCTTGGCTATGGTATGTCTGCATATAATTTCAAACCGTCCAGTGTATCATGATGCAACCCCACACTGCTAAGAAGGCCACATTTTGTTTTGATTCATAGTGTGTTAACACGATTTTTGCAGAGCTTGGGTCTGTCATTCTTGCAGCAGCGGAAACTTCAACAGTTAACTCAAGCCCATGTTACTAAGAAAGAAAGATTTTATTTAAAAGAAATGGTCAATACTGACCTATTGACGAGCCCAACAAATCGAATACACAATAGAAAAATATATTACATGGGTATTCTACCCGTGCAATATTATTGTAAAGGTAATTAGCAGCTCAGAGTTATGACATTTAAAGTATTGTGAAAAAAGTAGAACTTAAAAATTCTCTGATCTTGACAATATGAAAAAGTATAGACACATTTGTTTTACATGGATTGTGAAAGAAGTCAAGCATTGACTTATCGAATCACTCTTAATGGCACAGATGTTGGCGTATACTTCCTACCTTGCCTAGTGGAGGAAACCGCAGAACTCGGAGAAAACCACCGTGCACGGTTAAAGTGGTAGGAACTTTTTTATAGGTCAAGGTCGCTAACCAAGTATCATATGCGTAACTCCAATACACAAGAGTGTTCTTACTGAAATAACAATCAACAGACTGAGCCAAATCTGAAATTTCGCACGTACAAACTTTTGTGAGGTTAAAAAATGCATCTTTTTCAAACGACCATATGACTTTGATCTTTAAACTTTACAGAAAAGGTGCACGTATGGCAAATGGGTGGCTAGAGTTAAGTTTTGCACCCAACGCATTTCAAATCGGTTGATTATTTTTCCAATTATTAAAGAAACAACTTTTTTTAAGATGACGTCCTAATAAGGAAGAAAAAGGTCAAGGTCACTAATCATACATCAAGTGCCAAACGTCAGTGATTCTACCTTTTTGTGGTGCCAGGGTGTCTCGGAGAGTATTGTGATTTCTGAAATTCTGTTGTAACGACCACCAACACTTTCCAAATCTTAATAAAATGCAAATAATTGCACTATCCTTGCTAAATTTTCAAACGTAACAAAACGAGCCATTCAGACTAAATTGTTCCGATTTTTGAGCATATCTTTACTTTCGTTCTGGCGAAGAAGTCGAAAATACCTCAATCGAAAAAAAAAAACTTTAAAAATCCCAGCGCCACGTCACAAACAACCGGAAATTCTACCAATACTCCAAAATTCCCATTAGCGGTTTTGAAGCAATTAGCTGTATGCTTTCACAGAAACAGATATTTGCTTAAAATCCGAAAAACCTGCATAAAATATTTACAAATAGATAAAATGTCATCATTGAACCAGCAGTTGTGATGACACAGACAACCTATGTCTCCATAAAGTTTCCGAAGATCTGGGAAAGGGTTTTTGAATAAGAGACACCAGTATCTTATACTACACAAAAGAAAACATATATTATGGCAGCTGACGTTACGAAGTGAAATAAATAATCAAAGAATAAGTCAGCTGTCTTTGTGTGTACACACACACACACACACACACACACACACACACACATACATATATATATACATATATATATATATATATATATATATATATATATATATATATATATATAATAGGGGTCGATTTGAGTTGTTCAAGCCACAATCATTCATTGAATACAAAATTGAATTCAAAACTATTCTGAACTAAGATATCAATATGTCTTATAATTTGGATACATGCTGAGTTTAGCAGAGTTATATAGCTATTTGCAACTTTATCATGAATAAAAAAATGTAAAAGGACAATTTATTGTCATCATAACCCAACATGTTTAGGATGTTTTTGACAAAATTTCAGAGCGACGATAGACATTCAAAATCTATTTAAATCATTTGTCAGTCCTGTCCTGTCAGTAATACTTCTGGTCCACCTGTACACTTCTGTAAGTTTTTCCTCTGTTCTTTTTTAATTACATGTCATGAAAGTTGGCTCGTATTTTTGTACCACATTACCTGAGCAAAAGTAACAGGCTGAACATTTACAAAAAGGAAAGCAATTTTGCAGAAAATTCTTTGATATTTGACGCATAATTTTTTTCCATGTCGAACACTTTTCCGACCAATTTTATGGCAACTAATGTATTCAATTGAGGGTATTAAATACCATTCACATTTCGTGGTAATTACCATGGATACTCTGAAAGCTCAATAAAATCATGGGTCCAAGGAAAGACAAAGATAGCCAAGCTGTAGAGAGACAGTCTTCGGCAGCCAGTGCAGATAATGGGGTTACTCCAGAAATGGACGCAGAAGATGAAAGTACACAATTGAGGCAATAGTAGCAAGTTGCACAGTCAGCTGCTGCTGAGACTTAAGACAGGGCAGACCAGTCTGATAAAATCGCTGCAGAGTTCTAGAGAAAAATGAATGAGGCTATGTTTACAGCCGGGGATGCACAGATGAAGGCTATGGAGACCAGACTAATGTCAAGAAACCAATGTACTACCAGTGGGAAATCACAAACATAAGAGGGCAGCATTCAGCTCAGATCCTAGATTCCAACCATTTGAATCAGCATTTACTTCTGTCAGGCCTCGGCACAAGAGACGAAGAGATGCAGTACTGGAGGTTATAGATAGATGCAATGCACCATCATCTCAGGAAATGTCTCCACATTCTCCAAATGTGGATTTTTTCACAGCTCCTCACAAGTTTTCACTAAGGAGCGATATACATTCTCAAGAAACATCACTGCCGACTGAATTTATTCACAACACCACCAAGATCTTCGGTAAGAGGGGACGGTACTAGGCAGCTATATGATATTCCCCTGCCACGTTGAACTTTTTATGATGATAAGACATCATGCGATGGATTCATGAAACATCTTCAGTCATTATCAGAGGCATGCAATCGGTCCACACAAGGACGACTGTTTTGCTTGACAAGTAGTTTAAGACCAGATTCCAACTTCTGCTAGACGGTTATGTTTTCAGCCAACTGACCAATGAAACAATGCGGTCTTATGACATATTGGTGCCGGCCTTCCAAAACAGATTTCAAGACAAGCACACCATTAATTCCTATTTGGCAATGCTGGACAGCAGGAGGTTGGAGCCACAGGAACCACTATCTGAACAAATCACACACATCAAGCAGCTGGCGATTAACGTGGCGGAGCGGCGCGCAACAATCCAGCGACTTTGATGTTGCATAGATGAACAGTGTTTCACATTTCACCCACAAAACCGTACATTTTATTTATTGTACAGATACATAGATTTGTTAGAAACAAGTTTTTTTTTTGTTTTTGTTTTTTTTTTTTTTAAATTTCGGTACAATTATTTTTAAGGATTTTATAATCCAGTTTACAAGAGGGTATCATATTGCACATTTTTGTCTGCATTTCTTAAAAAAGTAATCTATAGAAAAGTACAATAAAAGTACAGACCAATATGCAGCAACCGTATTTTTGTTTACAAATAAAATATATAATTACAAAATAATCGAATGCTTTGATAATAATTCTAAACATCAACAATCAATTCATTTTATGAGCTACAAAAGTCTCGAAAGGAGACATCTGACGTGAAAAACACGTTTCTAGATAATATATTTATCTTTCTAAAGACCGTTATTTAAAGCAGATCGAACAATTAGCTTTTAATTAACGCTGTCTACAAAATTGAATGATAAACAAAAAAAATCATTCTGAGAAATCAGCGTTGAAAGATTTCAGGACCCTTTTGCCCATATTGTTGGCCGTAAGGACAATATTGCTCTCCAAATGTGGTCAGTTTTGGTTCCAATGTTTCGAAGGCCTGTCAGTGGACAAATATGATGTATAGATTCCAACATACAATAGTATTTATTGGCTTCAAAAGTAGCTATATACCCGAATGACATCAAGGGCAGCCATAAATCCAAGCCTGTCACTATGGTTTCACACGGGTCGGCGACAGCTTTCAAAGGGGACTCGAAAGCGGATCAGTTACGTAATGAATAATGAATGAATAATCTTTATTGCAATAATGCCCGAACTGAGCCAATACATACAAGATCAATACAGGAAGTGCCCTCGTTGGGACGAACCGTAAACTAACCATCAAACTACAATGAGCTGCCCTCTAATAGCAAGCAAAGTCCAAAAGCTACTCAAGAGCTCATGAATGCAGTCCATAGGAGTAGCATCTCAGAAATAAGTTGAACAAGTCCAACAGGCTACCAAAAGTAGTTCAGTCCATGTTGGTAGCACATTTTTGTGAGAACCAATTAAGGTAATGCAAGCTAGAATAGCACAGAAAAAAAAACTCTTACAGTAATAAATAAAATGCACCATAATAAATAAAATTTAAGTATCAGTCAATGACTACTGTTACATCAATAAGAGATGTATAAAATCCAATCAGTTCGGCTGTAGCCATGGCCACTAATATGGATGATTCCGATCAGTCCATATTAAATAATCTGTTCCAACATGTTGTCCATTTCAGTCCATTATTCTCCTGGATTTCCATTCGGGGTCTGGATCACCAAAACCAGGTAGCATTTTAGCTTTCTAATGCCAGAGTTCTCTTTTTGAAGCAGATCTTACAAAATTTAGCAGTTTCTTTAATGATATCACTTTCAGCAGACATGAGATAGATAAATTTATCATTAGTGCTTAGGTTACTGAAGTTGTGACAAAGCTAATTTATTTTCTGCATAAATATCACCCTTTCTGTTTGGCAGAAGGGACATTGCAGAAGAAAGTGCATTTCTGTTTCTGCAGTGACCTGACTACAAAGCCTGCATAATTTGTCCTCCCTTTGTGTTTTAGGACGCGTATAGCGGCCAGATTCAATTCGGAGATCACGGCAACTGCATCTTAGTCTGGTTAGTCCTTTCGATCCACACAATTTCTTATGGAAGATAAGTACCCTTCAAGGTAGAGTTTGTCCTTGAAGGTGGAATAGGTGGGCAGTTTATTAGGCCCGCTTTTGTTCACACACTGGTACTAGTAGGATTTATATTTCAATTGCAAATAGTCCACCACTAGATTCCATGGGTCCGAATCTGAATAGTCTTCTACCAGAAATTTGCATGTTTTTGTAGCCTTAGCCCACCATTCTAATTTGGGTAGTGTGTCTATGGGGATACATCCTAATAAGGAGTAGTCAATCTCTTGCAGCCTAGATTTGTATTTTAGAAGAAGTTTCATAATTGTAGATTGAATGGGCAGTAGACCTAGCTCCCCCCCCCCCCCCGACAGCAGCATTAGTGGTCCTTTAGTGTACCCCCAGACAAAATCTGGCGAAGCTTAGGTGTACTTTTTCCAGATGATAATTATCACATTTATTAAAAAAAAGTTCAGTATTGAGTTGGCATGTAGGCTATTGCCCCATATTTCACATCTATAAGTTAGAATTGGTTCTATCAGGGAGTTGAATAAGGACATGGCCGTGGCAGGGTTTAAGCCTTTACTTCCAATTGACTGTTTTAATTTGAAGCATGCCTTCGTGGCTTTTACCTTAAGCTATTCGGTAGGCTGGGTAAATCATCCAAAATTTGTAAACAGAAGTTCTAAATATATGTACGATTTCACACACTCAATAACAGATTGATCCAGGTAGAAATTCTCCTGAATCAGCCTGCCAGTTTTATTGAAGATTATTATTTTGGTTTTATTGAGATTAATGTAATAGTTTCCACGTTTTACAATATTGGAAGAAATTGTTTAGACAGTGCTGTAGTCCACTTTTTGTTTGGGAAAGTAAAACCATGTCATCTGCGTACATGAGACATTGTAGGGATATATCGCCAATGTGGACTGGGTCATAGGACTGGTCTTTAAGGGTGCTAGGCAAGTCTTTTAAATACCTGTTAAAGAGAGAGGGGCTGATCACATCCCCCTGTTTCACGCCTCGACAGGCTGGGAAGAATGGGGTTAGGCCAGAACTTGTCTTGACACAGCTGGTCACGGAATGGTACATACATTTTATGGCATGATAAAAGTTTATGCCGACTCCAGTTTTTAAAAGTTTATAGAATAGACCTTCCCACCAGACTCTATCATATGCTTTACTGAGATCAATAAAGCAGGCATATAGTCTAACCCCTTTACTTTTCGTATAGCTGTCGATAAGAGTTTTTAAAATAAACATATGGTCAGTAGTTCTAGACTTTTTTTTGGAAGCTAATCTGTTCCTGACATTTTAATTTGTTTTCCCAAAAAAGCAACCAGTCTTTCATCCAAGATAGAACTATAAAGTTTTGCCAGACTACTAGAGATGCTGATTCCCCGAAAGTTATCCGGAGACTGCGGGCTACCATTCTCGTATATGGAGCATATAACCCCTTCATTCCAACTCTGTGGGTAAAAATTGCCAGTAAAGAACTTATTAAATATGATAGGGACAGGTTTATAGAGTGAATCAGAGCCACATAGTAACATTTTATTGGAGATGCCATCATGCCCTGTAGATTTACCAGATTTCAGTTTCTTAAGCGCTAATTTGACTTCAGTGAAAGTACACATGACCCGAAGGTGCTATCACCTTGACACTAGCAACATTGTTTGCAAATGGCGCTGTTTCTTAAGCGCTAATTTGACTTCAGTGAAAGTACACATGACCTGAAGGTGCTATCACCTTGACACTAGCAACATTGTTTGCAAATGGCGCTGTTTGAGCAAGATGGGTTTGCAGTATCACAGCTTACTTCAGTAAAAAGAGTGCTCGACGGACAGGAGTTGGGGACTCATTTCTACACATCTTGGATCAAAGAGCAACATATCTTTGTTAATGACTGCTTGTGATCATACCGGCAAAAAAGAAGAAAAAAAACATACCAAGATCAGGGAAGAAAACAGAAAATGAAGGAAGCGGTCACATAGTACGTGGGAGGGGGGGAGAAGGCGCTGGAGTTTGATTTTTATTATTCTTATAAAATTTACAATTGCCATTCTCGACAAGTTGAACCCTGAGTTGAATGCCATTCTCTCCATCCCTCTCAAATGTTGCCCTGAAAATGACAAGTTAACTGATGCTCAGCTTGATGTTGACGGCAATATGTCTGGCTTTACTTTTGGCATTTTGTATTTTGTGAAAATGGTTTGTAAGATTGCTAGAGAGAGAGAGAGAGAGAGAGAGAGATAGAGAGAGAGGGGGGGAAGAGAGAAAGAGAGAGAGAGAGAGAGAGAGAGAGAGAGAGAGAGAGAGAGAGAGAGAGAGAGAGAGAGAGAGAGAGAGAGAGAGAGAGAGAGAGAATGAAGACTTCATGCTGCATGCACCTTGCCAGATGGGCGGACTTCATAGATCATGATCATGACGAGGCGACAACCGAGACAAGAGACCTGTCACTGATAAACAAACATCACTCCCAGGATATACTAGAATTTTAAAAAGTAAAAAAAAAAAAAAACAAACAAACGAACAAACAAAAACAAAAACGCCTTCCTTTTGTTGAGAATCCATTATTGTATCACTGATAATACTGTGCATTGTTACATATGAAGAACTAACTCTATTCGTTTCCTAGATCAGACACAGAGGCCAACAGTACATCATGACCGAGGTGATGGTGTTACAGTTTGGACACATGGGTAATTATGTCTGGGTGCCAACCCAGACATATTGTTTTTGCAAAGTTCTTTCTTTCTTTTTCTTTCTTTCTTTCTTTCTTTCTTTCTTTCTTTCTTTCTTTCTTTCTTTCTTTCTTTCCGCCAAATTTGTCCGGAGCTTTTCTCTGACACCGTGCAAGCTACACTGTTTCAATTTGGCATGGTGATACACCTAGTAGGGAAGTTGTCTCTGATTTGGAATAGTCATGATGTTCAAAATTATGCTAATTAGGGGCAATTGAAATTTTAAAAGCTCCATATCTTCAAAACTATTATAGATAGATACAAAATTCAAAGTTCAGCATGTAGTTTTGTGACATCTGCCAATGTAAAGTAAAGTAAACAAAAGTAGTAACATTTTATGTTATGCTAATTAAGGCACTTTGAACATTTAAATCTTGAATATCTTCAAAACTATAAAATATAGAGATGCCATTCCAAATTCAATATATAGGTTTGTGATAGAGGTGCATCCAATGAACCATGAACCAAACTTGTAGGATTTGAATTTATGCAAATTAGATGATTACCTAAAATTCAAAACTTGAATATCTTCAAAACTATTATGCATGGAGATGCGATTTTAACTTCCGCACATAGGTTTCTGTTATAGGCGCATCCAATGAACCATGAACCAAAATTGTAGGGTTTGAATTTATGCAAATTAGTTGAATACACAAAATTTAAAGCTTGAATATCTTCAAAATTACTATAGATAGAGATGCCATCCCAACTTCAATGTAGAGGTTTGTGCATATGGGCTTTTACCTGGTGCTGTCCTTTTTGACCTTGTGTGATCTTGAAAGGTCAAATCAAGGTCACACACCATGAAAATCTTTGTATATGGAAAACGGTGCACTTTAGGGCCATAGTTACGATTAAACATGACTAGGAAATGATATGTAGGCTTTCATGTGGTTCTGTCTTTTTTGACCTTGAGTGACCTTGAAAGGTCAAAGCAAGGCCACACAGCATTAGAGTCTCTGTATATGGAAAACGGTGCGCTTTGGGGCCATAGTTACTATTCAACATGAGTAGGAAATGACATATAAACTTTCATCTGATGTCTTTTTTGATCTAGAGTGACCTTGAAAGGTCAAAGCTAGACATGTCTACCATATCATTCTGCAACACTTTTCACCAGCTTGGCCATACTGTTAACATGCCATTACACATATGGAGCTACTGTCACAGCTGCATATATTGCATTGCAGTTTCTCCAGGCACCCAGACTGATTTGCTAACAAGCAAATCAAATTTTCTAGTTATTTCTTGTCTGCCAAGAGGAACTGTGTTTGTTTACATAATTGATCTGACAGTGCGACACGCACTCCAATCGCCATTTAACAATAACGCAAAGTAAGTCTGTTTTGCAGGCAAGAAAGTTTCCAATTCCCTCAAAACGGAATTGGAAAAGTGATGGGGGCAATTAGGGCAGAGTTCAGTCTTCGTGGCTTTGGCTTGGGTGCGGGTATGTAAGGTTGTCAGGAGTGTTAATTACATACCGAGCCTTTCACTGGTTCGCATTGTATATATCTGTAGACAGGTAGTGTAGCAGTGCGCTAGTGGGGATTTTTCGATCGTTGCACTTATTTTGCTACCAAACAGCAAGTTGGTCATTGATTGAGCAAGATTAGACTACGGTATATGCTTGTTTGGCTTTATAATGTTTACACTGCCATTTGTCTGAATGAAGATAAATGCATCGCTTGCAAACATGCAGGGAGAAAATAGTTTTCTTCCTCCATGTTGAAACTACTTTCACTTTGTGAGTCCCAGGTTGGGCTTTTTATGCAGAGGGATGAAGATGTTTAAAATTATGCAAATTAGGGGCATTTGAAATTTTCAATCTTGGATAACTTCTAAAGTATAATGGACAGAAATGTCATTCCAACTTCTACTAGAGGGTTATTGACCATTGCGTATCTAATGAATTTAAATCAAAAGTTGTAGCGATCCAAATTATGCTAATTAGAAGTAATGGGAATTTTAAATCTTGAATATCTTCAAAACTATTAGATAGAGATGACATTTCAAGTTCTACTAGGTTGTTATTGACCATTGCGCGTGTGATAAATCTAAAACAAATGTTATAGCAATTTAAATTATGCTAAGTAGCACCATTGGAAATGTTAAATCTTAAAAAAACTTCAAAGCTATAATAGATAGACATGCCATTCCAGCTTTGAGTAATATGTTGTCTACCTCAGCTGTAACGGAGCTCTATTTTTAGATGTTGCAAATTAATATGCGTAAAAGTTTCATAACTTCTGTACGCACACTGGCAGAATGTGTCTGCATCACATACCCCAGGCAGGCTTGCACACAATTGCAAGCTTGGCTTGGCTGTGTAAGACATACTTCTGGGATTACACAGAGGTTCATGTCTTAAAATCAAACTGAAGTTGAGTTAGAGTACTTTGAGGCAACAATTATAATGCAGGCTTTCAGAATATATCCCGATAAGGCCTGGTATCTCCTGTTCAGATTCACCAGCAGTACACTTGAAAAGTTGCAGTTCGTTGCTTGCCGTTGCTACGGCATTTGGTGGTAGAAAACAGCCGACTGCTTTCCAAACTTTTTTGGATTCTTTAGCATAAGTTTGCAACAGACATGCACATGCTAGAGCCAGCTAAGACATGGTCATGTTTTTGTCCCTTTTTATCAAAATAAATTTTGCTTTTTAGGGATCCATGTTTCATGACAAAAAAGGTAAAGGACCGAACTTAATGAAAACGGAAAGAAGTCATTTTGTGTTGGGTCATGAATTTGCCGTCTCTGCTCAAATCCCTCCAGATCCAGCAACCATCGAGAAGGCAAGGGCAGGTTATGAAACATGTGAGCTTAAGGTAGAAGATCTGCAGCCGCACCTTTGGATAACCTCTAATCACTTTTTCATATTTTTCCCTCGAAGGGATCATTATGTTTGCAGGCTTTATGTCAAGAATTACTATACATAATATTTTTCTTTGGTCATTTGTTAATATATTATCAGCTTCTTTTTGCCACATATTAATATTTTGGTCTCGTGTCAGTTTTAGAAATTCAGTGGAAGAAAAGTACCAGCAAAGAGCTCTCACTGGGCGCAGGGCTCTTTCCTTGAGACCAAGAGCAGCATCCATAGCATGGGGGGTAAAACTCTTGAAGGCAGTAGCCAGATCTCGAGCCACTTGGCTCTTTGCAAGGAAGCCCAAGTCAAGCCTCAGAATCACCTGGGAGTGGTCAGGCAGCCAGTGGAGCCGGTCATAAGCCAGAGCATGGATCTCCCTTCTTCTAGTGCCCAAAGCGAGTGCTAATAGAAATGAAGTTTTCCATGTACAGTACTTGAGGGAAACCCTCTTGGGGTCCTGAAGGCACTCAAATGGCCACTTCTTCAACATGACTATGACCAGCAGTAGGTCCCACTGGGGCAGGACCTATCGTGTAGCTGGTCTATCAGTGTAGAAGAGCGCAATGAGTGCAGACAGATAAAGATTGCTCCCAATGTGAATGTCCAGGATGTTCGCAAGGGTTGAGAAGATGGCTGATTGGAAATCCTCCATTGTTTTTGAGCTCTTGCCTAAGACATCCCACTGATACAACAGGAAGTCGGCAATGTCCGCAATATGCAGAGACCAGGGGTGAATTCCATGACTGTCACACCAGTCAGAAGACACATTCCAGTGAGCCAAGTTAACAGTTAGAAATGAAGATCAAAGCCTTTTTCTTGCAATTCTATCTGAGACCGATTCTGAGAAGCCACTGTTGCAAATGTGCTGGGAGCGTGGAGGTTGGGCACTTGAGGGTTCCTGTGGCAATTGCTCTTCTGTGGCTGCACTAAAAGCTTTGGCCATGCTGGTAATTGTAGCCGAGGCTCGACGCTCTGTTCCAGCAGATCTACCGAGAAATCGATCCAGGCTGCCAGGAAATGACCAGAGTCAGATTGCAATCATGGTACCTTGGTAGGATCTGGCAAGGTGGAAAGTCATACGTCCATGGCTAGAGTTTCGACCACTAGGGCCTGGGTGTCTGGGACAGGTGAGACGTAAACCAGCAGTTTTACATTCTCGCCAGTTGAGAACAGATCCAAGGGTGGACTTCACCATCTGGCCCACATGGCCTGAACAACCCTGGGATGGAGCAACCGCTCTGTCCCTACCGGCTGACCCCTTCTTGAGAGTTTGTCGGCCAGGACATTTTCATGCCCCAGGATGTTCCTTGATGCAGTTAAGGATGTTGTGTTCAGAGCACCATCTGGTGATGTGCCCGGTAAACACCATCAGCTTCTTGAACCGCATCCTGCCCTGCCTGTTGAGGAAGGCTACCACGGTCCTGTTGTCGCAAATAATGAGGACATCTTTGTGCTCCACCAGGTCTTAATTGGAGGTGGAGGAGTGCTGAGCATATTGCCACCAGTTCCAACCAGTTTATGTGGCGAAATCTGAATGATGCCGGCCAAGGGTCCAGCTCTCCATGTGAGCCCACCACCTAGATCGAGATTGGTCTGTGTAAATGGTGACCTGGGCCTGAAAAGTTTCCAGTGTTTGTCCCCTCACAACGTTCTCCTCTTGGTCCACCACAGAAGGTGCAGGCGATTCTTGTTGAGAGTCGGCACCGAGATCTGATAGCCTTGGTCTCTTGTCCATCTACCATGCAGAGCATGCTGCAAGGGGGGATGGTGGAGATGACCGAATGGGACCTGGGAGTCCATCAAGGACAGGGAGCCCAACAGGCCGAGCCACTGTTGGGCAGAGAAGACCTGGCCTGTTAGAAAGGCTCTGAGCAGGGACTCAAGTCTCTCCCACCTGTCTTCCAAAGGGTTACAGATTTAGGCAACCAGGTCAAACTGGATGCCAAGAAAGATGAAAGTCTGCTCTGGCCAAAGACTGGACTTTGGTAAGCTCACTATCAAGCCCAAGCAGTGGCAGAGCTCCGAACAGCCTGTATGTGAGAATGAGAATCCAGATGCCGAAGCACTCAGTTACGCCGATAATCCAAATACACACAAATGTGCCCAGCTGAGCCATGAAGGTAAGCACCAACTGTCTGCACAAATCTGTTAGCCCCAGCGGTGCCAAGGAAAGGCGAATGGAAGCACCCTCAAATGGTAGACTTGTCCCGCAAGTGCAAAACTGCAGATAGGTCTGTGAAGTCTCTGTGATTACCACATGGAAAAATGCATCCTTGAGATCTAAGGACATCGTTCACTCCAAGGGCCGTAAGGCTGCTGCCACCAACTGGGGAGTCTCCATCCAAAAGGATGGGACTTCCAGGAAGGTGTTCAGGATGGACAGGTCTATGACCGGGCACCATCCTTTGTCCTTGTTGGGGACCAGGAAGAGTAAGCTGTAAAAGCCGGGAGTACAGTGATCCTCAACCGGCCGTATGGCCCACTTGCTCCAAAGCAATGAAATGCCTCTAGGAACGCCTAAGTTTTGGGTTCCATGGCAGACAGTTTGAACTACTGGGGTTCTCGGCTTAACGGAGATGTGTCTTCGACAAAAGGCAGTGTGTAGCCATGTCTCAGCATATTGAGGATGAATGATTCATCTGTGATAGACTACCTGTGCGTGTGATATGGGGTGAGGCAGCTGCTGACTGGGCACTCCACTGAGTCTAACTGTGGCGGTTGGCAATCCTGAGACAGTGTGATCCAGTATGCAAGAGCCTAGAAAGCCTAGGCTTTTCTGTCTTCTTACCTCTACTGGAAGGCTGGCCCTTCCAGGATTGCTGTCTGTTTTCCCCAGGATGCGCCTCCCAGAGGAAGCACAAGTGGAAGAATGAGTAGTTGCGATCTGGAAAGTACCACACTTAGGGGCTGAGGTGGCCAAGGATGACAACCGCCAAGTGGTGTTGGTCTCCACCTTGGAATGGGCCAGGTTAACCGAATGGGCCCGAAGGTCCTGTGTCTGGCAGACAACCTTCACCATCTTTCTAGCAAACACAGAGAGAAGAGTGGACCCGTGTGGGCTCAATGATACAGAGGGTCAGACAACTTCTGACCCGGGTGGTAGGTGTCCCTCGACAACAAACGAAGGTTTGCCTCCAGTGTGCCAGTGATCTTTACAGAGCACTTGAAGTCGTCAAGAAGAGACTACACAGGAGCCAACAACACCTTCAAGTGTGTCACTGAAAGAGCTGAGATCCTGGTATCCTCCTCCAACTGTCCAAAAGCTCAGAATATGCCATAAGGGATCTTGGCTGCTGAGCATCAAACTCCTCCCAGTCTAAGTCCACCAGCAGTGGACCTGATGGGAAGATCTGCTCAGGTGCAGAGTACCACTTCCCCTGGACGTCTGGCTTAGGGAGGCTTCACTCCTGCCTCTGGTAGCCAGAAGTCGGAAGTTCCACTGGAACCTGTGTGCCCCAGGTCTTGGCTGTGCGCTGCTCATTGAACTCGGCTACAAAGGGCGAAAAAGGTATTGGAGTGCCTTGTTGTGTGTTATCTGGGGACAAGCCCCAACAGGACAGCACAACAGAACTATGCCTCCCCTCCGTTGGTGGGACCACAGCTTGGTCACCAACCAGGTTCTGAATAAGAACTTTGACATGGTCAAAGCCCTTGGAGGGAGCAGGGCCTAAAGCCTCCACTGATCCTGTGGTCACTGGCTCTCAGTGCCTCTCAGAGTACGAGCAGTTTGATCGACAATCCCATGACTGGGGTCAAGATCTACTAACAGATGAGTCCGAAAGCAAAAGCTCATCTTCCTCCTCAGTGTCCAGGTCTGAAGACACCAGACTCGCCAAGGGGGGAGGGGGGGGGGAGGGCCAAAGGCCTCATCACAAACAAATAAGCTGTCGAAGGGCAATAGAGCGGCTGACTCTAACAGCAGGGGAACTGTCGATCACCAGGCCTGGCATTGGGGTTGCAAGGACTTCCACAGAAGTCATTGCAGCCACAGATGGGGGGGGGGGGGATGGAGACCTGTTGCATAGTTCTCGGTGGCCGCTGACAAACATGTCTGCTGGCCAGAGGGATCGTGCTGGATCTCGGAGAGGCTACTATCTGGGACCTTGGCCACAGCCAACTGAGAAGTTTGCAGGCAGGAGGGGTCCAGAGGGAGTTCAGAGAACTCCCGAGCCTTGGTGCCAAGCTAGAGCTGGCTCAAGGCAGAAATGTGAGCTGCTCCCCTGACAAAGTCTGCTCAGACTTGGCGACAGCAGTGGTGGCCAATGCAGAAGAAGACAAAGTCTCTGACCACAACCACTGTTCTTTGCGGAACTTGAGTTCTGCTTACCGCTCAAGAGAGAGTGGCGGTGTTCCCAGCTCAAACACAGGAACAAGTGGGATCACCAACTGCTGGCTCTGGGGCAAAGTGGCCTGAGGTGCAGCAGAGACTGCTGTAACTACTGGTGGGGGAACAGAAGGTGTCCCCTGGACCACTGCAGGAGCTGACACCGCTGGGGCTGAAGACCCACTGATGGTACAAGGTGCTCCTACAGGTCTGTCTTTCTTCTATTTCCCGCTTGCCTGTGTTTATGAACCCAGCTCTCCTACCGGGAAGCAGACTCAAACCGGTGGTTTGCCAGACACTCTGGACTAATGATCTGAGTGCTCAGACTGGCTGAGCTGCTGCTGGCTTTCTCTACTTCTCAGTCTTAAGATCTCTGATATCAAACTTGCAAAGGAATACCGAAACGGGAACCCAAAGGTTTCCATTCCAGATGCACTGGTTTGCAGGGTTGATGTGACGAGCGCTCTGACCCAGAGGACCGAGCTCTCGACAACTGCAACCTACATATGGCGGATTTCTTGGAAGTGGACTCTGAAGCCTGCTGAGAGGGGGCAAACAATGCATGGAGCATCTTGCCCTGCATCTGCATGCTCAGCAACATAGATGCCAAAGCAAGGGCAAGCTTTGGGTCAGTGCCAAGAGCAGCAGTGGGTGCCTTTTCTTGGTAAAGACAGCCGCTTGTGATCCCCATGAGGTGATCTATTGCTTGCCAACTTGCAACCCCGACATCTCTCCGCCTTACTCTCCCATGGGGTTTTAGCTCTTGAAGCATCTGTCACTTTGGACTGCAGACCAACGAGGTAGGGCTATGTTCTTTCCCATCAGCCACATGAGACTGGGGACGAACTGAAGTAAGTCTACACTTTTTCTCATGGGGAGTCATGGTGAGGACACAATGGAGTCAATTGTTTCAACTTGGCATTTGGCAGCTAAGACCTGCCGCCTATGTCTCTCACGATCGGACTTCCTCTGTTCCTGCAGGAAGAGCAGCCATTTATCCTCTCCCCAATCCTGAATGTAATTGCAAGTTCACTCGCAAGAGCAAACGACCCAACTGCAGGCAACAACCATAGCAGTGTGGATGATTGTCCCAAACCACCATGTAGTGGTTTTGTGAATCCAATTTCTGTCCACGAACCAACAAGGACAAGAATGTAGAGAGAGTGGTCACTGGATTAACACTCATAGCCTGACTCTGAAAGGAGGCAATAACTAGGTGTGCACTGCTTTCATTTCTCTGCAATCTGTTTGCCAAGACACAACCTTGAAAAGCTAGGTTTCAAGCCAATTGACCAGCTTTACTCCAACTATTTCAGTGGTATCCAAACACAGAAATCGGCTTTCTATGTCTCTGAAGATTCCCAGACTGCTGATAAAAGATTTCCGCATATAAGGGCGTGCATAAAGCACTATAGCAGTGAGTTCACAGTGCTACAACTGGAAAGGCAAGCCAGTGATGGTGCCCAAAATAGAAAAAATGATATGGGGAGCATGTGCACCAGGAGTCACCACCAGTTCCACAGGAACCAAGAGATGGCGCCATGGGACCGTCAGCTTTTCTGAAATCAAGTGAGAGAACTCAGCTAGAGGGCGTTTGACCCAGACAAAGAGGTCTCGGCAAATGGTGGTCGAGAGGTAATGTTAAGTTACTAATAGATATCATCCAATCTAAAATGGCCTTGGAAACGAATATCAAATTAGCTCCAATCTTTTGTAAAGACAAACTGAAAGGGTTATATTATTTATTTTTTAAATTTTATTTTCAATCATTTATTTATTTATTTATTCATTTATTTATTTATTTATATTTGTGTCTTTGTCACCCTTCCGTTTCTGTTATCTACAAAGGGAATGTTTACTCCATTATTTATCAGCAAGACCTGTTCGATTCATAATGGGGGCCATCTTTTTCATGTTTAACCAGCAGTGCTTTGACAAACAGTCAGTCCCTGAGTTTTGTTTGTGTCAATTGTACAATTGGACCTTTCATGCATAAAACTTGAAAACTTCCAAACTACTTGTCCAACTGCTTTGAAAGTTCATTGAATACTTCTGGTTACCTCTACATTTAGACGTTACAGCGATATCTAAAAAAATCACCTCAGCTGGACTAATTTTTTGTCAGAGATACACCTTATAATGGACCAGATTTCTATAGAAAACCAGCTTCCTCTTATTATTTTTGGATTTTTTATGATTGATTTCAAGGCTTAGTCTTTCTTAAGACCTTTTCTTAGTTAATTCGTTATAAAACAAAATAGCTAATGGATATTGTAAAAATAAATGAGGAGCGGTCATAGCATCGAGCTAGAACAAGCCAGGCCGCGAAGCGGTCCTGGAGAGGAGAGGAGTGATCCTCTCCAGCACCGCTTCGTGGCTTGGCTTGTTCTAGCTCGACACTATGAGCGCTCCTCGTTTATTTTTATATTATGCATTACCTATTTTGTTTTATAACGAATTAAGTTAGAAAGGGTCTTCAGAAAGATTATTCAAGGCCGTCTGAGTGGCGCACAAGTGGACGACGTTACCATAATATCTCCAAAGCTTTACCAAATTTTTGTCACAGAAGAACCTTATGATGAACCAAGTTCTCGTCGAAAACCAGCTTCCTCTGATTATTATTATTATTATCGTCATCATCATCATCATCATCATCATCATCATTCAACTTTAATGTATTAACTTGAAGGCCGTCTGAGTGGCGTCAACCCTGACGGACGTTACAACGATATCTCAAAAAATATTGACCACAGCTTTTCCAAATTTTTGTCAGAATTGCATCTAATGATGAACCACGTTTCAATTTAAAACCTGTTAATTCCGTGAATTTGTAAACTTCATGAAACTTTAAATATTTATTTCAAGGCCGTCGGAGTGTCGCACAAGGGGATGACGTTACCATAATATCTCAACAAGGATCCATCCAGCTTCACCGATTTTTTATCAGAGATGCACATTATAATGGACCACCTTCCTATTAAAGACCAGCTTCCTCTTCTTATTTTCAAACTTATTATGAAACTTTTGATGTGTTTATTTGAAGGCCGTCTGAGTGATGCACAAGTGGACAATGTTACCACAATATCTCAAGGATTCCTCACAGCTTCATCAAATTTTGGTGCAGTCACACCATGTTATGGCACCTGCCTAAATAGAGGTTACTTACAAATACTTCTATGAATTGCAGAATTGAGGAAAAAAGATTGTGACGACCGAGGATAATCTGTTCTGTGAATACTATTTTCATTACATAAAATAAAATTCATATGTAAAGTTGTTACATTCTTTTCTTTCAAGAGACCCCTTTCATTAGGCTCAGGCAATGTCCGACAGCAAAATCAGCTGACCCAGCGTTGAAAATGTTGATTTTATAAAGTCTACTCTCTCAGGTGGGAGTGGGGGGGTCCCTAAAAAGTGTAACTTTTGTACACTTCTGAAAATGTCTACAATTATGGACGGGTCACTAAAATCATGAAAGAGTCACATGTTGCATACAATACAATTGTCAAATAAAGCCATTTGAGTCAACTTAATCCCCATGGATGTAGCATGTTAATTTCTGCTCTGGATTTGCCATCGCCTGTTGATCTCACACACACACACACACACACACACACACACACACACACACGTTTTCCTGAATTATATAAGAATCTTCTCGGGTTCTGCAGCAATTATAGTTTTACTTTCCCGTTTTGACACAATTTTGTCAGGCTTAGGTCCGTCCCTGTGTTGTATTGTCTAAATATATAATTACAAATGTGTGTATATACCTACATATGTATGTATGTATGTATATATATATATATATATATATATATATATATATATATATATATATACATGTGTGTGTGTGTGTGTGTGTGTGTGTGTAAGGATTAAAGCTGCGCTCGCTTTTTACGGTGCTAGCCGTTTACATATTAAAGTACAAATTTGGGGAAGGGAGCGGAATCATGAAATTAGTGCCCTAAGTGCTAATTCAAAAATGATGATAATGTTGAAACATCCCTTTGTCGTCTTTTTAGTTTGGTGGTAATGTTAACTTGTATGGCAGAGAGGCCCGCTGAGTTTCGATCTTTGGTCACATTGTGGGCAGAAGCGGACATGCACTGCGATCGCCCATTGTAATTTGTTTTCCCTCGGCGAATGGGCCTCTTGAATAGGTCCGCGTGCGGACATAATATTAATACAACTTTCCAGATCCATAGTTTCGTGCTGCTGATGATAGGTGCTGAGATGGTCCCCGCCATGGAAGACGGATGTGTCGCGGGCAAAAGGTAGATGAGACACCGGGCACAGTGAATTGCGAAAAGGCCTGTGAAACTGCCCTATTCGCACGAATGCTTGAATGACTGAACACGAGTGCCTGTGTTTAAAATGGTCTCAGAGCAAGTATCATGTTATCATGTAAGAGGGCGTTACGGCGGCACCCTGCATCTTGCTATAGCATGTAAAGTAATTCAGTGTGCTTGTTTGTGGTTTTAAGGGTTTTAAAAGTCCCTGATTTATCTTGATTCCAAAATACATATTTGGAACATTATAGCTGCGGTCTGGCACGAGAACAATTAAGTGCAGACTAAACTTGATTTTTAGATTAGTTACTAAAACTTTTCAAATAAAGGTGTGAAGGATCAAAATAAAATTCTGAGAGATCGTTCCTGGACTTATCCATGGAGTGAAAGGAGATGGGTGGCATGGTGCAAGTGTCAGCACAGAAACATTTGAGAAGATTCCCCCCCCCCCCCAAGATCCCATACAACATTAATAATGACTATTGCAGACATATTTGGCTTTGAATTTTATACACTGAAATTGCATTGTACTGTAAACATATTTATTTTCAAAATCTGGATGACCCTGTAGCTCGACAGGAACTGATCGAGGGGATCTCCTGGACATATACAGACGCACATGTAATGATAATTTTTTTCTGTAATAAGGATTAAAAAATAGCCAATGGCTGTTAATTTTTCTCCTCGTGTATATACATACGATGTTCCGCAGTGATATCGAACAGAACACATAATGCTAAAAGAAAAACAGACAAACAGATAATGATTATATGTTTTTTATAAACATAAACCACTGATATTGTTTGTTACAGTGTAATTTAGTAGGGACTTGATCACAACATTTTCCTCTGGTGTCTCATCATTTATGAACTTGGAAAATCTTTTGGAATCACATATATTTGAGAGTAGCATCCATTTAATCAAGGAGGGTAGAGAACACCCTCCTTGATTCAATTAAACAGTTTATACCAGTATCTGAGGCAGATAAACTGCCATACAATGGGAGTAGGACCTTGTCCACAATTACGGGAGGTTTCAAAATTAACATCTATCAGGCCAGTGGCAAAAATATCAGAAACCCTTGTCAAGAGCTGTTGTCTCTGTGCATTATATAATGGACACTGCAGCAACAAATGAGTTGAAGTTTCAGAGGGACAGCCACGTGCCGGAGAGTCAGTCAAGCGACGAGTGAACAAATGCGCTTTCAATGCACTGAAGTCGACTATCAGCTATATTCAGCTTGCGAGGTCCGTGTCTCAAGTACCCGCTCATGGGTGGCAAAAATGCACGTTTTACTAAACGTTTAAAAGTATTCACAGAGGGAGCATTTATATGACACTCAGGGATAAAATGTGTTCCATAGACGAGTTGTACACGGTACATAAGTGTTCCTAAATAAGGGTGTGTGACTGAAGACCAGCGTGCGGTCCTCAACATTACGCAATGGATAATATTCTTGTCACATATGCCTGCGGAATCAAAGCTCTCAGGTAAGGAGGACACATGTCTCTGGTAATTTTGAAGTAGAGTACACATGAACAAGCTTGAGATATTTACGCCTCACTTCCAGGCTCGGCTATCCAAGACACTTCAAAATTTTAGCTTGCCTAGAACTATTCACAGTGCCAAATACAAATGTGCATATAAAGCTCCGTTATACTGAACTGTTTCAAACATTGCCTTATATCGTACAGAGCAACCGTCAAACACAGGTGCTGCATATTCAAGAGAGGGGCAAATGTAAGAGTTGTATATACTTTCTAAGGCATTGCAAGGTAAGAAGTATTTTCAGGATCTGATGCGACCTAAACGAGAAGCAGTTTTATTGCATATATATTGTAAATGGCTGTCCTATCACAAATTGTCAGTGATAATAACACCAAGATGTTTGTGTTCATAAACACGCTTCACAGGTTCGCCCATAAAAGTTAAGAGACTCGCAAATAGGCGTTTCCTTTTTGACAGAGACAACCATTTCCTCAGTTTTACTTGGATTAAAATCCACTTTCCATTTTCTACCCCAGTCTTCAAGCACTGACAAACTACCATTTAAAGTTATAGTTGTCGCCTCTGGTGTTTCGACTATTTTAAAGAATGACGTATCATCGCCAAAAAATATGCTTTGCATGTTGATTAATAATAACTTTATTGAACCTCCGCAAACGGAGAAGAGTAAAATACATATAAATCATGCATAGAAATAATATAAATCATACATGGAAATAATATAAATCATACATTGAATTCATAAAATCATTGTCAAACCAACACAAGACTAATATAAACCATACATGGAAATAATATAAATCATACATTGAATTCATAAGATCATTGTAAAAACCCACACAAAACTGTCGGGCACCCGCCGCCCGAACCGGCAGGGCCGCAACCGCGGCAGAGCGAATGGGAGAGCCCCGACCAACTGATCGCTACTCTCTCCAGCCGCCCTACCCCGGCCACCGCGATGCCGAGACGAGCGGCGAGCACCCGGCAGCGATGGGTCCACCCATGGGGAGTGCATATCTTGAGCATAGACCTTAGTACGAATCTTTGAGGAATGAACTAGTTTCTTGAATATCTTGGTTACGCAATTAATAAAAAGAGCGTGTTAAAAGTGATACTAGCATGTGTTCATCGCTGTATGGCTTCAGAAAGTGCTGGTGACTTATCAGGCGACTCAAAGAATCAACTATACCGTCATTCACAGGAATATACAAGTCATAGTTTTTTTGTAATCAAAAATGGTTCGAACGGGAGAGATACCCTGCATGACAGCCCTATGTCAAAGTGTTCCAGGATAGAGCTTTCCGGAGGACATGTAAATAGATAAAAAGTGAATTGTAAGGTCACGACCTGGATTTCAACGCTGCATACATTAGAAAGTAAAGAGCCCACACGCTCCTTCAATAATTGTTTAACAGGCTTAATACGCATAGCAGTCAAAAGTTTTGAGTGATGAGATTTCTTGCCAAGGCCCATACATTGTTTTATCACCGAACCTTGGACCGAGTCAAGTTGAACTGTTTGTTTATCATGTAACAAAAGGCATTCCAGCCCGTATAAAAGTGACGGTTGACATATACTTTTCCACAGCTAACTTTTACTCTCTGTCAAAAGACCTGGATATTTCATGCCACATTTAGATAGACTATAGAACGTTCTTCTGCATTTACTGATGCGAGATTCTACATGATCCTTTGTGTTAAAATCATTTGATAAAATCGTACCTAATGTTTCTAGTTTATCAACACAGTCAAGTTTCTCAGCTCCTAGAGTAAACGTAGGGGGTGACACATAATAATTTTCACCAAATGTCATACATTTTGATTTCTTTGTACTGAAATTAATACCCAATTTTTTTTTGCATATTTATCACAAATATCTAGAAGATGTTGAAGGCCATTGGCATGGCTGCTCATAATAGAATTATCATCGTCAAAAGTACAGTTACTAAATCGATTATTGCCTATCATTACTCCTTGTCCCGATTCAGTCAGTTCTACCAGTAAACCATCGATGAATATATTGAAAAGCGCAGGAGAAAGAATACTCCCCTGTCGGGTGCCTCTGCTGACAGGAAAAACATGAGAAAAATGACCATTCCATTTTACAACAGCATGTAGATTGTTATACCATTTGTACAAAAACAACCACTGGTAGGCTGGGAATACATCTATCAATTTGAAAAAATAAACCTGGATGCCAAATGCGATCAAAGCATTTTTCAGCGTCTAGCCCTGTTATATGCAGTGGTGATTTCTAACTTTTGAAATATGAGACAACATCATGTATAAAGGAGCATGCCATGGATGTACTTCTACTTTCTCTAAAACCGAACCGAGCATTACCAACATTGTCATTCGGTAAAATTAAACATTCAAAGAGCTTTGCAAAAGTTGAAGATAAAGTAATTGGTCTATAATTATTAGAGACATGTGGATTCAATGTTGTCTTTTTAAGAAAAGGAACAATGATACCAGTAGCGAATATATCAGGTACAATAGTGTGTGATAACAGAATAGAAAAAAAGATTTGCCAATGTGTTACATAAGCTGTCGCTCTTGCCATAGTATAAATGTTCAGCAGTAACCCCATCGACACCAGGTGAGCTACTTTTATTCAGTTTATCTATTATGTCTGATATTTTATGCTTGTCAATCTTAACATCGTGAGACATGGTTAAACATTCACAGAAATATAGTTGAACCTTATCTTTAATATCTAGCTGCTCACGGCTCAATGACATAGGTTCATTCATGATACCCTTATAATGTGAGGCAAGCGGTTCTTCACTTAAAGATATATTGACCTTGTTTGACCTTTGTCTTTTTATTCGATTCCAAAACAAACTCATTTTCTTTTGCCTGTATAGAGAATCAAGTCTTTTGAAATACCCCTGTTGTTGATTATCAATAAAATATCAAGACCTCCGTCTGAATAGTTTCTGTACACCTTTATAGCACTTAAATAGTTCACCAGTACTTGGCTTGCCAGCTTGGGTCCAAACATTGAACCAAAAACGTTTGCGATCACGTAGCAAACTGAGCTCAGGGCACCAGTATGGTTTGGGTTGATAACATTTAAGTGGTAAGCACCCAGCTTCCTGTGCTGAACTATGAATAAAATTTGTGAGTGTATCAATATGCTTGTCAACCATACATTTAATTTCACTGTCTGTCATATTATCATTAATCGCAACAGATTCCAGCGACTCAAGTTTATCTTTCAAAATATCTCTGTAAGTCTCGTTTCTCTCTATATTCGACCAATTTGGAATAGTAAACATTTTAAACCTTTGCGTAGTATTACGAGGGGCGTTACCACTGCTAACGTCATGGCGCTTAATGGTTACATCAAAAGTACTAGTAATACGTATAGGTAAATGATCGCTAACATTGAGAGCTTCCTCAGGTACAATGTAACAAGACTTTATATTTGGAGTGTCATAGGCAAAAGTTAGCACATGATCTATCCATGTATATACACCTCTTTTATGATTAAAATAAGAATATTTTCACCTGTAACATGCATAAAATCCGTTACCATTAGATCATTAGCAGCCATAAAATCATATAGTATCGAGGAATGATAAGTATTACCCTCGTGTTTGTACCATTTTTTGTGCAGTTTATCATGTCTAGGAAGTTGCACGTTCATGTCCCCTAGGAACGTGACCGGTGCTACCATCCCATAGTCGTCTAGTATACATTGTAAAGCATCAATCGTATTCAAGAACATATCAGTTTGGCCAGAACATGCATGGTCATAATGGGGTAAGTATACACATATCAGTGTTTGTACCATGGAGCCTGATGCGTCTGAGACTGCAATAGCAAGAATTCTATCACTATTTGTTTCTATTTCAGTAAAGCTTAACTTTGGGTTTTGTTTATAAAGTATTGCAAGTCCACCAAATGGACGTCCAGTATAAGAATAGTCTACATCATCCATAGAACTTTTGGCAAATATCAAAGTATCACTCTTAATGTCACCGCTAGTTTTTATTACTTCTTCAATAACGTCATGATTTTCTTTCCGTATTCAAGTTTCCGATAAACACAGTATATCGCATTTGGAAAATAATTCCGCGACATATTGAGGGGATTGTTTGAATCCATGACAGTTATATGATTGGCAACATAACGTTAAAAGTTCGTGAGTATTTTTATCAATATATTGACAAGAGTCAATATTGGTATGAGAATTGGTTATCCCACCTGTATGTCGGGGAATAGTTGTAGTCCTGGTCCCCGTAAGAGTCTCGTTTAACCCATCCTTTCCAATTTCGTTTGTGACGATCGTCGTCGTACCACCAGAAGCGGTGATTGTCTCTGCGTTGTGCCCATCTACCAAATCATTAAAATTGAGAACAATAAGGGGCCCAAGAGACGCACATGTACAACACACACAGCACAATGCAGAAGTTCCACTTGTAGAAAAATATGAACTACTGTAGCTACTAAATACGAAGTCAAGTCTCCATTATGTACAATTGAACGGCATTAAAGATTTCAGAGTATTAAGCTTCATCTGCGAAGTCACAACTACCAGCTAGCATAATGTTTAATACAGTCTGTAGTCTGTCTCAGGCAAGGTAATGCAATAAATGTGGGTGTACACTAAGGGCGAGGACGTTTGTGGTTAATCTCAATTGTTTCCGTTTTGTAGGAAGTTCATAGATGGGACAGAACAAAAATAGTGACAGGTATTTTCGATGCCTGTGTTACACCAACAATTTACCGAGGGTACAATGTTGATTTCGTATAAATGATAATTTAGTCCTGAACACTCCAAACGAAACTGGATGCGAAGAATGCTTGCAAAGCGGTCGCCAGATGCAAAGGATTGGGATACGTCGTGACAGAAGAAGAGTATTTTGGTCACTTTGCCTTTGAAGGTTGAAAGTGAATGAGGTACTTTTATATCGTCGGGAAGGTCATTCCACAGACGAACAGAAGAAAGTTTGGACATTACGTTAATTCTCAAAAAGCCTGGGTGGGGGGTTGGACATTACGTTAATTCTCAAAGAGCCTGGGCGGGGGGGGGGGGGGCGGGCGGGCTGAGTTAACGCCATGTCAACAATTGTATATCGTATTTCGCCGAAAATAAAAAATGTTTTCTCAGTCCGTTTATATATCGCAAACTACATTATAGGACGTGTTCGTAGTTTTTAGAACATGTCGTGAAGGTGCTGGAAAATCAGAACAAGACGGGATGGGAGCCCACGGGTGGGAGTAGCTCGATCTGCACATAGAAGCCCCGATGTTCACGTTCGGAGTGGACATCGCCGAACATAACCATCGCGCCTTCTATGTCGGGTATTTTTTTTGGTGTGCACGTACGTTCGTTGCCTCCAAAACATCCCGCTGACTCGCTCTTGCGTTCACTGATGTGGGCGCTCGCGCGACGAGAGCACATGGATCAGAAACATTTTGCGATCTAGGGGGATCCTCTGCTGGCAGGCAAGTAAGTTCGGTCAGCAGAATAATAAAGCACTTGCGAGCCTACCTGGTCAATTTGTACATTGCCCCACCCTGAAGAGATGAACAGAATACAAGAACTTTTTCATGCAAGGGCAGGGTGACAAGGTATCTTTTGGACAATTGACTGCACGCATGTACCTATAATTAAAGTGTGTGTGTCAACGCACACTTTTCTGTTTTTCCTCGAGTTCCTTCTTTCTTTCTTTCTTTCTTCTTTCTTCTTTACCAGCAAATTTGTCCGACACTTTTCTCAGACACTTTTATACGTAGAAACTCCAAACTTGGCGTGATTGTGCCTCCATACAGGGAGTTTGACCGTTTTATACAGAGGAATGAAGATGTTTAAAATTATGCAAATTAGGGGCATTTGAAATTTTAAATCTTGAATATCTTCAAAAGTATAATAGATACAAATGTCATTCCAAATTCTACTCGGGGGTTATTGACCATTGCGCAACTTATGAATTTAAAACAAAAGTTGTAGCCATTTAAATTATGCTAATTAGTAGCATTGGAAATTTTAAAACTTGAATATCTTCAAACTATTATAGATAGAGATGTCATTTTAACTTCTACTAGGGGGTTAGTGACCATTGTGCATCTAATGAATCTAAAGCAAAAGTTGCAGCCATTTAAATTATGCTAATTAGCAGCATTTGAAATTTTAAAACTTGAATATCTTCAAAATTATTATAGATAGAGATGTCATTTCAACTTCTACTAGGAGGTTGTTGACCTTTGCGCATGTAATGAATCGAAAACAAAAGTTGTAGCAATTTAAATTATGCTAATTAGCAGTATTCGAAATTTTCAATCTTGAATATCATCAACACATAATAGATAGAGGTGCCATTCCAACTTCTACTCGTGTGTTACGGAATAGTTGTACATTGCCATACCAATATGCTTTGAAGACACACACACTGATTTGCTATGCACCAAATCATCTTTCTTAGTTTGCTGATGTATTTAATAGCGTACACGTGATGTATCTTGAATAAGTAATTATAAGCCTGATGGTGGTGGGGGGGGGGGGGGGGGCAGGGCAGAAGAGGAAAGATGCAGACCGATTGGATCGATAGGTCTGTGCTGGAAATGATCTGTAGCCCAATAGATGGCGCTGGACTTGAGGTCACGCCATAAGATGTTGGATAGCCAAGTCCAAGTGCTCTCTTTCTCTTAAAATATTGACAAAACCGTGTGGAACTGACCAATAGCCACCTAACAACACAAAAACTACCCCGACAACATGTTCAACGTCATAAAATTGAAACAAAATCTTAATACAGACAGGAAAATGGGCCAAGCGATGAAGGGTTAAACAAAAATCACGAGAGTGTGGCTTCAACAAATGGTATGATCCATACTTGTCAAAACCCTGTGCAAACCAACGACCTGGATTTTTACCTGGCGTCAACGTTAACATGTGGCTTCACAACCACCGACCAACAAAAAATGTGCAAATGGACATGACTTTGTTCTCTAATTGTTGTAAGTTACTGCAAAACAATGCAATGACTGAAATATTTGTTTGACGTTGGTCCACACGTCATCTCCGAGCAATTCGCATGTTTCAGGCGCTTGTGCTATCAAAGCAAACTCAATAGGAATGCGGTTTGTCGTGGAGAAATAAATGATTGAACTTGAATGCGCGACACACAAAACAATGACGAAGTCTACAATATTATGATGTGGTCGTTTTTTGTTTGTGTGTAGAAGTACAGGTATATTAGATAAATCACCAGAAAAAACATTGACAGGGCTTTGCCTTCTAAATGAATGATGGTGCTATTAAAGTGTCAAGCTAACAAATAAATGTATTAACAGTTTCATTCTTCAGTTTTGTTTTCAAGAGGGCCAATCAGAAAGCATTGTGTATTGAAACACGTGACCCGTTTGGCACTCTGGTATATAAAAAAACTCGCGCCATTCCACGCACTGTTATGAACGGAAAGTCGCCAATGACGTTTTTTATATTTGTGCGTCGATACACTTACACAAAATTCTCCAGGTAAATTGTTATCAAAGTTATGCACACCTGGGACTGGTAAGTACATTTGCTTACGAAACTGAATTTAGTTAGTCGCTGATTTACATAAACGTATCTTCAACTTCATGCATAAAATAATGAGGGAATATTATCCATCACCTGCATGTGAGTGTGAAATATGAGATTGAAATGGCGTGGAAATCGTATACAGGAAAGGTGATTCCAGAGAACCGTGGAGCAGTGGAAAAGAGGGGTTGAGGAGAAGAGCACACTCAGAGCGTATAGAGCTGTGGACAAGTCAGTGAAAACTAAATTTTGTGATAGTAGCAAGGGTTCTGGAGTGTTGTTTCAGGGCAGAGCAGGAGTGATCAATCTGGAAAAGAAGAAACAAAAGTGGACGAATGGGAGAGATGGGGAGTGCAGGGAGGACGTGGATGAGACTATTGATCATATGATGACATGGTGTACAGGTTTATGGAGCACTAAGAGAGCGGTTGCTTGTACAGCGGAAAACAAGAGATAGGCAGTGTAAAAGCTTAGAGCAAGTAAGGGACATGGCAGAAAATAATAGGTTAGCATGGATACTAGGATTGAAGGGCGATTTTCCAGGAAATAGAGCAGATTTAGAGTCCATAAAAGGCTTCTTGGTGCAGTGCTGGGAGAGTAGGAATAATATGTTAGGATTAGTCACCGAAAAGAATAGAGGGCAAACTTAGAAGGGAAGGGAGAAGGTAACCCTTATTAGGGCTCCCATGACCCTGCTGGGTGGTAACATTAGTAGGGGCTATGGGCATGCCGAGCACAAAGCTGCGGCAGTGGGATAGGGCTGAGTGTTTTTATGTCTGGGTGCCAACCCAGACATTTTGCTTTTCCAAGAATTAATTCTTTCTTTCTTTCTTTCTTTCTTTCTTTCTTTCTTTCTTTCTTTCTTTCTTTTTTCTTTCTTTCTTTCTTTTTTCTTTCTTTCTTTCTTTCTTTCTTTCTTCCTTTCTTTCTTTCTTTCTTTCTTTCTATCTTTCTTTCTATCTATCTATCTTTCTTTCTTTCTTTCTTCTTTACGACAAGATTTGTCCGGAGTTTTTCTCGGACCCTACCATTCCGAAAACCACCAAACTTTGCCATGGTGAGTGACCTACCACTGAAATTAGGCATCTGACTTGAAATAGTCATAATGTTTAAAATTATGCAAATTTAGGGGCAATTCAAATTTTTAAAGCTCCATATCTTCCAAACTATTGCAGATAGACACAAAATTCTAACTTACACATGTAGGTTTGAGCCATCCGTCAATAAACAGTGAATAGAAGTTTTAGAAGTGCAACTAAATGTGGCATGTTTGAAGCTTTTTCGTCATGTCAATTGTCTGAATATACGCTTGTGGAAGGGGGGAAAGGGGGGACATTGTGTTGAATATAAAATGATTTGTTATATTGACACAAAATAATTTACGCTGTAATCATGAATTATATATGATATCAAGTCAGATTCACATGTTGAAGTATTTAATAGAACAACCATCACTCAATACTTTTCGTGTAAAAAAGCTCATAATCACCATGCAAACCCTGTTAAGGGAACCACTCGTTTGGGTCCAGTGTGGCTACAGAACAGTTCTGCTCACTGCTGATTGGCTGAAGATCAGGATTTAGACAGGGTCCACTGAATGTGCAAGTCTGCCCACAGTGCTCTTAACGGAGCCCCATAGGGGTATGCCTTATCACTGGACGTGTGTGTGTGTGGGTGGGTGGAGGAAGAAGATGGGAGGCAGGTAACTGGTCACAACATTTTCCTGCTTGGATAGCTGTCAGGCCATTTTTGTATGTGGCTGGTGGCTCAGGGTGCCTGTCCAGTTGTCAATGACCCTGGGTCTACTAAACAGGCATCACCTTGAACAGGGACCTACATGTGTAAATTATTCTGCTATAAAAATTTGAAACAGGTGATGACTGGGCTCTCTCTCTCTCTCTCCCTCTTCCCTCCTCTTTATGTCTGGGTGCCAACCCAGACACGGGGGGGGGGGGCACTCCCTACTTTTTTAGGTGGGGGTGTGCAGCTCAAGTTTTTCAGAATGACGCTTCATTAGGGCTCTCATCCTACCAAATAATGGATCTTCATTAGGTATTGACTCTCGATACGCACAGCCAAAGGAGACTAAACAGCGCGTCAATCACTTTCACAGCATGCGCCCTGTTCACGGGGCTGGGGCGTAAATCGTCTGGTCTTGATTAGGGCCCTTTGATTTTCTCAGTGACATTGGTTAGGGTTCTCAGAAAAATTTATGGACCTTCGTTAGGGAAATCGTGGGAAAGTTGATACTTTGTTAGGGAAAGTACCGGCGAAAAGGCACCCTTCAGAGCGGCACATCCCCATTACGCTCGATATATGAGTAGCGCCCCCCCCCGACCAGACACTGTTTTATTTCTTTCTTTCGTTCGTTCTTTCGTTCGTCCGTCCATCCTTCCTTTCTTTCTTTCTTTCTTTCTTTCTTTCTTTCTTTCTTTCTCTCTTTCTTTCTCTCTCATTCTTTCTCTTTCATTCTTTTTTTCTACAACATAATTTGTCCGGAGCTTTTCTCAGACACCATGCGAGCTACAATGTTTAAACTTGGCACGGTAACAGAGCTACATGTAGTAGGGAAGTTGACTATCTGACTTTAGACACAAAATTTTAATGGGCACATATAGATTTGTGAAACCCACCAATATAATGGACATAATTTGAAAGTTGTAGAATTTGACATAATGCTAATAAGGGGCATTCAAAAATTTCAAAAGTTGAACATCTCCAAAGCTATAATTATAGATAGAGATGCCATTCCAACTTCAATTTGTGGGTTTGTGGCAAAGACGCATCCAATGAAGTATGAACCAAAGTTATAGGATTTTAATTTTTGAAAAATTTAAATCTTGAATAGCGTTAAAACTACAATAGATAGAAATGCCATTCCAACTTCAATTTATGGATTCGTGACATAGTTGCATCCAATGAGTCATGATCCACAATTGTACAATTTTAATTAATGTAATTAAGATGAATACAAGAAATTTGAATCTTTGAATAACTTCAAAACTATTATACATAGAGGTGCCATTCCAACTCTCATTTGTAGTTATATGACATAACTGCATCCAATAAACCATATACCAAAGTTGCAGGCTTTTAACTTATGCAAATTAGGCTGATGCACAAAATTAAAGTCTTAAATCACTTCAAATGTATTACAGATAGTAGTGTCATTCAAACTTCACTTTATAAGTGTGTGACATGGCCACATCCAATAAACCAAGAACCAAAGTTGCATCATTATAATTTATGGAAATTAGCGTAATATACAAAATATAGTTTATGTTCAACAAAGGCAAAGTGTAGCATTTCAAACTGTTCTCATTTTGAAGGCACCCAGACAGATTTGCTTTCAAAAAAAACTTTTTTCCTAGTTTGTCTTGTTTTTTGTTTCTTTGTTTGGTTTTTCTTTTTATTTTGTTTTGATTTAATTGTACACGGTTGACATTACACACTGTTGCTGCTGTTTGTATGATAGAATCCTTAATTATATGTGAGTTAGTTGTTGCCAAGAGTCTGTTATCTACTGAGGATTTTACGGTTTTCTTGTTTTTAAAATGTTCTCCTATGTAGTAGTAAGTAACTTACATTTAATTGTAGTGTAGGGTTTTAGCAATTTTATGCTCCCAAGGTGCTATTCATACATTTCATACTGGAATTTATTTCTATATGGGTATTTATTAATTCAATGTGTCTTATATTTGGAATCTTTTCATGCTTTTAAGTTAATCATACTTTTGTTCCCATTTGGGACTAAAGGACTTTTTACACTGTTATTTGCTTTTAAGCTTTTGTAAATGTTGAAAATTGTCTGCTGTTGAGATTTTCTTTGTTGCAATATTTTGTATTAAATGACTTGTGGAAACAACTGGTGTGGAATATGTTGCTCATTTGTGGGTTACTAAAACTAAATGTGCACTTCATGATTTCCATAGAAAAAAGGTTTGTCTGGCCATCATAAGCTGTTGGCGAGACAAAGCAGTTACTTTCCAGACGTCCATCCATCTCTCCGTCTGTCAGTCCGTCGGTCCATCAACAAAAAACTTGGGAGTGGCTTGAATTACGCTGGCGAAACATTCATGCTCCCCCCCCCCCCGGCATGGCTATGGTGCTAAAAAGGTGTTTGACGGAAATGTGATTGAACCCCAAATATGTATTTCCATTTTGTTGGGCAATTTGATATGAAGTGTGGGCTTTTCTATGTGGGGAAAGAGCAATCTATTATCCCAATCTAGGGCGAAACTGTTGTATTCCTACCAGGTCAGGGAGATGGTTTGTCCCCGTTATGATTTTGGGAGTGGCCCGGTTTTAGATTATCCCTGTATAGTTGTAGGTGCACTTAGTGCTCATTATTGTCCAATGAATTGATAAGACTGGTCTTGGGGTTAATTTTCAGTGTTTGGCCAATGCAGTTCAGTTTCAAGTACTACTATTGGTGCACATTCAGTGTTGAAGGACTTTCCATAAGTTTTGAAATGTCTTTAATACCTGCATAGAAGTGTTACAGTTTTAAGAAGACATTGGTAATGGGTACAGTTGTTTGGTGATTGAGTGTAATGAAACTGCATTTATTTCAGATATGTTCATCTGTGTAAGTTTATGTATATACATTTTAGTCATGTTAATTTTTTTTAAGTTAAATGTACTTATAGTTGTGATTTATATCTATTCATGCATTAATTAATAATATAAGCTTTTTTGTTTGCATTTAATAACTTATGAAGGGGTATACAATTTGCCTCTTTCCTTTGTCCAATAATGCTGCTTTGTTTTTTGTTTGTTTTTGATCTTTCGATTTGTTTTTGGCTCAGCTGACTAACTAGTCAGGCTTAGCTTTTAGGAGGGTCAGTCTTCCAGCATCCGGCATCTGTCTGTCCATCAATCTGTACATCCATCCTTGTATCCACAATTACATTGTCAAGTTCTTCTGCAAAACTGTCATCCAGAATCAATTCAAACTTGGTGGCACTGTAGCACAGGTGGGTTTTTATGGAGTTTGTTCTTTATCTTATTTTCTTTTTTTCAGGGTTCCATACTCATTGGGTGTTTATGAAGTACATGTCTCTTTTTGGGTATGAGGCTTTCTTGTATATCAGGTGTCTTGTCCTTGTCTTGGTTGATATTGTAAGTTCAAATTCAAAGCAGTCATTCTGTTTTGAAACTTTTGGACAGTCAAGTTTATTCAGTGTTTCCTTTCTGAGAAGGTTCATGAATAAATATAAAACCCTTTCGTCAGTATAAGTGAATACTCGAATTTTGGTAGTTTTTGCCAATATTTATGCATATACTAGTTCATATAATTTCAGCAAGACTTTCCATTATAAGCAATAACTTGTTACATTATTTGCTTCCTTATGTGCTATTATTTCACCTTCTTACATTTTTAAAATTCAAGTGGGTTGTCTTCACCAAATATAAGGCAAAGACAAGCAGCTGCCATCACAAAAAAAAACATGTCCAGGAATTAAAGGCTGCCCCAATATGCATGATGGTTTCCCGCTGATGACCCATTGATGAATTCATTTTGCTGTTGAAGCCTTGAATTTTCAAAGTGTTGCATGAAAGATGATAATAGTGATCAATGAAGCTTAGGCTGAGACAGATGCTGGATTGGTAAAGTGGTGCTGAGAGATTGATTTGTTCTATTTTGTCCTTGTTTTTTTTTTGGTTTTTTTGTTGTTGTTTTTTTGATTGTTTTTTTTTTTTTTTTTTGGTTTTTGTATTTTTGTTTGTTTGTTTTATTTTTTGTTTTTGTTTTTTGTTCAAGGTCGACACAACACACTGCTGCTGCTGTTTGTATGATAGAAGCTTTAATCACATGTGAGTTGTCTGTTTCCAAGAGTCTGTCCTGTACTGAGGATTTTACGCTTTTCTTTTTCTCTTTTTGAATATGGGCTCGTATGTAGCAGCAAGTGACCGACATTTTACTGTTGTTGAGGGTTTTAGCACTTTTATGCTTTAAAGGTGCAATTGATACAGTTCATACTGGATTTTATCTGTATATGGGTATTAATTATTTCACTGTGTCCTTATATTTGGAATCTTTTCATGCTTTTAGGTCAATCATACTTTTGTTCCCATTTGGGAAAAGGGGACTCTTTAGACTGTTATTTGCTTTTAAGCTTTTGTAAATGTTGAAAATTGTCTGCTGTTGAGATTTTCTTTGTTGCAATATTTTATATTAAATGACTTGTGGAAACAAATGGTGTTGAATATGTTGCTCATTTGTGGGTTACTAAAACTAAATGTGCACTTTGTGATTTCAATGGAAAGATGGTTTTTGTCTGGCCAGCATAAGCTGTTCACCAGACTAATCAGTCACATTCCGGACGTCCGTCCATCTGTCCGTTTGTCAGTCCATCCATCCATCCATCCGTCGACAAAAAACATCCTAGTGGCTTGAATTACGCTGGCGAGACATTCATGCCCCCCCCCCCCCATGGCTCTTGTGCTAAAAAGGTGTTTGCAGAAATGTGATTGAACCCCAAATATGTATTTCCATTTTGTTGGGCAGTTTGATATGAAGTGTGGGCTTTTCTATGTGGGGAAAGAGCAATCTATTATCCCAATCTAGGGCAAACCTGTTGTATTCCTACCAGGTCAGGGAGATGGTTTGTCCCCGTTATGATTTTGGGAGTGGCCCGGTTTTAGATTATCCCTGTATAGTTGTAGGTGCACTAAGTGCTCATTATTGTCCAATGAATTGATAAGACTGGTCTTGGGGTTAATTTTCAGTGTTTGGCCAATACAGTTCAGTTTCAAGTACTACCATTGGTGCACATTCAGTGTTGAAGGACTTTCCACATGTTTTGAAATGTCTTTAATACCTGCATAGAAGTGTTACAGTTTTAAGAAGATATTGGTAATGGGTACAGTTGTTTGGTGATTGAGTGTAATGAAACTGCATTTATTTCAGACATGTTCATCTGTGTCACATTGTTTTTTTGTTTGTTTGTTTGTTTGTTGTTTTTTTTTTTTTGATATTTTGATTTGTTTTTGGCTCAGCTGACTTACTAGTCAGGCTTAGCTTTTAGGAGGGTCAGTCTTCCAGCATCCGGCATCTGTCTGTCCATCAATCCGTACGTCCATCCAAGTATCCACAATTACATTGTCAAGTTCTTCTGCAAAACTGTCATCCAGAATCAATTCAAACTTGGTGGAGTTTGTTCTTTATCTTATTTCCTTTTTTTTTCAGGGTTCCATATTCATTGGATGTTTATGAAGTACATGTCTCTTTTTGGATATGAGGCTTTGTTGTATATCAGGTGTCTTGTCCTTGTCTGGGTTGATATTGTAAGTTCAAATTCAAAGCAGTCATTCTGTTTTGAAACTTTTGGACAGTCAAGTTTATTCAGTGTTTCCTTTCTGAGAAGGTTCATGAATAAATATAAAACCCTTTCATCAGTATAAGTGAATACTGGAATTTTGGTAGTTTTTGCCAATATTTATGCATATACTAGTTCATATAATTTCAGCAAGACTTTCCATTATAAGCAATAACTTGTTACTTTGTTTGCTTCGTTATGCGCTATTATTTCACCTTCTTCCATTTACAAAAATTCAAGTGGGTTGTCTTCACCAAATATAAGGCAAAGACAAGCAGCCGTCATCACGAAAAAAAGCATGTTCGGGAATTAAAGGCTGCCAAACATGCATGATGGTTTCCCGCTGATGACCCATTGATGAATTCATTTTGCTGTTGAAGCCTTGAATTTTCAAAATTTTGCATGGAAAGTGGTAATAGTGATAAGTGAAGCCACAGGCTTATGCTGAGACAGAGGCTGGATTGGTAAAGGGGCTCTGAGAGATTAGTTTGTTCTATTTTGTCCTTGTTTTTGCAGTTTTTTTTTGGGTTTTTTGTATTTTTGTTTGTTTTTTTGTTTTTGTTTTTGTTTTTTGTTCAAGGTCTTCATGACACACTGCTGCTGCTGTTTGTATGATAGAAGCTTTCATTACATGTGAGTTAGTTGTGTCCAAGAGTCTGTCTTGTATTGAGGATTTTACAGTTTTCTTTCTTTTTTTTTCAAATGTGGGCTCGTATGTTGTAGCAAGTGACTGACATTTTACTGTTGTTGAGGGTTTTAGCACTTTTATGCTTTTAAGGTGCTATTGATACAGTTCATACTGGAATTTATCTGTATATGGGTATTAATTATTTCACTGTGTCCTTATATTTGGAATCCTTTAATGCTTTTAGATTAATCATACTTTTGTTCCCATTTGGGAATAAAGGACTTTTTAGACTGTTATTTACTTTTAAGCTTTTGTAAATGTTGAAAATTGTCTGCTGTTGAGATTTTCTTTGTTGCAATGTTTTGTATTAAATGACTTGTGGAAACAAATGGTGTTGAATATGTTGCTCATTTGTGGGTTACTAAAACTAAATGTGCACTTCATGATTTCCATAGAAAGATGGTTTTTGTCTGGCCAGCATAAGCTGTTTGCGAGACTAAGCAGTCACATTCCGGACATCCGTTCATCTGTCCGTCTGTCAGTCCGTCAATCCATCCATCCGTTCATCCGTCAACAGAAACACTTCGTAGTGGCTTGAATTATGCTGCCGAGACATTCATGCCCCCCGGGCATGGCTCTTGTGCTAAAAAGGTGTTTGCAGAAATGTGATTGAACCCCAAATATGTATTTCCATTTTGTTGGGCAATTTGATATGAAGTGTGGGCTTTTCTATGTGGGGAAAGAGCAATCTATTATCCCAATCTAGGGCGAAACTGTTGTATTCCTACCAGGTCAGGGAGATGGTTTGTCCCCGTTATGATTTTGGGAGTGGCCCAGTTTTAGATTATCCCTGTATAGTTGTAGGTGCACTTAGTGCTCATTATTGTCCAATGAATTGATAAGACCGGTCTTGGGGTTAATTTTCAGTGTTTAGCCAATATAGTTCAGTTTCAAGTACTACCATTGGTGCACATTCAGTGTTGAAGGACTTTCCACATGTTTTGAAATGTCTTTAATACCTGCATAGAAGTGTTACAGTTTTAAGAAGACATTGGCAATGGGTACAGTTGTTTGGTGATTGAGTGTAATGAAACTGTATTTATTTCAGACATGTTCATCTGTGTAAGTTTATGTATATTTATTTTAGTCATGTTAATTTTTTTGAAGTTAAGAGTAATTACAGTTGTGATGTGTATCTATTCATGCATTAATTAATTATGTAAGCTTTTTTGTTATGAAGGGGTGTATAATTTGCCTCTTTCATTTGTCCAATAATGCTGCTTTATTTTGTTTTTGTTTTTGTTTTTGTTTTTGTTTTTTTTGATCTTCGTATTTGTTTTTGGCCCAGCTGACTAACTAGTCAGGCTAAGCTTTTAGGAGGGTCAGTCTTCCAGCATCCGGCGTTTGTCTGTCCATCAATCCGTACGTCCATCCAAGTATCCACAATTACATTGTCAAGTTCTTCTGCAAAACTGTCATCCAGAATCAATTCAAACTTGGTGGAGTTTGTTCTTTATCTTATTTTCTTTTTTTCAGGGTTCCATATTCATTGGATGTTTATGAAGTACATGTCTCTTTTTGGGTATGAGGCTTTGTTGTATATCAGGTGTCTTGTCCTTGTCTGGGTTGATATTGTAAGTTCAAACTCAAAGCAGTCATTCTGTTTTGAAACTTTTGGACAGTCAAGTTTATTCAGTGTTTCCTTTCTGAGAAGGTTCATGAATAAATATAAAACCCTTTCATCAGTATAAGTGAATACTTGAATTTTGGTAGTTTTTGCCAATATTTATGCATATACTAGTTCATATAATTTCAGAAAGACTTGCCATTATAAGAAATAACTTGTAACTTTATTTGCTTCCTTATGCGCTATTATTTCACCTTCTTCCATTTACAAAAATTCAAGTGGGTTGTCTTCACCAAATATAAGGCAAAGACAAGCAGCCGCCATCACAAAAAAAAGCATGTTCGGGAATTAAAGGCTGCCAAACATGCATGATGGTTTCCCGCTGATGACCCATTGATGAATTCATTTGGCTGTTGAAGCCTTAAATTTTCAAAATTTTGCATGGAAGGTGGTAATAGTGATAAATGAAGCTACAGGCTTATGCTGAGACAGAGGCTGGATTGATAAAGGGGCTCTGAGAGATTGGTTTCTTCTATTTTGTCCTTGTTTTTGCGGTTTTTGTTTTTGTTTTTGTATTTTTGTTTGTTTGTTTGTTTGTTTGTTTGTTTTTTTGTTTTTGTTTTTGTTTTTTGTTCAAGGTCTTCATGACACACTGCTGCTGCTGTTTGTATGATAGAAGATTTCATTACATGTGAGTTAGTTGTGTCCAAGAGTCTGTCTTGTATTGAGGATTTTACAGGTTTTTTTTCTTTTTTTTTATTCAAATGTGGGGTCGTATGTTGTAGCAAGTGACTGACATTTTACTGTTGTTGAGGGTTTTAGCACTTTTATGCTTTTAAGGTGCTATTGATACAGTTCATACTGGAATTTATCTGTATATGGGTATTAATTATTTCACTGTGTCCTTATATTTGGAATCTTTTCATGCTTTTAGGTTAATCATACTTTTGTTCCCATTTGGGAATAAAGTACTTTTTAGACTGTTATTTACTTTTAAGCTTTTGTAAATGTTGAAAATTGTCTGCTGTTGAGATTTTCTTTGTTGCAATATTTTGTATTAAATGACTTGTGGAAACAAATGGTGTTGAATATGTTGCTCATTTGTGGGTTACTAAAACTAAATGTGCACTTCATGATTTCCATAGAAAGATGGTTTTTGTCTGGCCAGCATAAGCTGTTTGTGAGACTAAGCAGTCACATTCCGGACATCCGTTCATCTGTCCGTCTGTCAGTCCGTCAATCCATCCGTCCGTTTGTTCGTCAACAGAAAAACTTCGTAGTGGCTTGAATTATGCTGCCGAGACATTCATGCCCCCCGGGCATGGCTCTTGTGCTAAAAAGGTGTTTGCAGAAATGTGATTGAACCCCAAATATGTATTTCCATTTTGTTGGGCAATTTGATATGAAGTGTGGGCTTTTCTATGTGGGGAAAGAGCAATCTATTATCCCAATCTAGGGCGAAACTGTTGTATTCCTACCAGGTCAGGGAGATGATTTGTCCCCGTTATGATTTTGGGAGTGGCCCGGTTTTAGATTATCCCTGTATAGTTGTAGGTGCACTTAGTGCTCATTATTGTCCAATGAATTGATAAGACTGGTCTTGGGGTTAATTTTCAGTGTTTGGCCAATATAGTTCAGTTTCAAGTACCACCATTGGTGCACATTCAGTGTTGAAGGACTTTCCACATGTTTTGAAATGTCTTTAATACCTGCATAGAAGTGTTACAGTTTTAAGAAGACATTGGCAATGGGTACAGTTGTTTGGTGATTGAGTGTAATGAAACTGCATTTATTTCAGACATGTTCATGTTCATGCACTATTATTTCACCTTCTTCCATTTTCAAAAATTCAAGTGGGTTGTCTTCACCAAATATAAGGCAAAGACAAGCAGCCGTCATCACAAAAAAAAGCATGTTCGGGAATTAAAGGCTGCCAAACATGCATGATGGTTTCCCGCTGTGACCCATTGATGAATTCATTTGGCTGTTGAAGCCTTGAATTTTCAAAATTTTGCATGGAAGGTGGTAATAGTGATAAGTGAAGCCACAGGCTTATGCTGAGACAGAGGCTGGATTAGTAAAGGGGCTCTGAGAGATTGGTTTGTTCTATTTTGTCCTTGTTTTTGCAGTTTTTTGGGTTTTTTTTGTATTTTTGTTTGTTTGTTTGTTTTTGTTTTTGTTTTTTGTTCAAGGTGGACATAACACACTGCTGCTGCTGTTTGTATGATAGAAGCTTTCATTACATGTGAGTTAGTTGTGTCCAAGAGTTTGTCTTGTATTGAGGATTTTACAGTTTTCTTTCTTTTTTTTTCAAATGTGGGCTCATATGTTGTAGCAAGTGACTGACATTTTACTGTTGTTGAGGGTTTAAGCACTTTTATGCTTTTAAGGTGCTATTGATACAGTTCATACTGGAATTTATCTGTATATGGGTATTAATTATTTCACTGTGTCCTTATATTTGGAATCTTTTCATGCTTTTAGGTTAATCATACTTTTGTTCCCATTTGGGAATAAAGGACTTTTTAGACTGTTATTTACTTTTAAGCTTTTGTAAATGTTGAAAATTGTCTGCTGTTGAGATTTTCTTTGTTGCAATATTTTGTATTAAATGACTTGTGGAAACAAATGGTGTTGAATATGTTGCTCATTTGTGGGTTACTAAAACTAAATGTGCACTTCATGATTTCCATAGAAAGATGGTTTTTGTCTGGCCAGCATAAGATGTTTGCGAGACTAAGCAGTCACATTCCGGACATCCGTCCATCTGTCCGTCTGTCAGTCCGTCAATCCATCCATCCGTTCATCCGTCAACAGAAACACTTCGTAGTGGCTTGAATTATGCTGCCGAGACATTCATGCCCCCCGGGCATGGCTCTTGTGCTAAAAAGGTGTTTGCAGAAATGTGATTGAACCCCAAATATGTATTTCCATTTTGTTGGGCAATTTGATATGAAGTGTGGGCTTTTCTATGTGGGGAAAGAGCAATCTATTATCCCAATCTAGGGCGAAACTGTTGTATTCCTACCAGGTCAGGGAGATGGTTTGTCCCCGTTATGATTTTGGGAGTGGCCCGGTTTTAGATTATCCCTGTATAGTTGTAGGTGCACTTAGTGCTCATTATTGTCCAATGAATTGATAAGACTGGTCTTGGGGTTAATTTTCAGTGTTTGGCCAATACAGTTCAGTTTCAAGTACCACCATTGGTGCACATTCAGTGTTGAAGGACTTTCCACATGTTTTGAAATGTCTTGAATACCTGCATAGAAGTGTTACAGTTTTAAGAAGACATTGGTAATGGGTACAGTTGTTTGGTGATTGAGTGTAATGAAACTGCATTTATTTCAGACATGTTCATCTGTGTCACATTGTTTTTTTCTTTGTTTGTTTGTTTGTTTTTTTTTTTTTTTGATATTTTGATTTGTTTTTGGCTCAGCTGACTTACTGGTCAGGCTTAGCTTTTAGGAGGGTCAGTCTTCCAGCATCTGGCGTCTGTCTGTCCATCAATCCGTACGTCCATCCAAGTATCCACAATTACATTGTCAAGATCTTCTGCAAAACTGTCATCCAGAATCAATTCAAACTTGGTGGAGTTTGTTCTTTATCTTATTTTCTTTTTTTTCAGGGTTCCATATTCATTGGATGTTTATGAAGTACATGTCTCTTTTTGGATATGAGGCTTTGTTGTATATCAGGTGTCTTGTCCTTGTCTGGGTTGATATTGTAAGTTCAAATTCAAAACAGTCATTCTGTTTTAAAAACTTTTGGACAGTCAAGTTTATTCAGTGTTTCCTTTCTGAGAAGGTTCCTGAATAAATATAAAACCCTTTCGTCAGTATAAGTGAATACTGGAATTTTGGTAGTTTTTGCCAATATTTATGCATATACTAGTTCATATAATTTCAGCAAGACTTGCCATTATAAGCAATAACGTGTTACTTTATTTGCTTCGTTTTGCGCTATTATTTCACCTTCTTCCATTTACAAAAATTCAAGTGGGTTGTCTTCACCTTCACCAAATATAAAGCAAAGACAAGCAGCCGCCATCACAAAAAAAAAGCATGTTCGGGAATTAAAGGCTGCCAAACATGCATGATGGTTTCCCGCTGATGACCCATTGATGAATTCATTTGGCTGTTGAAGCCTTGAATTTTCAAAATTTTGCATGGAAGGTGGTAATAGTGATAAGTGAAGCCACAGGCTTATGCTGAGACAGAGGCTGGATTGGTAAAAGGGCTCTGAGAGATTGGTTTGTTCTATTTTGTCCTTGTTTTTGCAGTTTTTTGGGTTTTTTTGTATTTTTGTTTGTTTGTTTGTTCTTGTTTTTGTTTTTTGTTCAAGGTCTTCATGACACACTGCTGCTGCTGTTTGTATGATAGAAGCTTTCATTACATGTGAGTTAGTTGCGTCCAAGAGTCTGTCTTGTATTGAGGATTTTACAGTTTTCTTTCTTTTTTTTTTCAAATGTGGGCTCATATGTTGTAGCAAGTGACTGACATTTTACTGTTGTTGAGGGTTTTAGCACTTTTATGCTTTTAAGGTGCTATTGATACGGTTCATACTGGAATTTATCTGTATATGGGTATTAATTATTTCACTGTGTCCTTATATTTGGAATCTTTTCATGCTTTTAGGTTAATCATACTTTTGTTCCCATTTGGGAATAAAGGACTTTTTAGACTGTTATTTACTTTTAAGCTTTTGTAAATGTTGAAAATTGTCTGCTGTTGAGATTTTCTTTGTTGCAATATTTTGTATTAAATGACTTGTGGAAACAAATGGTGTTGAATATGTTGCTCATTTGTGGGTTACTAAAACTAAATGTGCACTTCATGATTTCCATAGAAAGATGGTTTTTTTTCTGGCCAGCATAAGATGTTTGCGAGACTAAGCAGTCACATTCCGGACATCCGTCCATCTGTCCGTCTGTCAGTCCGTCAATCCATCCATCCGTTCATCCGTCAACAGAAACACTTCGTAGTGGCTTGAGTTATGCTGCCGAGACATTCATGCCCCCCGGGCATGGCTCTTGTGCTAAAAAGGTGTTTGCAGAAATGTGATTGAACCCCAAATATGTATTTCCATTTTGTTGGGCAATTTGATATGAAGTGTGGGCTTTTCTATGTGGGGAAAGAGCAATCTATTATCCCAATCTAGGGCGAAACTGTTGTATTCCTACCAGGTCAGGGAGATGGTTTGTCCCCGTTATGATTTTGGGAGTGGCCCGGTTTTAGATTATCCCTGTATAGTTGTAGGTGCACTTAGTGCTCATTATTGTCCAATGAATTGATAAGACTGGTCTTGGGGTTAATTTTCAGTGTTTGGCCAATGCAGTTCAGTTTCAAGTACTACCATTGGTGCACATTCAGTGTTGAAGGACTTTCCACATGTTTTGAAATGTCTTGAATACCTGCATAGAAGTGTTACAGTTTTAAGAAGACATTGGTAATGGGTACAGTTGTTTGGTGATTGAGTGTAATGAAACTGTATTTATTTCAGACATGTTCATCTGTGTAAGTTAATGTATATTTATTTTAGTCATGTTAATTTTTTTGAAGTTAAGAGTAATTACAGTTGTGATGTGTATCTATTCATGCATTAATTAATAAAATAAGCTTTTTTGTTATGAAGGGGTGTATAATTTGCCTCTTTCATTTGTCCAATAATGCTGCTTTTGTTTTGTTTTTGTTTTTGTTTTTGTTTTTTTTGATCTTCGTATTTGTTTTTTGCTCAGCTGACTAACTAGTCACGCTAAGCTTTTAGGAGGGTCAGTCTTCCAGCATCCGGCGTCTGTCTGTCCATCAATCCGTACGTCCATCCAAGTATCCACAATTACATTGTCAAGTTCTTCTTCAAAACTGTCATCCAGAATCAATTCAAACTTGGTGGAGTTTGTTCTTTATCTTATTTTCTTTTTTTTCAGGGTTCCATATTCATTGCATGTTTATGAAGTACATGTTTCTTTTTGGGTATGAGGCTTTGTTGTATATCAGGTGTCTTGTCCTTGTCTGGGTTGATATTGTAAGTTCAAACTTAAAGCAGTCATTCTGTTTTGAAACTTTTGGTCAGTCAAGTTTATTCAGTGTTTCTTTTCTGAGAAGGTTCCTGAATAAATATAAAACCCTTTCGTCAGTATAAGTGAATACTGGAATTTTGGTAGTTTTTGCCAATATTTATGCATATACTAGTTCATATAATTTCAGCAAGACTTGCCATTATAAGCAATAACTTGTTACTTTATTTGCTTCGTTATGCGCTATTATTTCACCTTCTTCCATTTACAAAAATTCAAGTGGGTTGTCTTCACCAAATATAAGGCAAAGACAAGCAGCCGCCATCACAAACAAAAGCATGTTCGGGAATTAAAGGCTGCCAAACATGCATGATGGTTTCCCACTGATGACCCATTGATGAATTCATTTGGCTGTTGAAGCTTTAAATTTTCAAAATTTTGCATGGAAGGTGGTAATAGTGATAAGGGAAGCTACAGGCTTATGCTGAGACAGAGGCTGGATTGATAAAGGGGCTCTGAGAGATTGGTTTGTTCTATTTTGTCCTTGTTTTTGCAGTTTTTGTTTTTGTTTTTGTATTTTTGTTTGTTTGTTTGGTTTTTTTTGTTTTTTGTTTTTGTTTTTTGTTCAAGGTGGACATAACACACTGCTGCTGCTGTTTGTATGATAGAAGCTTTCATTACATGTGAGTTAGTTGTCTCCAAGAGTCTGTCTTGTATTGAGGATTTTACAGTTTTCTTTCTTTTTTTTTCAAATGTGGGCTCATATGTTGTAGCAAGTGACTGACATTTTACTGTTGTTGAGGGTTTTAGCAATTTTATGCTTTTAAGGTGCTATTGATACAGTTCATACTGGAATTTATCTGTATATGGGTATTAATTATTTCACTGTGTCCTTATATTTGGAATCTTTTCATGCTTTTAGGTTAATCATACTTTTGTTCCCATTTGGGAATAAAGGACTTTTTAGACTGTTATTTACTTTTAAGCTTTTGTAAATGTTGAAAATTGTCTGCTGTTGAGATTTTCTTTGTTGCAATATTTTGTATTAAATGACTTGTGGAAACAAATGGTGTTGAATATGTTGCTCATTTGTGGGTTACTAAAACTAAATGTGCACTTCATGATTTCCATAGAAAGATGGTTTTTTTTCTGGCCAGCATAAGATGTTTGCGAGACTAAGCAGTCACATTCCGGACATCCATCCATCTGTCCGTCTGTCAGTCCGTCAATCCATCCATCCGTTCATCCGTCAACAGAAACACTTCGTAGTGGCTTGAGTTATGCTGCTGAGACATTCATGCCCCCCGGGGCATGGCTCTTGTGCTAAAAAGGTGTTTGCAGAAATGTGATTGAACCCCAAATATGTATTTCCATTTTGTTGGGCAATTTGATATGAAGTGTGGGCTTTTCTATGTGGGGAAAGAGCAATCTATTATCCCAATCTAGGGCGAAACTGTTGTATTCCTACCAGGTCAGGGAGATGGTTTGTCCCCGTTATGATTTTGGGAGTGGCCCGGTTTTAGATTATCCCTGTATAGTTGTAGGTGCACTTAGTGCTCATTATTGTCCAATGAATTGATAAGACTGGTCTTGGGGTTAATTTTCAGTGTTTGGCCAATATAGTTCAGTTTCAAGTACTACCATTGGTGCACATTCAGTGTTGAAGGACTTTCCACATGTTTTGAAATGTCTTGAATACCTGCATAGAAGTGTTACAGTTTTAAGAAGACATTGGTAATGGGTACAGTTGTTTGGTGATTGAGTGTAATGAAACTGTATTTATTTCAGACATGTTCATCTGTGTAAGTTTATGTATATTTATTTTAGTCATGTTAATTTTTTTGAAGTTAAGAGTAATTACAGTTGTGATGTGTATCTATTCATGCATTAATTATAAAAATAAGCTTTTTTGTTATGAAGGGGTGTATAATTTGCCTCTTTCGTTTGTCCAATAATGCTGCTTTTTTTTTTTTTTTTTTTTTTTTTTTTTTCTGATCTTTGTATTTGTTTTTTGCTCAGCTGACTAACTAGTAAGGCTAAGCTTTTAGGAGGGTCAGTCTTCCAGCATCCGGCGTCTGTCTGTCCATCAATCCGTACGTCCATCCAAGTATCCACAATTACATTGTCAAGTTCTTCTTCAAAACTGTCATCCAGAATCAATTCAAACTTGGTGGAGTTTGTTCTTTATCTTATTTTCTTTTTTTCAGGGTTCCATATTCATTGGATGTTTATGAAGTACATGTTTCTTTTTGGGTATGAGGCTTTGTTGTATATCAGGTGTCTTGTCCTTGTCTGGGTTGATATTGTAAGTTCAAACTCAAAGCAGTCATTAATTTTGAAACTTTTGGACAGTCAAGTTTATTCAGTGTTTCCTTTCTGAGAAGGTTCCTGAATAAATATAAAACCCTTTCGTCAGTATAAGTGAATACTGGAATTTTGGTAGTTTTTGCCAATATTTATGCATATACTAGTTCATATAATTTCAGCAAGACTTGCCATTATAAGCAATAACGTGTTACTTTATTTGCTTCGTTTTGCGCTATTATTTCACCTTCTTCCATTTACAAAAATTCAAGTGGGTTGTCTTCACCAAATATAAGGCAAAGACAAGCAGCCGCCATCACAAAAAAAAGCATGTTCCGGAATTAAAGGCTGCCAAACATGCATGATGGTTTCCCGCTGATGACCCATTGATGAATTCATTTGGCTGTTGAAGCCTTAAATTTTCAAAATTTTGCATGGAAGGTGGTAATAGTGATAAATGAAGCTACAGGCTTATGCTGAGACAGAGGCTGGATTGATAAAGGGGCTCTGAGAGATTGGTTTGTTCTATTTTGTCCTTGTTTTTGCAGTTTTTTTGTTTGTTTTTGTTTTGGAATTTTTGTTTGTTTGTTTGTTTGTTTTTGTTTTTGTTTTTTGTTCAAGGTGGACATAACACACTGCTGCTGCTGTTTGTATGATAGAAGCTTTCATTACATGTGAGTTAGTTGGGTCCAAGAGTCTGTCTTGTAGTGAGGATTTTACGGGTTTCTTTCTTTTTTTTCAAATGTGGGCTCATATGTTGTAGCAAGTGACTGACATTTTACTGTTGTTGAGGGTTTAAGCACTTTTATGCTTTTAAGGTGCTATTGATACAGTTCATACTGGAATTTATCTGTATATGGGTATTAATTATTTCACTGTGTCCTTATATTTGGAATCTTTTCATGCTTTTAGGTTAATCATACTTTTGTTCCCATTTGGGAATAAAGGACTTTTTAGACTGTTATTTACTTTTAAGCTTTTGTAAATGTTGAAAATTGTCTGCTGTTGAGATTTTCTTTGTTGCAATATTTTGTATTAAATGACTTGTGGAAACAAATGGTGTTGAATATGTTGCTCATTTGTGGGTTACTAAAACTAAATGTGCACTTCACGATTTCCATAGAAAGATGGTTTTTGTCTGGCCAGCATAAGCTGTTTGCGAGACTTCACAGTCACATTCCAGACATCCGTCCATCTGTCAGTCTGTCAGTCCGTCAATCCATCCATCCGTTCGTCCGTCAATAGAAAAACTTCGTAGTGGCTTGAATTACGCTGCCGAGACATTCATGCCCCCCGGGCATGGCTCTTGTGCTAAAAAGGTGTTTGCAGAAATGTGATTGAACCCCAAATATGTATTTCCATTTTGTTGGGCAGTTTGATATGAAGTATGGGCTTTTCTATGTGGGGAAAGAGCAATCTATTATCCCAATCTAGGGCGAAACTGTTGTATTCCTACCAGGTCAGGGAGATGGTTTGTCCCCATTATGATTTTGGGAGTGGCCCGGTTTTAGATTATCCCTGTATAGTTGTAGGTGCACTTAGTGCTCATTATTGTCCAATGAATTGATAAGACTGGTCTTGGGGTTAATTTTCAGTGTTTGGCCAATATAGTTCAGTTTCAAGTACTACTATTGGTGCACATTCAGTGTTGAAGGACTTTCCACATGTTTTGAAATGTCTTGAATACCTGCATAGAAGTGTTACAGTTTTAAGAAGACATTGGTAATGGGTACAGTTGTTTGGTGATTGAGTGTAATGAAACTGTATTTATTTCAGACATGTTCATCTGTGTAAGTTTATGTATATTTATTTTAGTCATGTTAATTTTTTTGAAGTTAAGAGTAATTACAGTTGTGATGTGTATCCATTCATGCATTAATTAATAATATAAGCTTTTTTGTTTGCATTTAATATCTTATGAAGGGGTGTATAATTTGCCTCTTTCATTTGTCCAATAATGCTGCTTTGTTTTTTTTTTGTTTTTTTTTTTGTTTGTTTTGTTTTTGTTTTGATCTTTTGATTTGTTTTTGGCTGAGCTGACTAACTAGTAAGGCTAAGCTTTTAGGAGGGTCAGTCTTCCAGCATCCGGCGTCTGTCTGTCCATCAATCCGTACGTCCATCCAAGTATCCACAATTACATTGTCAAGTTCTTCTTCAAAACTGTCATCCAGAATCAATTCAAACTTGGTGGAGTTTGTTCTTTATCTTATTTTCTTTTTTTCAGGGTTCCATATTCATTGGATGTTTATGAAGTACATGTTTCTTTTTGGGTATGAGGCTTTGTTGTATATCAGGTGTCTTGTCCTTGTCTGGGTTGATATTGTAAGTTCAAATTCAAAGCAGTCATTCTGTTTTGAAACTTTTGGACAGTCAAGTTTATTCAGTGTTTCCTTTCTGAGAAGGTTCCTGAATAAATATAAAACCCTTTCGTCAGTATAAGTGAATACTGGAATTTTGGTAGTTTTTGCCAATATTTATGCATATACTAGTTCATATAATTACAGCAAGACTTGCCAATATCAGCAATAAATTGTTACTTTATTTGCTTTGTTATGCGATATTATTTCACCTTCTTCCATTTTCAAAAATTCAAGCGGGTTGTCTTCACCAAATATAAAGCAAAGACAAGCAGCCGCCATCACAGACAAAAGCATGTTCAGGAATTAAAGGCTGCCAAACATGCATGATGGTTTCCCACTGATGACCCATTGATGAATTCATTTGGCTGTTGAAGCCTTGAATTTTCAAAATTTTGCATGGAAGGTGGTAATAGTGATAATTGAAGCTACAGGCTTATACTGATACAGAGGCTGGATTGGTAAAGGGGCTCTGAGAGATTGGTTTGTTCTATTTGTCCTTGTTTTTGCGGTTTTTGTTTTTTTTGTTTTTTTTGTTTTTGTTTTTGTATTTTTGTTTGTTTGTTTGTTTGTTTTTTTGTTTTTGTTTTTGTTTTTTGTTCAAGGTGGACATAACACACTGCTGCTGCTGTTTGTATGATAGAAGCTTTCATTACATGTGAGTTAGTTGTTTCCATGAGTCTGTCTTGTACTGAGGGTTTTGCGGGTTTTTTTTCTTTTTTTAATGTGGGCTCGTATGTTGTAGCAAGTGACTGACATTTTACTGTTGTTGAGGGTTTTAGCACTTTCATGCTTTTAAGGTGCTATTGATACAGTTCATACTGGAATTTATCTGTATATGGGTATTAATTATTTCACTGTGTCCTTATATTTGGAATCTTTTCATGCTTTTAGGTTAATCATACTTTTGTTCCCATTTGGGAATGAAAGACTTTTTAGACTGTTACTTACTTTTAAGCTTTTGCAAATGTTGAAAATTGTCTGCTGTTGAGATTTTCTTTGTTGCAATATTTTGTATTAAATGACTTGTGGAAACAAATGGTGTTGAATATGTTGCTCATTTGTGGGTTACTAAAACTAAATGTGCACTTCATGATTTCCATAGAAAGATGGTTTTTGTCTGGCCAGCATAAGCTGTTTGCGAGACTTCACAGTCACATTCCGGACATCCGTCCATCTGTCCGTCTGTCAGTCCGTCAATCCATCCATCCGTTCATCCGTCAACAGAAACACTTCGTAGTGGCTTGAATTACGCTGCCGAGACATTCATGCCCCCCGGGCATGGCTCTTGTGCTAAAAAGGTGTTTGCAGAAATGTGATTGAACCCCAAATATGTATTTCCATTTTGTTGGGCAATTTGATATGAAGTGTGGGCTTTTCTATGTGGGGAAAGAGCAATCTATTATCCCAATCTAGGGCGAAACTGTTGTATTCCTACCAGGTCAGGGAGATGGTTTGTCCCCGTTATGATTTTGGGAGTGGCCCGGTTTTAGATTATCCCTGTATAGTTGTAGGTGCACTTAGTGCTCATTATTGTCCAATGAATTGATAAGACTGGTCTTGGGGTTAATTTTCAGTGTTTGGCCAATACAGTTCAGTTTCAAGTACTACCATTGGTGCACATTCAGTGTTGAAGGACTTTCCACATGTTTTGAAATGTCTTGAATACCTGCATAGAAGTGTTACAGTTTTAAGAAGACATTGGTAATGGGTACAGTTGTTTGGTGATTGAGTGTAATGAAACTGCATTTATTTCAGACATGTTCATCTGTGTAAGTTTATGTATATTTATTTTAGTCATTTTAATTTTTTTGAAGTTAAGAGTAATTACAGTTGTGATGTGTATCTATTCATGCATTAATTAATAATATAAGCTTTTTTGTTATGAAGGGGTGTATAATTTGCCTCTTTCATTTGTCCAATAATGCTGCTTTTTTGTTTTGTTTTTGTTTCTTTTTTGTTTTTTGTTTTTTTGATATTTTGATTTGTTTTTGGCTCAGCTGACTAACTAGTCACGCTAAGCTTTTAGGAGGGTCAGTCTTCCAGCATCCGGCGTCTGTCTGTCCATCAATCCGTACGTCCATCCAAGTATCCACAATTACATTGTCAAGTTCTTCTGCAAAACTGTCATCCAGAATCAATTCAAACTTGGTGGAGTTTGTTCTTTATCTTATTTTCTTTTTGTCAGGGTTCCATATTCATTGGATGTTTATAAAGTACATGTTTCTTTTTGGGTATGAGGCTTTGTTGTATATCAGGTGTCTTGTCCTTGTCTGGGTTGATATTGTAAGTTCAAATTCAAAGCAGTCATTCTGTTTTGAAACTTTTGGACAGTCAAGTTTATTCAGTGTTTCCTTTCTGAGAAGGTTCCTGAATAAATATAAAACCCTTTCGTCAGTATAAGTGAATACTGGAATTTTGGTAGTTTTTGCCAATATTTATGCATATACTAGTTCATATAATTTCAGCAAGACTTGCCATTATCAGCAATAACTTGTTACTTTATTTGCTTTGTTATGCGATATTATTTCACCTTCTTCCATTTTCAAAAATTCAAGTGGGTTGTCTTCACCAAATATAAGGCAAAGACAAGCAGCCGCCATCACAAACAAAAGCATGTTCGGGAATTAAAGGCTGCCAAACATGCATGATGGTTTCCCACTGATGACCCATTGATGAATTCATTTGGCTGTTGAAGCCTTGAATTTTCAAAATTTTGCATGGAAGGTGGTAATAGTGATAATTGAAGCTACAGGCTTATACTGATACAGAGGCTGGATTGGTAAAGGGGCTCTGAGAGATTGGTTTGTTCTATTTGTCCTTGTTTTTGCGGTTTTTGTTTTGTTTTTGGTTTTTTTTTCTTTTGTTTTTGTATTATTGTTTGTTTGTTTGTTTGTTTTTTTGTTTTTGTTTTTGTTTTTTGTTCAAGGTGGACATAACACACTGCTTCTGCTGTTTGTATGATAGAAGCTTTCATTACATGTGAGTTAGTTGTTTCCAAGAGTCTGTCTTGTACTGAGGATTTTGCGGGGGTTTTTTTTTTTTTTAATGTGGGCTCGTATGTTGTAGCAAGTGACTGACATTTTACTGTTGTTGAGGGTTTTAGCACTTTCATGCTTTTAAGGTGCTATTGATACAGTTCATACTGGAATTTATCTGTATATGGGTATTAATTATATTCATTGTGTCCTTATATTTGGAATCTTTTCATGCTTTTAGGTTAATCATACTTTTGTTCCCATTTGGGAATAAAGGACTTTTTAGACTGTTATTTACTTTTAAGCTTTTGCAAATGTTGAAAATTGTCTGCTGTTGAGATTTTCTTTGTTGCAATATTTTGTATTAAATGACTTGTGGAAACAAATGGTGTTGAAAATGTTGCTCATTTGTGGGTTACTAAAACTAAATGTGCACTTCATGATTTCCATAGAAAGATGGTTTTTGTCTGGCCAGCATAAGCTGTTTGCGAGACTTCACAGTCACATTCCGGACATCCGTCCATCTGTCCGTCTGTCAGTCCGTCAATCCATCCATCCGTTCATCCGTCAACAGAAACACTTCGTAGTGGCTTGAATTATGCTGCCGAGACATTCATGCCCCCCGGGCATGGCTCTTGTGCTAAAAAGGTGTTTGCAGAAATGTGATTGAACCCCAAATATGTATTTCCATTTTGTTGGGCAATTTGATATGAAGTGTGGGCTTTTCTATGTGGGGAAAGAGCAATCTATTATCCCAATCTAGGGCGAAACTGTTGTATTCCTACCAGGTCAGGGAGATGGTTTGTCCCCGTTATGATTTTGGGAGTGGCCCGGTTTTAGATTATCCCTGTATAGTTGTAGGTGCACTTAGTGCTCATTATTGTCCAATGAATTGATAAGACTGGTCTTGGGGTTAATTTTCAGTGTTTGGCCAATATAGTTCAGTTTCAAGTACTACCATTGGTGCACATTCAGTGTTGAAGGACTTTCCACATGTTTTGAAATGTCTTGAATACCTGCATAGAAGTGTTACAGTTTTAAGAAGACATTGGTAATGGGTACAGTTGTTTGGTGATTGAGTGTAATGAAACTGTATTTATTTCAGACATGTTCATTTGTGTAAGTTTATGTATATTTATTTTAGTCATGTTAATTTTTTTGAAGTTAAGAGTAATTACAGTTGTGATGTGTATCTATTCATGCATTAATTAATAATATAAGTTTTTTTGTTATGAAGGGGTGTATAATTTGCCTCTTTCATTTGTCCAATAATGCTGCTTTTTTTTGTTTTTTTTTTTGTTTTTTTTTTTTTGTTTTTGTTGTTGTTTTTTTTTTTTTTTTTTGTTTTTTTGATATTTTGATTTGTTTTTGGCTCAGCTGACTAACTAGTCAGGCTAAGCTTTTAGGAGGGTCAGTCTTCCAGCATCCGGCGTCTGTCTGTCCATCAATCCGTACGTCCATCCAAGTATCCACAATTACATTGTCAAGTTCTTCTGCAAACTGTCATCCTGAATCAATTCAAACTTGGTGGAGTTTGTTCTTTATCTTATTTTCTTTTTGTCAGGGTTCCATATTCATTTGATGTTTATGAAGTACATGTTTCTTTTTGGGTATGAGGCTTTGTTGTATATCAGGTGTCTTGTCCTTGTCTGGGTCGATATTGTAAGTTCAAATTCAAAGCAGTCATTCTGTTTTGAAACTTTTGGACAGTCAAGTTTATTCAGTGTTTCCTTTCTTAGAAGGTTCCTGAATAAATATAAAACCCTTTCGTCAGTATAAGTGAATACTGGAATTTTGGTAGTTTTTGCCAATATTTATGCATATACTAGTTCATATAATTTCAGCTAGACTTGCCATTATAAGCAGTAACTTGTTACTTTATTTCTTCGTTATGCGATATTATTTCACCTTCTTCCATTTTCAAAAATTCAAGCGGGTTGTCTTCACCAAATATAAGGCAAAGACAAGCAGCCGCCATCACAAAAAAAAGCATGTTCGGGAATTAAAGGCTGCCAAACATGCATGATGGTTTCCCGCTGATGACCCATTGATGAATTCATTTGGCTGTTGAAGCCTTGAATTTTCAAAATTTTGCATGGAAGGTGGTAATAGTGATAAATGAAGCTACAGGCTTATACTGAGACAGAGGCTGGATTGGCAAAGGGGCTCTGAGAGATTGGTTTGTTCTATTTGTGCTTGTTTTTACGGTTTTTGTTTTTGTTTTTGTATTTTTGTTTGTTTGTTTGTTTGTTTGTTTGTTTGTTTGTTTTTGTTTTTGTTTTTTGTTCAAGGTGGACATAACACTGCTGCTGCTGTTTGTATGATAGAAGCTTTCATTACATGTGAGTTAGTAGTGTCCAAGAGTCTGTCTTGTATTGAGGGTTTTACGGTTTTCTTTCTTTTTTTTTAAATGTGGGCTCGTATGTTGTAGCAAGTGACTGACATTTTACTGTTGTTGAGGGTTTTAGCACTTTTATGCTTTTAAGGTGCTATTGATACAGTTCATACTGGAATTTATCTGTATATGGGTATTAATTATTTCACTGTGTCCTTATATTTGGAATCCTTTAATGCTTTTAGGTTAATCATACTTTTGTTCCCATTTGGGAATAAAGGACTTTTTAGACTGTTATTTACTTTTAAGCTTTTGTAAATGTTGAAAATTGTCTGCTGTTGAGATTTTCTTTGTTGCAATATTTTGTATTAAATGACTTGTGGAAACAAATGGTGTTGAATATGTTGCTCATTTGTGTGTTACTAAAACTAAATGTGCACTTCACGATTTCCATAGAAAGATGGTTTTTGTCTGGCCAGCATAAGCTGTTTGCGAGACTTCGCAGTCACATTCCGGACGTCCGTCCATCTGTCCGTCTGTCAGTTCGTGCATCCATCCATCCATCAACAAAAAACTTCGTAGTGGCTTTAATTACGCTGCCGAGACATTCATGCCCCCCGGGCATGCCTCTGGTGCTGAAAAGGTGTTTGACGGAAATGTGATTGAACCCCAAATACGTATTTCCATTTTGTTAGGCAGTTTGATATGAAGTGTGGGCTTTTCTATGTGGGGAAAGAGCAATCTATTATCCCAATCTAGGGCGAAACTGTTGTATTCCTACCAGGTCAGGGAGATGGTTTGTCCCCGTTATGATTTTGGGAGTGGCCCGGTTTTAGATTATCCCTGTATAGTTGTAGGTGCACTTAGTGCTCATTATTGTCCAATGAATTGATAAGACTGGTCTTGGGGTTAATTTTCAGTGTTTGGCCAATATAGTTCAGTTTCAAGTACTACCATTGGTGCACATTCAGTGTTGAAGGACTTTCCACATGTTTTGAAATGTCTTTAATACCTGCATAGAAGTGTTACAGTTTTAAGAAGACATTGGTAATGGGTACAGTTGTTTGGTAATTGAGTGTAATGAAACTGCATTTTTTTCAGACATGTTCATTTGTGTAATTTTATGTCTTTTTTCATTCCATCCATCTGCAGCTAGTAGCAATATTTTAAATATGGTGGTTTGTGGTAAGTGTCCTTAAACTATATCTATTTAAGGCAGGTTCACGTTTGTCAAGTTATGTATGCCTATGTTAGCCACGTGCATCTTTTTGAGGTTATGTTATGAATGTTTACAATTTTGACGTCTATGTATTCATACATCGATTAAGAATCAGGTGTCCGTCTTTGTCGGGGTTGATATTGTAAGTTCGAGCTGATACTCTGATTACGTGGTTCGTTTTGAAATATAGTAAAAAGAATATGTTCCAGAGATGGGAAAAGCAAAAATTTTACACTAAATTTTATTGTCCAGATGAAATTTTTAAAACTTTTTTTTTCGGAAAAAATGTATGAATTTAATAAAATGCGTGTGTTTAGACGAACACAACTGTTTTAATGTGCTGCTAATATGTTCAAATTATGCTTTTCAGTTTGCCGTATAGGTATGGACAGAAGGGGGTAACGATGGGGATGGTCTCAGACTGATGGTACAGATACAAATTTTGCCCCAGTACAAGGCACAGGAAAAAAAATCGAAATAAAATTGAATAGTACTAAGAACGGAAAATAAAGGGTCTTCGAGTACGCAAATATGGTAGATAATTAAGTCAGCGCTGAAAACCCTTGTAGCGATAATGGATTTGTAGTTTCTCCTTTTTTTTCAACTTCTTGGGCTCTGACGGGTGACACTTACTGAAATGTACTGTTAATCGTATTGTTTTATTGAAACTATACAACCGGTCGCTCTTTTGTTTTATGAGTATGAGTGAGCCTTCAGGAGAGATCAGAAAAGTCATGTGATATTTGACACGGTAAGTTTGCAGTCGGTCACAGTTTATTTCAAAGGCATTGACGACAACCGAGCAGGAAACCATCACAGCCCGTCTGCTACTTGTGAGGCACGTAAAATAATAAATTTGAACCTGAATGTATCATACCTTCATAATTTGACCAAGGGTACAGACGCGAGACATTTTTGTAAATATACAGTTAAATGGTGCGTTCTGGTGGTTAGATTTCAGAAATCAGCTGTAAGAAAGGGAATAGGCGAACTCATTTAAAATGCTGTTAACCTCAGTCAGTTAGAAGTAAATACACAAAAACACTGTCACAACACAAACAGTTTATGCAAAATGTCAACTTTTTTTTTCTTACAAAAATTGATCATACGGGAGTTTTTTTTCAAGATTCGGGAGATCGTCAGACTTTAAAGAAATGTGTTTCGGGAGTTTTGGAACCTCTGCTTGATCTTTAATGCTAGAGGAAGATCGTGAAATGTCTGGTACTCGGCAAGTACATTCGAGTTTTAGAGCTGTCATGAAAGTTAAAGTAGACTAATGTGACTAGAAGAGATACTTTCACTTAACAAATGTTCGTCATTTTAAAAGCGAACCTTGCGGAGACAAAAAGGGAGACGATTTAAAGTACCGATTGATGTCAATCGAGTTAGTAAGAGGTTAATCAAATGTATTCAGCTATTTTTATTGATATTTTAACAATTACAAAAAAACAACTGCTAACTGGAATTTTTCTTTACAGCATTCTGTCAGGGCAAGACGTTGGACGGACATACCACCAAACAGGATCTGACCTGCCTGGACCCTGACCTGCATGGGACACCCTGTTCTCGTTTATATATCTCCATGGAAAATATCATTAAGATAGGTGGCTTTGGAATTTTTGTGACATGTTGCACAGTCTGTTTACTTATTTTCTGCCAGAATTACTTTTGTATTTACTGTTTGCATTGCATCTGCATTCGAATGTCAGCAACACTTCATGTGGCCTTAATCCGAAAATTCCCATACACGTTTCCTCTCTGATTCAGGCCAGTCCAAGTTTCTGTTGATATTTTTTCACAATAGAGGACCGGGGTTATCTTAATCGTATGTTAATATTGTCTTTAATTCTTTCTGTATTAGCATAGATGTTTACAGTTTGTATAATTTTTGAAACTTATATATATATATTCAAATGTAAGAAAGTTTCAGACAACCTTATTCCAAAAATGCCAATAGTTGTTAACTGGACCCATTTAATTACTGTCAATGTAGGTTTCTTCTCAGATTGTTGTAATTTGAGATGTTTCTGTCTATATTTTTTACAAAATTTTTGTGGCCCCATCGTTTGCAGTTTATCTTTAAATCTTTCTATGCAGCATATTCCAATAATGCTGCATACATTTATTAAAAATTCATCCTATTAAGTTTCTTGATCTTGCCAAAGTTTGGTCGGTCAGTCTTAATTTTTTTCCATACTTGTCAAAGCACCAGAAGAGACAGGTGGTGACATAATGTTTACAGTGGCAATCCGAGGAGTGCTTTCACGGGTGCATGCACATTGTAAACAGTGTTCTCAGTTTGTTCTGATCGTGGAGTGCACAGGAAATATCTGAGATTGACAGTTGAGAATTTTAATGTGCGTCCGTCTGTTGTAAAATGAAGAATCTTTCACAATGGGATTCATATAAAGCCTATCAATTAAGGGACATCATATTCGCTTCACTCCTTAATACATGTTTGTATTAAAGATACAAACAAAGTGCACCCATTTAGCAGAATGACTTGTTAGGGGATTACTGGCACCGAAACAAGTCTTGGTCTGGTTCCCAGCCGATGACCCGATTTAAAATATGGGCTAATAAAGCCTAAAACTTTCTTCTAAATTCCAAGTATTATGAATATGATTTGTTCCTGAAACAAATTTAATTGTTAATCCATGTAATGATTTAGAACTCTACCGGTTTTTTTTTTTTTTTAGTGAATGGTACGGAATATGACTTTGGTCTTTGATTGTGTGATTTGATAGTGTTCTAACGGCACTTACAAATTTGGCTTTTCAATATATGTACCATATGAAGAAAGCATTTCTTTTACAATTTAGTGGCGCTCAGCCGTATGGACATTGTATGGTTAAACAATGTCCTTGTCAGCAAATTGTCAGTTTTTGGCACTATAACGTACGAGTTTCACTGCACCAATTTCTCTCTGGTCTAGTTATCTAAGAAATTTGATTCTTAATTTCATATGTAGGCAGGAATAGAAAGATATGTAGGTTGCTACAGATCAACAGGCAGGTAGGTAGCGATAGATAGACAGGCAGGTAGGCAGCGATAGATACAGGCAGGTAGGTAGCTATAGACGGACAGGCAGGTAGATAGCTAGAAGAGATGGGCAGGCAGGTAGGTAGGTAGCTAGCTATAAATGGACAGGCAGGTATGTAGCTATAGATTGACAGGAAGGTAGGTAGGTAGGTAGCTAGCTAGCTAGCTATAAATGGACAGGCAGGTATGTAGCTATAGATTGACAGGAAGGTAGGTAGGAAGGTAGGTAGGTAGGTAGGTAGGTAGGTAGGTAGGTAGGTAGGTAGGTAGGTATAAATGGACAGGCAGGTACGTAAGTAGCTCCAGAAAAGATGTAGATTGTTTCAGACAAAATTCGGAAGCACACGAGTATTTAGATAAGTAGAGACAGAGAGAAACGTTGGTACATGTGAGTGTAGTTTTTTGTAATTGAAATATTTTGCGCACAATTTTGCTTTGAGCGGTTGGAATTTTCAAGAGTGAAATGCCAATTTCGACCTTGGTGAGCTTTATGGAAAACACCATCAATCCACCAACAGAGACAGCTGCATGGAAATTTGTCTGTGCTTGTTTGTCAGAAACGAAGTCCTTTTAATGAACTGAAAAAAAATGTAGTTTAAAAATTTACAAATATGACCACTTCAGTTTAGAGTTTCGCTCAATGTAAATCCCCCCCCCAATTTTTTTTTTTTTTTTGGCGGGGTGGGTGGGTGGGTTGGTGCCACACAGGACAGGAGTATCAGCTATTTGACAGTTCAAATGGAAATTCATTCTACACTGTAGAAAATGGAAAATCATGAACTTGGTTTTTGCAATGTTTGCAATCTGCTATTGCAGACGCAGATTCCATGGGACAGCAAAAGTTACATCAAGCTAAAAGTAACAAATGTGAAAAAATACAACCGCGTATATTTTTGTTTTTAATTATAACACACGGAAAGTATCACGCCTGGTCACTAACCTTTTAATCGGCAGATATTTATTTCTGTCATCTAAACATCAAAGTTAAACCAATAAAGACATTCGGGAAATCCATCGATCCAAAATGTTGATCAGATTTTTCTTTGCATCTTGGAACGCCTTTGTATAAAGACAGATTAGTTTTTAACAATATATTGGCGGCAAAAACATAGTCAGTCTCTATATGTATGTAGACGTAGACCCACAGTGGCCATAGAATTTTCCAAAACATTCTAACTTTTTTGCTCAGAACTTTTTATGTTCCCTGGTATTTTAAAAATGTTGGTTCTTTTGTATTTTTTGCCGAAGGGCAACTGTGGTGATGTTACTCTGACCAAGTGGATTCTTCTTTCCACAATAACCATCTTTTCACCACACTTTTCTAATAGTTAGATTGAACAGAGCTTTCGTTGTCTCCAGTTATCTCATCATGTTGTTCTTACGTTTACATTTATAGACAATATTAAATCCGACAGATGTGATGTTACTCTGACCAAGTGGATTCTTCGTTACAAATGGACTCTTCATTGTTCTTGCGTTTATATTTCTGGATAAAGTTCGACAGATGTGATGTTACTCTGACCAAGTGGATTCTTCGTTTCAGTAGATTCTTCATTGTGCTTGCGTTTATATTTCTGGATAAAGTTCGACAGATGTGATGTTACCCTGACCAAGTGGATTCTTCATTTCCAATGGATTCCTCATTGTTCTTGCGTTGGATAGGCGTGATGTTACTCTGACCAAATGGATTCTTCGTGTCCGATGGATCTTTTGAATCATCTGTAAATCAAAGAAAAGCCAATGAGCGATATCGGAAAATGCATTGATATGAACCGCATTTGCTTTGCATTTTGGAACAAAACAGTGATTTTCGAGTAGTTTTCAAAAATCAATTTGCTTCAATTAAAAAAAAATATTCCCTGCAAACCGTGAAGATTGGCCCAATCTTGGACTAATGTAATGTAACATTAGGCCAAGATTGGGGCCAACCTTCATTGTTTGCTGGGGTAACGGTCTGTATGTAGATCTAAACTCACAGTAACCATCTTTTCACCACACTTTTCTAATTGTTAGATTGAACAGAGCTCTAGTTGTCTCCAGTTATCTCATCATGTTGTTCTTGCGTTTATATTTATAGTTGATATTAAGTCCGACAGATGTGATGTTACGTTACACTCACCAAGTGGATTCTTCGTTTCCAATGGATTCCTCATTGATCTTGCGTTTATATTTTCTGGATAAAGTTCGACAGATGTGACATTACTCTGACCAAGTGGATTCTTCGTTTCCAATGGATCTTTTGAATCGTCTGTAAATCAAAGAAAAGCCAATCTGCAGTATCGGAAAATGCATTGATATGAAGCGCATTTTTTTTTCATTTTGAAACAGAACGGTTTGATTTTCGAGAAGTTTTCAAAAATCAATTTGCTTCAATTAAAAAATATATTCCAAGCAAACCATGAAGATTGGCCCAATCTTGGACCAATGTAATGTAATATTAGGCCAACATTGGGGTCAACCTTCATTGCTTGCTGGGGTAACGGTCCGTATGTAGATCTAAACTCACAGTAACCATCTTTTCACCACACTTTTCTAATTGTTAGATTGAACAGAGCTTTCATTGTCTCCAGTTATCTCATCATGTTGCGTTTATGTTTATAGATAATATTAAGTTCGACAGATGTGATGTTACTCTGACCAAGTGGATTCTTCGTTTCCAATGGATTCTTCATTGTTCTTGCGTTTATATTTTCTGGATAAAGTTCAACAGATGTGATGTTACTCTGACCAAGTGGATTTTTCGTTTCCAATGGATTCTTCATTGTTGTTGCGTTTCTATTTTCTGGATAAAGTTCGACAGATGTGATGTTACTCTGACCAAGTGGATTCTTCGTTTCCAATGGATTCTTCATTGTCCTTGCGTTTATATTTTCTGGATAAAGTTCGACAGATGTGATGTTACTCTGACCAAATGGATTCATCGGTTCCAATGGATCTTTTAAATTATCTGTAAGTCAAAGAAAAGCCAATGAGCAGTATCGCAAAATGCATTAATATGAACAGCATTTTCTTTGCATTTCGGAACAGAAAGGTTTGATTTTCAAGTAGTTTTCAAAAAGCAATTTGCTTAAATTAAAAAATATATATTCCCAGCAAACCATGAAGATTGGCCCAATCTTGGACCAATGTAATGTAACATTAGGCCAACACTGGGGCAACCTTCATTGCTTGCTGGGGTAACGGTCTGTATGTAGACCTAGACCCACAGTAACCATCTTTTCACCACACTTTTCTAATTGTTAGATTGAACAGAGCTTTCATTGTCGCCAGTTATCTCATCATCTTGGTCTTGCGTTTATGTGTATAGATAATATTAAGTCAGACAGATGTGATGTTACTCTTACCAAGTGGATTCTTCATTTCCAATGGATTCTTCATTACTCTTGCGTTCATATTTTCTGGTTAAAGTTCGACAGATGTGATGTTACTCTGACCAAATGGATTCTTCGTTTCCAATGGATTCTTCATTGGTCTTGCGTTTATATTTTCTGGATAAAGTTTGATAGATGTGATGTTACTCTGACCAAGTGGATTCTTCGTTTCCAATGGATCTTTTGAATCATATGTAGATTAAAGAAAAGCCAATGACCGATATCGGAAAATGCATTGATATGAACAGCATTTTCTTTGCATTTTGGAACAGAAAGGTTTGATTTTCAAGAATTTTTCAAAAATCAATTTGCTTTAATTGAAACAAAATATTCCCAGCAAACCATGAAGATTGGCCCAATCTTGGACCAACGCAATGTAACATTAGGCCAACATTGGGGCATCATTCATTGCTTGCTGGGGTAACGGTCTGTATGTAGACCTAAACCAACAGTAGCCATCTTTTCACCACAGTTTTCTAATAGTTAGATTGAACAGAGCTTTCTTTGTCTCCAGTTATATCATCATGTTGTTCTTGCGTTTATATTTATAGTTGATATTAAGTCTGACAGATGTGATGTTACTCTGACCAAGTGGATTCTTCGTTTCCAATGGATTCTTGATTGTTCTTGCGTTTATATTTTCTGGATAAAGTTCGGGAGATGTGATGTTACTCTGACCAAGTGGATTCTTCGTTTCCAATGGGTTCTTCATTGTTCTTGCGTTTATATTTTCTGGATAAAGTTCGACAGACGTGATGTTACTCTGACCAGGTGGATTCTCCGTTTCCAATGGATTCTTCACTGTTCTTGCATTTGTATTTTCCGCATAAAGTTCGACAGATGTGATGTTACTCTGACCAAGTGGATTCTTCATTTCCAATGGATTTTTCCTTTCTGAGTGGCCTATTACCATTATTGCCAGGTATGGTATTCAAGATCTACACCAGCTGATTTTATGTTGTTTGATTTTTGTTTATATTTTCCTTTGACTTTTACGCGTTTGTTCGTTTTTGTTAATATATGACATTCAGAATAACTTCTGTCATACAAAGAAAGAATTTGTTTTAAAAAGCGTAGCGGGCTAAGCAGAACTATGAATTGACTGAATTTATTCACCAGAATATAGGCAATCATATTTCAATTTTAATTACTGTATACACATTCATTAAGAAAGTCATCCTATCAAGTTTGTAGATATTGCCACAGTTTAGTGAGTATTGCAATTTAGTATGTTTTCCTATTCCGGCCAAAAAACCATAAGACGACAGATTGGAACGTGATTTTTTTAAAATCTGAGGAGTTTCTTCGTGTGATTCTAGTCATACTGTACTGTGTAACTAAATTACATTAAAGTTTATTATTTTGCTATTGCAGACACAGATTTCAGGGGATGGCAAAAGTTAATCAAGCAGGAACAGGCAGCTTTAAGCAACGAATGCAACCGAGTATGTGTTTGTTTTTATTTTACCACATGAGCGATAGCACGCTTTGTTGTGACGTCAGCAAGCTTCTTATCACCATGTGGTATTTTTCCAATCATCATCTGTGAAGGGGTAGACAAAGTAGGGTTTCTTTCAGAAAATGTCTACTGGGTGATTTGTAATTTGTATGGAAGCTGTGGCATACAACACGTGAAAGTTGGTTCAAAATCTCTGCTCCCCAAGTGCCAGACCAGGTTTCTTGCTGGATTGATAAGTTTTAGATAATCAACATGTGTTTTCCGATGGTCTAATATCTGATTGGGTTACTATTTGACTCAATTACTTTGAAGTATATTAATTTGGTATTGCAGACGCAGATTCCAAGGCATAACGAAATTAAACCATAGTTGAACAGAAAATGTGAAAAATGCAACTATGCAAGTTTGATTTTGTTTGATTATATAAGATTGAAGAAAGCATGCCTTGTTCTGACATAATTGTGGCGTAACTCCTCCATCGCCAGATGATCAATTTCTACATCTACATATCAAGTAAAAGCAAATGAAGATATGCGGAAAATTTATTTATCCTGTTATATTGATTTTCCGTTGCATTTCGAAACGCTGTAATAAAAAAAAATGGGCAGTGTTTAATAAATCTATTTGCTTCAAAAGTTTAAAATCAAAGGAAAGCTATAGTTTGTATGCAGGCTTAGACCTACGGTCGTCATATGGTATTATCACCATACATGTATAATTCATTATTTACAGGATCAGAGCTTTCTTTTTGCCCTGTTATTTCCGGATATATTTTTCGCCTTTGGCTTTGTATCTTTTATAGGTGATGATCGACTGCTGTGATGACACTCTTCGACGTAATGGATTCTGCTGTTCCGACATATTCGTCATTTCCAAGCAGACGACAGGTGGCGATATGAATTTTAAAATGACAATCTGAGAAGTGCCGTTACGGGGATGTACACCCTACAAACAGTTTTCCACATTTTGATATGGTCGTAGAGTGCACAAGGGATGTCAAAGATCTACCTTTGTGAAGAATTATATTTATGTGGTCTTATGCTGTCAGAAAATAAAAAAAAAAGTCAGGCAAAAAGTTCTATGAAGAAAGAAATGTTTGTTTCCTAAAATATTGCTCTCCGGCTGTATACGGGCGTATTGTGAGGAATTATATTTATGTGGTCTTATTCTGTCAGAAAATAAAAAAAATCAGACAAAAAGTTCTATGAAGAAAGAAATGTTTGTTTTCTAAAATATTGCTCGCCGGCTGTATACGGGCGTTACATGGTTAAACAGTGTACTTGTCTCAATGTTGGAGTGGTAGGTTTCAGTTATAACGGCAAATGTTGAAAGCTTTATGCTCTCTTGAGCACATTGATAGCTATGACAAGCTTAAAAGTGTAACACTGATTAGTTTCTTCACCACAAATTTCATGCATTAATAGTATTGTAATGATTTTATTACACTCATCTCTCTCCTGGATCTACTTATCTAATTATTAGATTTTTAATTTGATATGGAGACAGAAAGATAGGTAACTATAGATGGACAGGCAGGTAGGTAGCTTCAAGTGGACGGGTAGGTAGGTAGTTTAAGGTGGACAGGCAGGTAGGTAGCTTTAGGTGGACAGGCAGGTAGGTAGCTTTAGTTGGACAGCCAGGTAGGTAGCTTTAGGTGGGCAGGCAGGTAGGTAGCTTTAGGTGGACAGGCAGGTAGGTAGCTTTAGTTGGACAGGCAGGTAGGTAGCTTTAGGTGGGCAGGCAGGTTGGGAGATTTAGATGGACAGACAGCAGTAAATGGATAGCCAGGTAGATAACTACGGATTCACAGGCAGGGAAGTAGGAAGTTATAGATTGAAAGGCAAGTAGATTTAGACCGTACTATAGGCCTACCACATAGCTGCAGACTTGAGTTTATTTAGACAAGACTCAGAAGTAGATGAGCGACTATTTAGATGGCTAGAGAAAGGGAGAGATGTTGACAATTTATTTATTTATCTTTTTTAATTTATATTTTTGGGGGTAAAAGTTGAAATACGTGCTTTTGGTGCATTTAGCTTTCAAAACTGCCACGAAAGTCGTGTTTGTGGTGATCACGTAAGATTTCCTAAAGACAAGAAAAAATAGCCCTTCAATACCATTCCAACAAGAGGCACGCACTTGTGGACCTTCGTTTTATTTGAGGCCACTTTAGGATGAAGTAAAAGTCGAAGGCCAAGGTGGTATTTGCATCCACCTGCAACTCATATGCATTATAGTTGATGTTTAAGGTGAACTGACACGGGTATTTTTGAATCACCTACTTGTCTTGCTGCCGAACGCAGTGGCAAGACCTGCCTGGACGTATTTATTATTTTTATTTATATGGATCATATGTTTCTGTACTATTATTTTAAAAAAACATCGCCATGTGGACCTTAGCTTTAAGGCCACTCAAAGAAGTAAACGTGTAAGACTAAGTTGGTTTTTGCATTGACCTGCAACTCATATGCGTTATGATTGATGCTTGAGATGAAATGACATGCGTAATTTTCAGTCGTCTAAAAGTCTTGCTGTCGCACGCAGTGTAAAGTTCTGCCAGGATGAGTTTACTAAAACATAGTCACATTCACCAACAAGAGACAGTTGGATGTAACTGTCTCAGATGTACACCAATGAACGGTGTCGTCCTAGCACTTAACGACCAGGGTGGTTGAGGAAACATGTTCACTCGGGGTAAATATTATCCTGAATAATTTCTTAAGATTGTCATTAAAAATTATACCACCATCCATCATCATATGGATGAGAATCAAAATGTGTCGCGGAGACGTTGAAGCTAAAAGACATTTCGGAGACTAAACTATTGTTGTTCACCAGCTATATGCAATGGAAATGATCTTTTGGTGGTTTTTAATACAGGGGATTTGTCCCTATGCTTTTTTCCACGGAAGGTCTGGGTTGCATGAACAATAGTCGCTTTCTGCATTTGCAGCTTCTACTTCTAAATCTAAGGTGGCTGCTGGGAGTAGTGTGAAAATGTGTTCTTGTAACAAATAAACTATTCTAATAAAACGTGTAAAGTGATGAACTGTCAAACTTGTTTATTTTCTTGTGTCTGTGTCTGTGTGTGTGTGTGTGTCTGTGTGTGTGTGCGTGCGTGCGTGCGTGTAGGAAGGCTGATGTGTGAAAAAAAGCATAGACTTATCATTGCCATAGGGACAAAACGAACATAATAACTATAATAATGCATGCAAGATAGGAGTGGCAGGGCAATGGGTGAAAAAAGGAATAATTATTGTGCTAAATATTTTAACTCTGCATGATACACGAGCAAGCATGAACAACCTCAGCCTCGACACGTACAGTTGCCACCTGGTTTATTTCACAATTTAATGATGATAATGAAATTCTCGTTGCGTGCACTTGGGTATACGCTGGTCGAAACCAAGACCATTCTCTCATGGAAGAATGAGATTATATAAAATATAAACTTGCTAAATTTAGACACCATATTTTAATAAGACTCGTAATAAAAAAAATATGGAATTCGTGCGAAATAAAGGAAATGGTAAAATTTCACACGGTGTGCTACCAAGTTGGTTAAAGGAAACCGTAAATGGGAGCCACCAAATGGTTACTACCAATAATAATATGCATCGCCTTCTGAACGACGTTCTTGGTGGTGATCAACCCACTATGGACCCACATATCGGGCTTCAATATCTAAAAAGCTCTGTTGTATTTTCTCTCTGCCTGTTTTAATAGATTCATCTATGTTGGATATAAATCACATAAAAATGAGCAGGGATGTACTATGCTGATTTTTTTATATAGCTATAAGTTCTTATGACGAGTCTCCAGCATCGCCAAAGTGCACCACAAGCCAAGTGCATTGGACAATATTTTAAATGTTCAAAAATTTAAATATGCAAGTCAATTATTAAATTTAGAAAGTTTAGTGATGATATCGATGTCTAGCAATATAGTCTTTATGAATATAAAATGATCATAGTTTTACTTATTATTATCATAAAAATATCATCGAATGGGAAAACAGCATTATCCAAATAAGCAATCGGATCTTTAACCTAATCGTGATCGGCCGTTATGCAGCAATTTGTAATAACTTGTACTAGAAAAAAGACAGAAAATTGTAATTCGGCGGCAATTTTTAACAATTGCGGCAATAATTATGTTATATTATTTGCAATTTGTAAAAATGTCGTAGAAAAATTTTAATTAATCAGGTGAGTAGAAAAACAATATAAAATGTAATAGATTGCATGGAAGTGCGTTTCAACGGAATGAAAGGTATTGTTGAGACGATCACCTATGAAGTTAGTTTTTTTTTTTTTTTTAATTGTGATTTTGATAAAACTAAAGAAGAGAAACTAAAACCTCATAAAAAGGCGTATGCTGGTGGGATTTAGGACGCAAATTTATTCGCATTCAGCAGTCATCCTGCAAAATTGCACATTTTCAAGGATGATAACATGTCAGAAAATAGTCAGTCACATGGTGCCCACTGTGGAAAACCTTTTTAAAAACCAGATCCCAAATATATTTTAAGTTCTTAACTTGTCTTTTGGCTTTATATTCTAGGAAAATTAGTGCTAGACTACCTCCATATCCTGGACATACTACTGTCTATATCCTATGCGGGTATAGAAACACCGGAGAACACTTTCTGTTACAGCCCTTATTATCAAACCAAGACCCCTATCCGGTCAGCCTCTTGGATCAAACGAGGAATCACCTAAACCAATCAGCATTTCCGTTTCAAAACCTGTTCACTTACACTCGTCTGTCAGACGAGTGGCAAGGCCGCAGTTAATCTCGAGACCCCTTAAACAGATCACAGTCAATTCGTCACTCCATGTTGAATTTTCAGTCACATCTATCGACTATTATTTATCGCAGGCACATGCAGATGTCGCAAAACTATCACCTTTGACGTGTGATTACTTTGATCAATAACGCATAAAGAAAGAAAAAAGACAGAAAGAAAAAGTGTTTACTCATACAGTGAAACCTCTCTACAGTGGGCACCCTTGGGACAAACAAAGACAGACTGACATACTAAGTCAGTCGCGTGGATCGGATTCTACAGGTCCTAGTTCTCTCTGTGACTTGATTACCAGATATTTCAGTTATTTAATTTATTACTCCCTGTGATTTCAATATACAAATATATTCAGTTATTTAATTTCATTATAGGCCTGCATGCCCGTGCCACCCCAACCAGCCCCCTCTCCCCCCCCCCCCCCGTGATATCTCTAGATTCAACGGTTTTTCCTCTTCATTATGACCACTAAAACAGTGTGGAAAACTTTAAAAATATTTTAGATAGTTTGCTATGCCACGAAACTTCATAAATATTGATATTTACACATAATCAAAATTAATAGTATACATGATGTAGGCCATAACTTTTAAAAATGCAAGGAGGAGACAGACTGGAAAAAAACGAAGCCTAATAGGACTAGAAAAATTAGAAATCTGTAAGTCGAAATTTCGAGTTATTTTCTCGAAATCTTTAGTTTTACATATCCAAATTTCTTGCTTTTTATAGAAATATCAACTTTAACATGTCAAAATTTTCAGTTTATCTCGAAATATCGGGTTAATAACCTCAAATTTTGGTTTAAACATATTTCATTTGGAAACATAATGGGCCGACAGGCTCACCAGCCTATATTAGGGCCTCTTGTGTTTTTTTCTAAAAATCTCGAACTTTCATGATCTTTCTCGAAACTCCGTGATTTTCCTGACATTTCGAATTCAAAAACTCGAAACTTCGCCTTTTTTTCTTCGAAATTGGGAGGGGTTTTTTTAAAACAAAATTTCGAGTTTTTCTTGATATTTTATTTTTTCCCCGCTAATTTCGAGTTTGAAATCTCAAAATATGGAGTTTAATATTCTCAAAATTTGGACTTTTTCTCATGTTCTCTGAATTACGTGTTTCTTGTTTGCTGTATCGTAATTTTCTCGTAATTTCGACTTAAAAATATCATTTTCCCGAGTTTTAATACGCAAATTTAAGTGTTGCATGCTTTTATCTCTGGTGATCACAGGTAGGAAAGCTTATGCGATCACTCATGTCTGTCCGTCATTCCGTCCGTAAACTTATGCTTGTGAGCGCTATAGGGTCCACGTTTTTCAAGGTAGCCCCATATAACTTTCAGGACTTATCAACTGTATGGAAATCTAGGTCAAGTTTGATACTGGTGGCACCACCTACAGTATTATGTAATATACTTGTCAAAAGGTGAAATTCATGTGACCGCTCTAGCATCCTGAATATTTAATAGATCTTCATGAATTTCAGTGGGGCTGCAGAGGTCAAAGTCTCAGTTGCATATGATACTGGCGGCGCCACCTATAATTTGACGGAATTTATAAGCCAAAATATGTTAAAAGATTTAAAATTCCTTTATCTCAAAAAGTAAGTGAATTAGACATGCGCCAAATTGATAGGATGTGTAGACAATGTCCAATGCTAGTCTGTAATATAATATCAGTGACCTTGACCTATTTTCGTGAGGTCGCCAATACTGTAAAAATGAAAAAGGTGATTTTGTAATGGCAGGATGCAGCTTGGGCATCAATGGCAAGGAGAATTGAGCCTCCAGATCAAAATTGCAATTGATTACATTGTGCATAATACTGTACTTGGTGATCTACTTTTTGGGTCACCCTGACTTAATCATTATGGATTTTGGCGCCTGTCCATGTTTATTGTCTTTCATTAATAACTCGATTTGAACAAACAGACCATGTATGGTAAGCTGGATACGGGGCACCCATCTTTTATACTAATGATTTTTAGTCCGAGTTGAAAGTCAAGGTTAAATTGCCCGTTGGAATATAGTAGATATCTTGTGAATGCTCTGCACCTTACAGTTTTTTAGCTAGGTACATATAACTTTAAGGACTAATAAAGTGCATAAATACCTATGTCGACGTCAATGTTGGTGGCGCCACCTATTTTTGATGTAATATATGGGTCAAAATGTGACCATCTTGTGACAGGACCAGCATGCTTAATTTTTTCATGGATCTTCGTGAAATTAAGTGGGATTGCAGAAGAGGTCAAAATATCAGTTGGTTATTTATCTGGAAAACAGTTCTCATGGTACTTTGCCCATTTTCATCATCACCATCATGATTTTTCCGACCATTCAGTGATTCACATACATGAAACAGTTCCATGGACCAGCGAAGCGCCCATGCCTTATGACAGTATGCAATGCTGGTACAAAAGTGACCTGGTCATCCCCATCCCCATTCCATTCATCAATATCTGAGCCCTCAGCTACATTTAACACCAAATCGTTATCTAAACTATCATGTTCTTGTTCCTGCAGGTGGCCTGACATTTATTGGCATGGAATCTTTAAATGTCAGGTTCAAATTGGAAATAGTGTAAAATACCAGGCAAGCACCTGACGGGTTGGGAGTCAACTGAAAAAAACTTTTCAGATGGGTGGAATGAAAGTTCGACGCGTTTCGCCACCAGATTGGGCTCATCAGAACCTGTAAACCGGTGGCCAGAAACGCATCACGTTTCGGTAAACAACCTTTTGAGAAATGTGCTATTACGTCAAAAGTCCAAGCTGACGTAATGTAGTACTCTGGTACTGCGACGGGCCCTCCATGAGAGTGGCCAGTGGGGGAGCGGATGGTGATGGTGGTTTTGCCCCGAGTGGAGATAACGGATTGTGCTCTCATCCATTATTTTCTTTTGTCCATGTTCCTTGCATGGATAATTTGATATCATATTGAATGCATTTTACGTAGGCCTACTCATTTAAAATTTCGATGGCAATACCCGTCTCTGCTGGGAATAAAGAGATCAATTTTGAATTTTGAACCAAGTTGCTATTTTGACCAGCGAATTACTCCACTCAAACTTGCATGTTTACCTGCGTTTTACGCACCTCAAATGCTGTAGAGTATAAATCCAATCTAAATCACATCTCCCATCAAGTTATATGAACCTTGTAAATGTCTAAATCTTAATATTAAAGTTTGGAAAGCGGGCTTTGGCGGCCAGATTCTCATGTTGATGAGGCAATATGTTGTGCTTTCACGTACAATGACCTTCAAAATGTACGATACCATCAAACTTGTCCGTGGGTGAATACGTGAACCTTTGTGTTATATATAGCCGTGAACATCCCCCCCAACCCCCAACCCCCCCAACCCCCCCTCCAAAAACAGTATGTGAGATTTATTAATTCCTAAGGAAATGACCAACGCGATAGTTCTGTTGAGCATTTTGAGAAGACCTTAATAATACACATTTACTATTGACAACAACTTTGTTAACTTTTCATTTATATCCACCATATTTTTCTTTCCTTTCTTTCTTCACCAATTCATTTATTCAATTTCGTTTTGGTATGTCGCGTCATTTCGTTCATTTATCCATAGCATTCTTTGTACGTTTATTCTCTTATTCATTCAAGGCCTGCTTTTCGCCTGCTAAAAATTCATTCCACTATGGAGAAATGTACTCTTCACAGGAAGCACAGCAACTCTTGCCATTTACTTAATGCGTTTAAAACGGTTTAAAATATTCATAATCAGGCTGAAATGAAAAATAAAACAGTTTATTAAACTGGAGGCAAATTCTAATAAAATTAACGGATGGATTCCTCACGTACATATGTTCTTAACTTACATGTCAATCAAACAGGTATGTTGTTATTTGTACACTATACTGACACTATAGACTAGTCTGTATTTATGAAAAATATTTCAAAGGTTGAGAGGACCGGTTTAAAACCACCTGTTGCCTTTTAATGGTGACTGCCTGTCTCAAGTCAGGAGTGAAATTTGTTTCTTCATATTGGTATTGAAAGATGATGTTGATGCTTTGGTAAGTCTGGAATCTCTTTGCTGTTATTGTTGGGTTTGAAATTTATGAATGTGGGTCATGTTTTTCTAAACTATTAGGTTAATCCTAATCCCTGGTGAGATTATCCACAGGTACTGTCCGAAAGTTCCAAGTCCTATGACAGCTGCCAAATGATTCGGTACAAATCCCACAGAGGTACAGTTTGGGTCGAATGTGGTACTGAAAGGTGTGGTGCTGATCCAATTCCACAAAGGTACGGCTTGGTTCCAATGTGATACAATATACCAGTCCACTCAAAGACAATGTCCCCACTCCACAGGTACAAAGTGTAAATGGGTAGCACGAAATGTAGAAGTCCACTCAAGACAATGTCCACACTCCACAGGTAATAACAATAGTTCACAGTCCCACTGGCTTGTTGTCACACAGCTCCTGTCAGATCATGAATTCTCTCCCTCTCAGTCAGGAAAATATCTGCTATATATACATATATATGTATATAAATATATATATATATATATATATATATATATATATATATATATATATATATATTTGTATATATATATATGGGATATATATACATTTGTATTTATATTTTTAGGTTATGCTCACTATATATATATATATATATATATATATATATATATATATATATATATATATATATATATATATATACAGAGAACTCTCTAATTTGTTCCAGAGTTTTAACAGTTAGTCACAAATCCCATTGCATTGAGACCTGTCTGGATCACCTCATATGAATGTAGGTCACCATTCTAGCTTATTCCACATGTTTACCAGTTAGTTATATGTGAGTCACCCACAAAACAGGCCAACTCAGTGACTCTGCAGTGACCCTGCAAAGTATTCATTGAACTCAATGACCCGGCACACACTCAATGAATACAGTGACCTTTCCAAATGATAGCAAACAGCTATACACATTTTCATAACATATGGTTCAGAGAAAAATTAAAGATGAGGCTGCCAATAATAGTTTTAACAAAAAATATTGTGAAAAGATATGAACAGAAACATCTGAAATAAATTCAAGCTGAGAAGAAACCTGCATGGGCAGTAGTTAAATGTTTCCATTTTCATACTATGCGTGTTTTTGCAATGAGGTTATCTGAGAAGTGCTTACTTTTGAATTTGGATAAAGTTCAGATGTGATGGAAACTCTAAACAGTTATTCTAATATAGAAAGAATTAAAGACTTAAGGCAATACAGACTAATTTTTGCAATATTTACATGCGTGACGTGCTCAAAGTTTTATACACAGCATCATTTGGATATTGTTGAGAGCAAGAATTAAACAGGGGGCAGCAGATGATGGAGCCACAAAACACTGCGAAAAAAACCCCCAAAAAATCTCAAGTTTTGTCAGTTTGAGAAGAAACCTACATGGGCAGTTGTTGAATGTGCCCATTTCACGACTATGGGCATTATTAGAATTAGTTATCTGAAACGTACTTGCATTTTAATATAGATGCAGTTCAAGGATCATACAAGCTGTAAACATTTATTACAACTAGTATAAAATCCCGCCAGTACTTTTGGACCTGTATTCACTGTCACCGCATCCTTCTTGCCCAAGCGCCAGCTTTCACACACGGGGGGGGGGGGGGGGGGGGGGGGGTCGTGGCGGGTCCTACTAGTGCTGCTGCAAAATTAAGCCCGAGGGCTACTTCTATGTCTGATACAAAATAGGAACTGTGGGGCCCACCGCTGGATACAAATAATGTTATTTTTTATTGCGGTGTATTTACATTTTTAGGTTATGCTCACTCTGGAAAAGTCCCAATATATATATTGCACATTACATTTATTCGACAAATTAACCTTCCTTTCACCCCAATCGCACATAGATTTTGGATACGACCTCTTCAAAATATCGAATCAGCTCACCGGCACTTGGCTGACATTTTGTGGACTCTGCACCCAACGGTTCATAAAGGAGGATGCAAATGGGACAATCTGGGGGAGGTGGCGGGGTGAGGGGGGAGGAAGGGAGCGGTGGTCATTATATATATATGAAACCAAAAGTATATTCTTTGCAGATCATGAGGGATCCATAATATATGGAACCAAAAGTATATATTTTGCAAAATAATCCACAGCATCAATAACAATGATATATGCTTCGAACAGACAGATTAAAGTTAAGATAGTAAGTCATGTTTTAAAGTACTTTAACGACCATTTGCCTTGGCAACTCAGAAAACAGAAGCTGCTGAAAACACGTGGCCGCGATTCGCTGTGATTTTCCTTTCCCACAATGCATTGCACCATGTTTATAAATAGCGCTCACCGTGTGTGCATGCATGCCATGCTGGTATCGTATTGCATTTGGATTTATAACTAATGGATGATACCTGCTTCAGACACAACGTAGCAAGCAGATTAAGGTTAGGATAGTAAGTCATCTTTAAAAAATATGTTGACAACCATTTTTCCCTGGTAACTCGGAGAACGGACACCTGGAATCCAGCGATACAAGATACCTATACCGCACCACCGTGGCTATATGCAGCAGCTAAAATGCTGTGTTTGAGTTGATTTGCTGCAAAATGACACGTTGGCCAGCTTTTCTGTTAACTTGCAACTTAGTTATGGTTGATTACAACGACCGTATTTTTTTTTTTTTTGGTACCGGTGGTCATTTGTGGGGCAATTTTGTTGGTCGTTGGTTGCGTGTTGCAGCCAGTCTACTCTAGGGTTGTCCAACTGGAGCATCGGGGCAAAATTTTGCATTGCATTGCATTGAAAGTGCTCCAGGAAATCAAATTTGCTGCTACAAAGATTTCCAGTTGGCCAGCACTGTGGTCGTTTGAGTCAGGTCATTTGACATTGCAAAAGCACCCGTGCCATGGAAAACTGGTCGTTTTGACTAGGTGGGGACTGGGGTTGGTAATTGCAGGTACTACTGTACCATGATTATACCATGCAGAACCTGCTCGCGTATATCAAAGAGAGTGAATGCAGCAATATTTTTTAAAAATAAGGTGAAATCATTCTTGATGCAGATTCAGAATCGGAATCTTTTTTTACCAGTTACGCCCCTAGAGGCCAACAATCACACAAAATTACGAAAGATGTAGGTGCCCTGCATTGGCACATACAAAGACTACAAATATTATAATCACATGCAGGACTGCCGTGAGATGGGAGTACTGGAGAGGGACCACTTTATATATTTATGATTTCAGTATCTTAGTGTTATAAAAATATGCCTTTGGTGCTTATATCTATTTATTTGTTCATATATTAATTTAATGAAAATTTAGATCCATCTTTTATTTCATAAATGATTAAAGTATTTCAGCCTGTATCCAAGCAACTTAATATTTTTCTGATTTCATACTTGCTATTTTGATGTTGTGGTCCACCATGGAAATGAGCGAAGGCAAAATTCCCTACGCATTTGGTGCTCCCATTTCCTGCATCATAGGTGTGCTTTCAGCAATTTTATTGCACAATGCTGGCATATGTGTGAATAAAACATTATCAATCAATTAACATTCAGTGATAAAAGTTCAGTATATATAGGCCTAGTGATTATCTTAATGTTTTTTCCTCGCTTTTGTCGAGAAAATACAGACTTACTAATTGCAGGGTAAGTTATCTGTTAATTTTCCCCGAATTAATAAACATAAGGTGTGCAAAAATTCCCTAAAGCGTCACATGTATCAATACAAAAATTGTCTTATCTTAATTGATAACGTGGCGATGGTCTTTTTTAAAATTTATTTTTTACTAATTTTTGCTCATTTCCATCCGATTTTTGTACAATCTCAGGGAAAATAGCCAAACCAGTACAATTATGACTAAAATGTTGTGATTTTGTCAACCATGTTAAGGCACGATTTTCCACTCGAAACTCCCCAGAATGCACCATTTTGCATGCTCAATGGTTTTTTCAGGGAATAGAGGGGGAGGGGAATGCTCCCAGACCCCTATAGCATGCCTCCGGGCGCTTGCTTTGGTCCTTTGAGCCACGTATGTCTCACGTGGCCACTGAAAAAATTATGTACTTTTTGGAACTCCTGGGTCTCTGAGTTTCTAGCACTGGCCTGGGTCGATTAATATTTATTAGGGAAGGGTGGCTTGAAAGTAAGTGTACCTTTTTATTTTTTTGTCCCATTAATTTTAGGGTTGGGCCTTTTTTAGTAGGGTCTGTCAGGTTACCGGAACCTCACATATATTTTTGTTAGGCCTTCGGTAAACTGGACATTTGTTAAAACATGTTTAAAATGGTTGTTCTTTCCCATTTTACACATTACCTCTTTTGACGTCTGTTAAATTTGTTACCCGGGCACAGCCGGAGGCACTTGTGGTAATATAAAAGACTAGACGCAATACTGATCATATTTTCAGCAATGTCTACAAAGTTGACCGGATGAAGTTTGTGACACATGAATGCAGTATCATTGGAATATGGTTGAGAGGAAAAAATAAAAATAAGGCAGCAAATGCTGTGGTGGCAAAAATATTGTAAAAAAATAAGAATAGAAATATGTCAAATTACTTTATTCTGAGAAGAAATGTACAGGGGCAGTAGTGAAATGTTTCCATTTAACTACTATGGGTGTGTTTGCAATGAGGTTATCCGAAATTTTCACGATTCAATCCAGAGGAAGTTGCAGAATCACACAAACTTTAAACATTTATGTTAACATAGAAAGAGTTAAAGACTATATGCACTAGTGGGGAAATTTTGACAGGATCTGCAAACTTGATATTTTTCACGCAACAGCAATGACGTGTTACCCATATGTCCGTGACGAGTACTACTGAAATGTTCATTCTGGTCAAAACATGACTACAATGACAAAAAAAATTCTATTGTAACATGAGTGCAAGTAGGATTATGTATGACATTAATATATATGTACCATTTTTTTCATTTTCCACAAAATACTGTATATTGATGTATTTGCCAAATGTCTGTAATGAGTATAACTCAAGATTTTCAGTCTGACCAGACTATGATTATAATAACATTATATTAATTTTAGTCACTCCTATTGAGAGACCTGCATGCATTGTTTTTCTTTCCTTTTATTAGTTCACCAGGAGACAACCAGGTGTCCATTCTTGAAGTCTGTTATGGCCTCATCACGTTCTAAGTAATGCGGTTTCCTGCTACATCCGCATCCTCAACATAAAATACTTGGAATTCTACCACTTCATTGGACTTGATGATTTTGCCGATAACTCCGTGATACCAGCGTTCTACACCTGTGTCACTGTCACTCCACAAATGAGAGACTGATTTGCCCTACGAGATCTCTGGATGACAAAGACAGTCTTGAATTTTTTTCAGATTCCTTGTCCACACTTCCAGACATGGTCAACTTCAGTAGATTTTGTCGGAGAGGACAGTTGTCGTCTATTTGACGGAAAGGCGAAAACAGACATGTCTTTAAATTTCTGTGACAGTAGAATCTTTCTTACTTTAATTTGTGTTTTCAAAGCGGCTTTTTTAGTGACTCTCTGGACAAATTCAGTTCTTTGTCCATTTGTGTTTCAGACACCCATAAACCTCCTATTTCTGTAATGCCATGTAATAAGTTGTCACTAACAGCTCTTTTGTCTTCACGTTCGCTCATTTCACTTTGCTTTCTTTTTAGGTCTGCTTTCCTTTCTTCGCGTATTTGTTTCGCTCTTTTCCTTGCACTTAACATTTCTGTCGCAGCCATTTTTCTAGCTGTACTAATCACCTCAGTCCTTGCCTGGCCCTGCATGCCATCCAACCACACACTAATTCCATTTGCTACTGAGCAAATCTTGGTTTCATGAAAGCCATTTTTTTTTCGATTGGGAGCTCTCCTCAATGACGAGTCCAGTTTTGCTAAAATACGTTCGCCATTGATGTTGTTGGCTGAACAAGATGCCGCAACTTCTTATTACATGATCACTTGGAGAGTGGTGGGCTCCTTCGGGAAGATGATCAGCCAGGAATATATATCTTGCAGCAATTAGAGCTTTTACATTGTCATCACTTGCTGTTTCTTTCATAATACTGTCCAGCACAATATCTCTCTCAATGGTGGTGACAGATGATTATACAGTGCATTTTCCGACATCAACTCAGACCTAGCTCCATGTCTGTAGAGATTCAACTGCTTCGCTATAAAATTTGCTCAATTCCAGCACAGGACACTCAACCATTCAGTATAAGACAACCAAGACCCAGAGATTTGCTTGGTTTTTTGGACCCAGAGAACGACACCTGTCAAGTACAGTTTGGCTTTACAGATTGGTATGGATTGCCTGAATTAACAAGTTGGGTTTGCCCCACACTTTGTTAATGAAGTCTAAGATTCCATGTTTGAAATGATAGATGGATTCACCATTATGAAACAAGACATGAAATCTCACACCAACATTGTACTCTACCAGGTTTTTCTCCAACATGTCAAGGTATTCTTTTATTTCTGCAGGGCAACCCGCACTCTCCTTGTGGAAGGACTTTGCCATTGCACAGATACACGCGTGCGTTTGGGATTAACCACGATGAGCAAAACTGTGATTGTCTGGATACATCAGTAGCACTTAGAGGTAAAGCTACAAGTTCATTTCACACAATAATTAAAACACAGAACAGAAGAAATGAGTATGTGTCATATTACAGCCAGAAATATGTAAGAATTGGCAACTTTTTCTTTCAATGCGATTTTCTCGGAACTTTTTTTTTTTTGCCCAACCTCTACAATTTGTATCTCGCTACACAAACGTACGGATTGCCCTATCACATTAAAAGAAAAAAATCATATCTCGGAATGGTTCCCAGGATTTTTTTTCTGACAACCCCTCCCGTGACTTTTGGGGCAATTTATAGAAAGAAAGTGAACAACCTGTCAGGACTAAATTAAAAATGTATAACTTTTTATTTATGCTATATCAGGACTAACCATTGAATTCGATCCTGGACGTGGATATATATTTTAAATTTCTTCTGATTTCAACTGGAAAAAAAAAACAATTTTGTGTGACTTCTGCGCGAAAAATGTGAAAATCCTACCAAGTCAGAAAGAATGCTACAAAATCTCAAAAAATTCCAGTCCTGCAAAAAGACCCTATGGATACAAATCTATGGATATGTAGTAATCAGAAAATATATAGGTCTAATGTACTTGTGAAAAAATTAAATAGGTAATATCGATCCAAAGTTGCCAGTGTCACTGCGCACATAATAATAATAATAATAATAATAATAATAATAATAATAATAATAATAATAATAATAATAATAATAATAATAATAATAACGATATTAATAATAATAATAATAATAATAATAATAATAATAATAATAATAATAATAATAATAATAATAATAATAACGATATTATTATTATTATTATTATTATTATTATTATTATTATTATTATTATTATTATTATTATTATTATTATTATTATTATTATTATTATTATTCAATTGAATCTTTTTCTTGTGACTCCTGACGACCCGTTTTGTGATTTCATTCCAATAGTGCATGTTAAGGTATTAATAGCCAACAACCTATCACTCTTTGCCATTCGGTTACGTTTTATCATGGAGGTAGAAAGCATTTTTATCGTGACTGCTGCAACAAAACAAAACATCACAGCCAAGAGGTCACGAAAACAGACGTGTTCGGTCAACGCAGCTGGAGATGGCAATGCTTACCCCATCATATCAAGTTCCATAATTATGTGGGTACAAATTTAGATGCGGCACGTGTCAACTACCCTGCAAAATCTGAAAATTAATAGGTGTGGCTATCTTTCCACAAGTTCCTATGTCTGATATACAACTTCTCGGAGTTGCCCTTCTCTTGTCACCTTTCTCACTTCACGACTCTTGCAAGGGCTATTAGACTATTGAGCCCCTGACTGTGCGTCCAGCATATATCTTCTTCTTTTTTCTGTCAAGTGTATACCGCTATACCCACCAAACACAAATATAACATTGCAATAACCACATGTACCTGGAACCGACAGTTTAAACATATTTGCGATCTAGAGCTGACCCAACAAACAGATTAGGTGATGAATGCATCTGGTCCACGATACGGTATCCTTTGTACACTGTAAACAATTTAGACTTCCTGTACAGTAAAAAGAAACTGATGTAGCAGACACAAGACACCACCCGACAGCTGTTTACAAACTGTTGCCATGACATCACATCTCGGAAAATTTGGTCTTTGTTGGAGTCGCTGTGCCAGCAGGCAATTTACGCCATTCTAAAAATATACACTACATCATGCAACGAGAATTTTATTTGTATCGCTGCACTTTATTTGTATGTATATAAATATTGTAAATATTTTATCGGAGTGACTATTTTCACCGTACGGTGAGAATAGTGTTTTGTCTATTTTTACCGCACGGTGAGAATAGTGTTTTGTCTATTTTTACCGTACGGTGATGATAGAGTTTGGTCTATTCATCGTATGGTGAGAATAGTGGCTGCTCTATTTCTACCGTACGGCGATGGTATAAAAGTCAACCAGGGAAAAATATTTTGGAAAAGCATTGTGTCATTATATTGCACACAAAGAGAATTGGAACCAACATTTGCTGAAATAATAAACAGGCCTAACTGACATCCCAGTTTGAGCATGGTTTATAATGAGATCTGTTGAGGTGTTATTTCAGCTTTTAAATATTATCTATTATATTATTATAGAGCCAACACTCTGTATTTTTTAATGTGCAAAGGCCAAAATTTAGGTGACAAGACAAAGTATTTTTTTTTATCATCAACTATTTATTTCGTTAATATCTGCCTTACAATATTTCCTCATTTCATCAGCAGACTGAAATAAGTTTAAAATAACGAAACACACTTAATACATTTCGCACTTTTATATTTATCAATTACTTCTGAGACTTTACTTCGATTTTCTACTTCTTTCTTACATAATATACAAACATCCACATTTTTTCCATCCTGTTTGATACAAAAACTTTTAAAAATGACAAAACAAATAAGTGTTATAATTTCATTTACCCAATAGTAACTTCCATTTCCAATTTTGTAGCCTGAAATTAGTATCTTCAAACAGAGGTCTAAATTTTCAAATCCTATAGCATCTTAAATGCTTTTTTCAATTTTGGCCATAATATATCTAGTCTATTACAATTGAAAAATAAATGTTCATAAGAATCAATACAATCACAGAATATACAAAGAGGAGTAGCTTTAAGCTTCCATTTGTGTAATAACTGACCACATGGTAATATAAGGTGTGTCAGTTTAAACCGAAATTGCTTTATCTTGTTTTCCCTTAAACCAAAAAATATAAATTTCCACAGTGCATCCCATCTGAAGTTACTAATATCGTACTTGATAACCCACATTTTTTCAACATATGTTTTTTCAACCTTATGTTCTAAAAAAAATTTATAACAAAGATTATCTTTAACTGAAAGAAATTCAAAACTTCTTTTTCCATGGAATATGTAAAGATTAGAATCAACGCGAACTGAGGTACCTGTTGAGGTTTGTGAATTTAAAATATGTTTCCATGTCTTTGGGAGAGCTTTGAGTAATATACTTATTTCTGAAAACCAGTTGCTTTTATTACTAAGACAAAGTAGGAACTATTATAATATTGCCACAGATGGAAGTAACGTAACTGGAGGGAAATATAGATCTATCTCGTTATGACTTTAGTTAAGGATTGCATAAAAAAACAAACAAAAACAAAAAAACAAAAACAAAAGAACAAAAACAAAAACAAAAAAGCCACGAAGCAACGAGAATGAAAGACTGATTGGTGGGTATAGAGTACATTAATATGCGTCTATTTGAGATGTTAGAAAGCCAAACATTTAATAGTGTCACGGTGTTTAAAAGGAAATTGCCTTACAGTAAACCCTCAGTAACTGGGCACTTTGCTTTGGTCCCGTTTCCTATTGACTATAGTATAAAGCTAGCTATCTGCCCAAAGTAAACATTTTTCTCCAATCTTAATTTGCCTCAGTTCTATGTGACAAGCCATAACCATGAATTTCCGAAAAGGCTCTTAATTTCAATTTCCAGACGGTGAAAATAGAGCCGCCTCTGTCGTCACCGTGAAAATATACCAAACTGTACCATCATCACCATACAGTGAAAATAGACCAAACCCTATCCTACCGTATACGGTGAAAATAGACAAAATTCTATCCTCACCGTACAGTGAAAATAGACAAAACTCCTTCCAAACGCTATTCTCACCGCACGGTGAAAATAGACCCAACGCTATTCTCACCGTACGGTGAAAATAGCATCGTCCATATTTTATTTCAGGACCAAAATGTAACTAGCATCTCGCTTATTTTGTAACCCTGACTGAATAAAGTCTATCTATCTATCTATCTATCTATCTATCTATCTATCTATCTATCTATCTATCTATCTATCTATCTATCTATCTATCTATCTATCTATCTATCTATCTATCTATCTATCTATCTATCTATCTATCTATCTATCTATCTATCTATCTATCTATCTATCTATCTATCTATCTATCTATCTATCTATCTATCTATCTATCTATCTATCTATCTATCTATCTATCTATCTATCTATCTATCTATCTATCTGTGTATCTGTCTGTCGGTCTGTCTGTCTGTCTGTCTGTCTGTCTGTCTGTCCGTACGTCCGTCCATCCAGCCATCCATCCATTGTCTGTCTGCCTGCCTGCCGGTCGGTCGGTCTGTCTGTCTGTATATGTGGAGAAAAGTTTACATCTTGGTTTTTACATTACCTTGGTATTTGTCCTTAGATCTCCTCGACAAAATGGAACCAGAAAGAATTATGAAGTACTTGGCTACAGAAAGCTACAGTCGGCAAAATAAATTCGTGAAATATTCCCAAGTGAAAATATCCGGGAAATTTTCCACTTTGGAATATTTCCACCTTTACGGTATCTATTAAAAATTTTATGCCCCCCTTCGGAAAAGGGGCATATACCTTTGCACATGTCGGTCGGTCGGTCGGTCGGTCGGTCGGTCGGTCGGTCGGTCGGTAGACTGTGGTTTCCGCAAAATAACTCAAGAAGTTTTTAAGCTAGGACTTTGATACTATACAGGTGTTTCATTTTAGTCAAAAGCTAGGCAAAGTTCGAAGATGGGTAACCTTGACCTAATTTCCAAGGTGACAGTGGTGCCTGACTTAACTTTGGTTTCTTAACATGTTGAATTATCATTTTTGATTTTTGACAGTTGTATTTCAGTCTATGTGTTGTTCATGGTCGGATGTATCTCTGACTTTCATTTTACACAAGCTAATGTTTAGACTGAATATGTGGGTACCAGATTCATGAAACTGTAATTTCTTTCTGGTCTAATCTGAATCCGACTTGAGTGAATCATTAAGTACAGGTACAAGATTCATGAAATTGTAAATTATTTCTGGTCGGATCTAAATCTGACTTGAATTAAATAATTTTATGAAAATGTAGGTATCGGCCTATATCGTTTCTATTCATTCTGGTCGGACCCAAGTCTGACTTTAATGTATTTTGAAATTTGAGTGTAAAATGCATGTGATTTCTCAGACAAAATGATGGAAACCTGGGCACAGTGACTCACTGTTTTACACAGGCAGTGCATGACCTGTTTGGTTTCTTTGTTTGAGAGTTGAATTTCCCGCCATTTTCTACTTTCAATTCATACATTTCCTCAGGTAAAATTATTTGTAGATTCTGTCTGCAAGTGGTTTTGGTCGGCACTGAGGCTGATTTAATTACTTCAAAATAGCATGGGTCCTTGAAACATGTATGTACACTGTAAATGCTAAATAAATCATGGCTTACACAGTCTACATTAACTACGCAACATGTGAGGAGATTTGGTGTAATTTGTCAGCAATTTCGCCACAAGAAGCAGCCCTTATTTTGAGGAGAAGGGAGGAAGTTGTAGGGATGTTGACCCCTCATAGTCTATTTTCCATTCCGGGACTCAGGCTGGAGATCATTCAACATTACTTATACTCAGGAAGATTATCACTTGAAAGACTATGGTGTGAGCAATGGCTGCCCACTCAAACAATTCGGCGCTTTCTCTCAAACAGGAATTTAGCACTCAAATTCACCATCTACAGACAAGTATTTTCCAAAATTTACCAACGGATGAATATCAAAATTTGAGAATGTTCCTGCAGGAATGGTCTGGTACTAGGTACCAAGAGATGCGAGGTATATTTCTGCAGCAACCTATCACCATGCTGCACTTACAAAATAGTTATCTCACATATAGGTCACTCTACTTGGACCAATGTAAGCAAATGCTGAAACATATGCTGCAGGAAAAACAAGAAAAACTGGCTGAGGACCTGATAATAAAACAGTTGGAAAAACAAGTGCATCAAATTAAAGCTCAAAGAAAGAGAAAAATTGAAGAGGAAAGAGAAAAAAGGAGACAGATGGAAGAAAATATGCTACATCAATTACAGAAAGAAAAAGAGGAGAAATTGGTAATAGAGAAGCGGCGTCTTCGAGAACAAGATACAAGAACAGTGTACAGCCTACCTGATGAAATGGCTGAGATCTAGCTGCAGACAGTTTAAAGAGAATCTTCAAAAGAGTTTCAATGAAATTAAACATTTAATTTGTCTGAAAGTTAAAGATTCGAAAAAGTGTGAGGTCTATAAAAGTGAAATGAAGAGTGCTCAAGAAATTTTGTCATGCACTGAGACTGAGGCCTTAAAGATGAGTAGATATCAGAAGAAAAGTGTCATAAATTATGATGCACAAGTAGTTGATGTACAAATATCTGGATCGTCACTACCTTCTCAGGATAACCCACAGGATATAACAACACCTCAAAAAAGTGAAACAACAGGATACAGGCAAGAGCGACACAGTCAGTGTAGTATGTGACAAAATGTCCAGAGAAATAAACAACAGAGAAAAATGTGGTCCTGCCCAGTCACTCTGTCCCACACATTTCACATTAGACGTCAACACATACCTCAGAGGGTACCAAAGAAACAACCCCAAGAATATTGAAAAACTAGGTTGGAGAGCTACTAAGAGCGAAAACATTTGCACGCTCTTAGAATCGAGTAATGTAATGGTGAAACCCAAGCGAGGTAGAAGACAGAGATTGAGATCTAACAGTGTAGACATGAACACAAATCAGAGGTACCGGCAGATTTATAACAGGAAGCTAATGGAGGACAAGTTTTTGTTAGTCAGGAGTAGACTTCATGTTCCAAGGCAAGTGGTCCTTGTGTATTTGCTCATCCAGTACAAGGCTCTCTGACGTGTAGGCTTAGTCTTAGAGCTGACACTGAACTTGACCATCAGTGTGGTAGATTTGCCAGAGGATTTGGCCACAGGCAAAACCGCACATAGATTTGTCTACCCTGGTTTGTGTACCAATGTGTCAATGTAAGCATGGCTCAAAGATATTTTAACTCCGAAACCTTGGTTTCGCGTTGCGTGCTAAGTTGAATGGCGGCCAACAAGCTGAGCTTGTTATCTGAGTGACGCGCAGTATGCGCCTATCAAAGTGTACGGAAGAAATCGACCTCGAGAGGGCAGCATGTGCAATTAATGTGTTTTCACATCAGTCATTAAATTAACTCTGTTAGTATTTTACACATCGACATTTCTTTTTATGAATTCGGGTGAGTTGGTAGGTATGAATAAATATGCCAATATTGTAATTTACCCGGCATGAAAGGTATAATTGGGTTGATAGATCTAAGTCTTTTTGTTATTATAGTTCATAGGCACATTTGGCGAGATTTATTGAGTCTTGTCTTGAGAGACGGTTGTGTTAGTTTAGCAAATTTTTGCAATTTAAGACAGAGTAGGACCAAATTGGAAAGGGATTTGTTTTATAAATATATAGAGACATCGCAGGGAAAGTCTTAGTGATAAACTCGGATAATTCTTACGTATTTTGAATCAGAAAGTTTTGAGCGAAATAGAACAGTTGGCGTGGGAGCCGCCATTTTGAATATCATTAGCGAGGAGCAAAATAATAAAAATATACAAGTGAAAGTACAGGTGGCACCACTAAATTGAATTTCCCATAGGCGGCCATTACAACACATCCTGGCGTATCAGAGAGTACGAGTTTTAACTTGAATGAAGACTATGCTCACCAAGTTCAAGTCTAACTGACAATAATTGACATTAATATAAATTACTCACAATTCAGTAAAAGAAAGCAAACACAAACAAATAAATATAATAATTAATTACTTGGCCGTAAATAAAGACTTTTCCAAAATTCGACACATAATAATAACACAGAAAAGTCAATTCCACCCTTAGAAAAAAGAGAGAAAATAAATAAAACAATAAAAAGGAATAAATAAATAAACAAAAAGGGTCAGAAATTTTCACAGACCATAAACTCAAGAATTACTGAAACCTCTGGTGAAACAAACCAAAATGACAAAACAAAAGCATTGACGTCACAAGGGGGGAAACAAAAGACAAAGGTAACGAAATCTCATCCATGACATCATAACATGAATAAACATGAACTTAATCTTATTATTCTCATCATGTTCGCAATTAATCATTTTAATCATTTAAACAAAATGAAAATATGATGAACACCAAACTTTTGACTTTGTCCCACCTGAACACAGTCATGTTGGATTTTCACCTGTCCACACCCAATATCACTTTTAAATTTCCGACCACCCTGAAAAAAAAATATGCCCAAAAGTAATTATTCAAATCACTCTATTTTATGATGGCAAAATCTGAATTAAAATTATGTGTAATGGATTTCAGCCTACCACAAATTCCACCACTCTGGTCAAGCCAAATCCTACAGTGCTAGTCATTAAACATTATACCTTTGTGATGCCCTCTGTAGCCAATTTAGGGGTGTGTGTCGGGTCGTGGTGTGCCACAGAGCAGGACAGGAGCAGGGTGAGGGAAGGGAGCAAGAGGGAAGTGGGCTAGAGGGGGGAAGCAGGTAGAGGGTGTACAGGCTGAGGTAGGACGGGTACAGATAGGAGGGCGGGAAGAGAGGAGAGCAGAGGAATGGGGGAGAGGGGCAATAGGACAGACGGCACAGGAGGAGGCAGAGATGGCAGGGGAGACAGTGCGGGAGGAGACACAGGCCAGGAGGGAAGAGGGAGGAGAGAGGGTTTGTGTTAGACAGGCAGTTATGATGGGGGTAGTATTGTTAGGAGGATAGACGGGACTTTTTGTATGAGGGACAGGGAGAACAGGGCAAGGGTATGTCTGCCAGGGGCAAAGATTAGGGACGTAGAGGAGCATTTAGAGGGTGTAGTGGGGAGTGCCCGAAGGGACTGATGACCTGTCGGATAGGGAGGGTGGGTACAGAGACAGTTTTGGGAAGATATATGGGACTTTTAGACTGTATAGGGCAGTTACACTGTGAGTGGTTAGTGATGGGGATCCTACCAAGGTTGAGGATGAGTAGCTGGGAGGCTAGCAGGATCTGTGGGATCAATAGGCAGCTGGGTAGGATGTGTAGGGGGAGAGGTATAGTGTTTAGGGATTATGGGAGGATTTTGTTGGCAGGAGGGAGTTGTTCGCCGGGGATGGGATGCACCCTAGTCAGGCAGGAGGAGAGAGGTAAGTGCCGGTTTACAGTGAGTGGGTGCAGCAGCAAGGGAACTAGAAATCCCGGTGTCTACCAGTCAGTCTCTTGGGAAAAGTGTTGGAAGCAGGAACAATGAAAGTGCAAGGATGAGGAGTAACAGAAACACAAAGACCATGAAAATAGGATATGTTAATTGCATGGGTTATAAAAACAAAGTGGCAGAGATATTGGATGTAATAGAGAGTGACGGAATGGACATTGTAGCCCTAGCAGAAACACATATCAGAAAGGAAGAGTAATTAGTATAGTAATAACAGATAACAGATTTATTTCAGCTAGGTAGGAAAATAAGAAATTTCCACTGTAAGCTGCTCATTAATATACAGAAATCTGAGTTCTGTGTGGATGGTCCAATGCCCTGTAATCATACATTACAGGATGGTCTTTAAAATAATTGTCAATTCTTACTTTAAAACTGTTTACACTTGGTGCATTTACTACATTACTGGGGAGTAAGTGCCACCAGTCCACGACTCTATTGCTGAAAAAATACATCCTTATGTTTGAGTTTGATCGGATCTTGGTTAATCTTAGGTTATGGCGTCTGGATATAGCATTCACATTGAAAGGAGGTGAACATTGGTAATATGCCCAGCAGGGTATCAGCTGATAGGTACAGGGAAAGAAAGCAGACAAAGAAAAGGAGTAGCAGTAGGATTTTTGATTAAGAAGGGGGTAAAGTGGCGCGAGATATGGCAAGATTCATTGAAAGAAGACAATGAAGTGAAAAATGAGATGCAGTGGTTAGGAATAGAGTCAAATGGAAATAAGGTAACAGTAGGTGCAGTGTATGTAGGTCGTGAGGGGTTACCTAATTATAATGAAGGGAATGACCAGATATATGATAGGATGAGAATGATGATTAGTGACATTCAGCAGCAGCACTACCAGGTTATGATTGCTGGGGATTTTAACAGACACATAGGAATTGGAATGAGTGGAATAGAGGGAGGGGATAGCGGAATCAATGATAATGGAACCAGGATACTGAATTTCACAAGGGAATTTGGTCTGAGGATAGTTAGTAGGGATGTACAATGTAAAGAAAAGTTGACATGGGCATCTGGTGAACGGCAGATGATAATTGATTATATTTTAGTGGACAATGGAGTATTTCAGATGACACAAAGATGTGAAATAGATGATGGAGGGAGATTGGATATAGGCAGTGACCATAACTGGGTGATAGTCTCCATTAACATGCAATATCAAAGAAGAAACCGAGGGGGGGGGGGGGACTAAATGGGTGTGGAATATTAAAGAGGAAAAAGACTGGGCAGGGTATCAAGAAAGTCTTAAAGTTGAATTGCAGGAATGGAAGAATAGATGGGAGGATGAAGGAGAAGTACAGGAAATGAATGGGAACCTGACCAGAAGGATTCTTAAGGTAGCACAGGAGAAGATAGGTAGAAAGAAAGTCCCAGTTGAAAACCTAGGGTATAGAATAGACAAGAATACATATAGTATTAGCACTATTACATGCATTGTGAAAAGGCAGCGAGAACTTAAAGTGAAACCTTGTATGATCGGATTATGACAGTTCAGTGTAGCATACTTGCACACAGCTCCAAGGAACCCAACCCATTGTTATTGTTTGCAATCTGTATTACCCTAACCCTAATAAAAATCACCAGCAGTAATAATGGGTTGGGTTCCCTGGAGCTAACTTACCCAATGATAACAAATGTAAAAATAATGAAGCATTACTCTGCAAAGTTGATCAAAAGGCACAAATATCAGGGCTCAATTTTGTTACCTGTGGGTAGCCAGTGGCCACCAAAATTTAGACCCGGCTACTAATGTTAGACAGTGGCAACTGAATTTTAGTATGGAGTCTAATTACACATGATGGATGCTGGCCCCTGAAAAAATTGCCAAACAATGAGCCCAGACATTTGTTGAACAGGAGAGGTGTAGACTGTAGTACTATTACACCTCTCGTGTGTGCGCAGTGTTTCCATTATCTCCTAAGTGAGGGTAGACTACCTTTCAAAACCTAAAATACCCATTAAGAAAAATCTACAGGGTCATAAGTCCTGTTTATTTACATTTAAAATTGGTAAAAATCTAGGCTTCTCCCCTGAATTTCCCCTCTTGTGACCCCCTGAAAAATCCTAACGGAAACACTGAAGTGGGTGAAATTTTTTGTGTTCCTAAAATACTAAGTTATAAAAGCAGGGATAGTCCTATCAATTTCATGCATTGTTTCACAAATGTATGAAATATAGGCCTCACATATTATCAGAATGACAAAACGTAAGGTACAGTGCCACCAGAAAGTCTTGCACCATCTCCTCTGGTGACCCCTGTGCATGGTCCTCCTCGGGTACATATATACATACAAGGGACTGCTGCAGAGAACACTGTTAGGAAGTTTGATGTTAGTTACTCCGTGTGCTTCTTGCACGTACCTGTGGCCCCCATTGGCCCTAAGCTGGTTATGGTGTCAGAATTTTCATTTTTATTACAATTTGAAAAGTGGTACCTGCAAGTGGCTCCACTGGTGACCCCCCAGAGTTTTGCAAGACTTTCTGGCAGCACTATATATATGCCCAACCTGGAAAAGTGACTTTTAACTTTCACTTTTATGCCCAGTATCGCAGAAACATGCATCCCTGGCATAGTAAACCTACATTACTCAATTGACATCAAGTTTTGCAGAATCTGTCTGCACTGAAGATGTAACTCTGAATTCAAGGTTGCTGTACAAACACAAGGGCTCCTGCTCCACCCAAACTCAAAGAGTGTGAAACACTGAGACTTAAGAGGGAACACCACTGGACACACAAGCTTTGCTCTATGGAGCTATTTGGTCTCAATCGGATGAAAATAGGCAGTCTTGCCCACCATTATGCTGAATTTTTATGTTCTATGCTCATCTTCCTGTGTCCGTTTAGAAGGTACAAACACTGGTTTTACCAAATGACAGTTGAAGCAAGGTGTATTTCCATTTATTTTACATCACATTGAAATATGGCACAGTGGATTCATACCATGACCCTGTGACATAAGCAGTCCCATAACTCCTACAAATACATATTTCATGCTCTGATGGGAAATTCCCAATAACTGAGACAACCAGTACAGGGGATTCCTGTGCCTATGACATAGACACAACAAATGGGAACATGTGCCACGGGGCACAAGGCCACAACACCTACGTCACAGGATGGGTCAACAGAATTTCAAATCAGCAGGGTCAACAACCTGCTTACGACGTTGGCCTAGCAGCATTTGCAACATGATATGTTTTACACTGTAGCATATAAAAGACACGCAGCAGTCATGTTCAGTCCCTGATGATGCCCCACTAGAGGTGAAACTGGTCGGACTTATCTTTGTCTCTTTAATAGCTATCAGGCCCTTGTCTGGTACTTTTTCATTTGCTAACTCTGATTTACTTGTGTACTATATTGCCTAATGCACCAGTCCACTGAGGATGCAAACAAGTCAGCAGGCCAAAGTCATGAGTTGCTTCTCACTGGAAATGTACAATTGTATCTAGGCATGCAAGATTTATTTGGATAAGAAACATTGCATGTTTGGGGAACATGTATTTACTTATGTTGTTGTAAAACAATACTTCTGTTTTTTCCAGATCTGTTGCTACCCACCCAGAACAGACCTTGCCCTGCCAGCTCACAATATGGAGGCTGACCAGATGAGGGCTTTGCTGAAAAAGTCCATAATTAAACTGTGTGAAGACCAAATCCACTATAGGGACATGGTCATCATTTATGGCAACTTGGAAATTTCAGTGGATAATGCAGATGCAATTATTCTCAAAATTGATGAGAAACTTGACAAGTTTCATCAAAACAAAGCCAGAGAAGCCATGAAATCAGAGGAAGATGTGAACATGAGAAACTCAGCAGAAGATAGCAAGATGTGGCATAAGAAAAACACTGAGAATCTCCAGTCTATTTTATTGCCTTTGAAGTTACATGTTATGGAAATGGGAACAAAAGGAATGACTTCAAATGAAGACTTATCTCAAGAATCAGGCTGTCAAGAAGATTCGTCTTTGCTGGGGGAGTATCCCACAGCAATGAAAAGGGAGGCACAGGAAACAGGGGATTCTGAGAGTTGTGGTGATGTAAAAGAACAGGTTGTTCCAACTAAACTTGATGTGCTAGGGTCTGTCTCCATACAAGACCATCATGCTCGATCTGTTGTGAATACTACTTTTCATGCTGAACATGTTGAAACTCCAAGTTTGTTTGGTGAAAGCCAGCTTTGTGCAGATGAGGAGGACAATACATCAGTATCAAACACAGTGAATATAAATTCAGGTGCTGAAATGCAATGGGTTAAACTGGAAATCGAAGATAGAAATGAATTCTCAATTTCCCAGCATGGGGTTCATGACAACAAGGTTACAGATGCGCATGCTGAACATGTTAAAACTCCAAGTATGTTTGCTGAAAGCCAGTTTTGTGCAGATGAGAACAATACATCAGTATCCAACACCATGAATATAAATACAGGTGCTAATATGCAAAGGGTTAAACTGGAAATCATAGATAGAAATGAATTCTCAATTTCCCAGCATGGGGTTCATGACAACAAGGTTACAGATGCCTGTGCTGAACATGTTAAAACTGTAAGTTTGTTTGGTGAAAGCCAGTTTTATGCAGATGTGGAGGACAATACAACGGTATCAGACACAGTGAATATAAATTCAGGTGCTAATATGCAAGGGGTTAAACTGGAAATCGAAGATAGAAATGAATTCTCAATTTCCCAGCATGGGGTTCATGACAACAAGGTTACAGATGCCTGTGCTGAACATGTTAAAACTGTAAGTTTGTTAAGTGAAAGCCAGTTTTATGCAGATGAGGAGGACAATACAACGGTATCAGACACAGTGAATATAAATTCAGGTGCTAATATGCAAGGGGTTAAACTGGAAATCGAAGATAGAAATGAATTCTCAATTTCCCAGCATGGGGTTCATGACAACAAGGTTACAGATGCCAATACCGAGGTTTTTATACCTGATACCTATTCTTGTCAAGTTTGCAACAAAACCTTCAGTCAACAAAGAATTTTAAATGTACACTTGGCTGCTCACTCAAAGGTGTATAATTGTGATAGTTGTGATGAATCGTTTCATCAGCGCGCACACCTCAGAGAACATATTCAGATTCATCAGACAGATAGAAAGCATAGTTGTCACATGTGTGGGAAAACCTTTGCTCTTGAAACATCATTAAAGAGACATATCTCCGTGCATAGCTACATGCGGAGTACGGAGAAGGAGAGTGCACAATATACTTGTGAGACCGGTGGCAAGGCGTTTGATCACAAATCTACCTTGGAAAAACACAGGGTAATACATGCTGAAGAGAAGCACCATTTCTGTGGTGTTTGTGGAAAACAGTTTGCCTGGAAACATTCCATGCTGAAACATCAGAAAACATGCCGAGAAATTCAAACTTTCGTTTGTCCCGAATGTTGTGAGGTATTTCTTGATCCCAAAAGCTACGAGGAACACCACAGAAAATTCCACAATAGAAAAAAGCATCATGCCTGTAATACATGTGGGAAAACCTTCAGTAATAAGTCCACATTAAACAAACATGTTGTCATACACACAGGGAAATATGTTTGTGACACATGTGGAATACACTTCAGTCAGCACTGCCACTTAAAGGAACATCTTCTAAATCACAAAGAAGTGAAAGGCAGGCCATTCATGTGTGACACGTGTGGGAAGGTGTACAGCAAAAAGAGCACCTTAGTGAGACACACCAGATCTGCTCATATGGGGGACAAACCCTATGTTTGTAGTACCTGTGGGAAAGGTTTTGCTGCCAAATTTACCCTGACTGACCACATGAGAATCCACACAGGAGAGAAGCCATTCATGTGCGACACTTGTGGTAAGACATTCAGACAAAAAGGCACCTTGAATCAACATTATAAGTATCACTCTGGAGTCAAACCATGGATATGTGAAGAATGTGGAAAGGGATTTTGCCAGCCACAGGATCTGAGACGCCACAAACTGATTCACACAGGAAAAAAGCCATACTCCTGTAAAACTTGTGACAAAGCCTTTAATGATCCAGCTACTTTGAAGGAGCATAGTTTTACCCATACGGAAGTTAAACCCTACCCATGCTCCATCTGTGAAAAATCATTTAGTCATTTTTGTCGCTTAAAGCGACATTATGTTGCTCACAGGAAAGAAATGAACAGCAGCGATTTCCAAAGCTTAATTACAGAAGTAGAACAAACAAACAAGAACAACAGTAGTGATCAGAGTATTCAAAATACAAACTTTTAATGTGTGGAATTATACACAAATTGAATATCTGATTACATAGCAATTATTTCATCATCTTGAATGTACATAAAATTGAATCAATAAACTTGTCCATCCATGTTCATAATAAATATTATTAATAGGGTAGTGCATGTTTTTCAGGGAGGGGTGGAGAGCAGTTGAACTGTACCATTACACCTGTATACAGTATATTACTGATGTAAAAGGGAATAGATATGCATGGGCCACCTAATGGTTCAGTTCATTTTACACTTCACTTTACCTTAAGTTAGTGAGTTGTAAATTTGCATGGAAAACAGACCAAGCGCCATATCACCTCTACTGCCATTGGTCTGCTTCGGGACCGCAAGATTTTAAGTATAGTTAGAGTGATGAAAGTGCACAGTCACTGTCCTAATGGACTGATGAATCTATCCGGCAGTTGATCATTACCACCTTGGTCACTGGCAGTATGTGTGCCATGCTGCACTGTGGTATGTTACCATGGTAACCAAAGTAGACCAATTACAAATTTACTCAGTAATCATATAGCCAAAGGAAAGACTATAAAGTGGAATCAAGAAAGCATGGAGATTGGTTTGTTTGGCAGGCAAGCGGAAAATTACAGTGGAAAGCAATTGGAAGACACAACCTGATCAAAGTGTCCCCTACAGGAGGGATACATGAACCTTCTATTCTTGCTGGTCCCCATTGGTTCTGTTATTCAATTTCATTGACTTGTGAATAAGTGTTTCTTTATTTTTGTATTTGCGTATGGCTTTCGTACCGGTGGAACAGATGGGGTTCTAGTATCACTCTTAGAAATGCCCCTGTGAATACATGTCTCATATATATTCACAGGGTCATCCCAGGAAGGTGTTTTGATCACAAAAAATGATACAAGAAGTTACACTCACAATGAAAACAATTTTCTTGCAGGAAACATTGTTCTTGGCCCCTGCAAAGACATAAAACCCATGAAGTACCATATTCACTACACTTAATCTTGGGTGACGCATATCAGCCATATGGCCCCTCATGACTTCTTTTGATCAGATGTTCCCATGCAATATTTTATGACAAACACATTTCACACATCAGTTCTACCATTTTCAATTCATAACAGGCAGAAAGCACAGGGATGTGGAATGTATTCCATATCAGTGGTAAGGACAATGATGCGGCTGCGTGTCGCCCCGGGAGCAAGGCCTCCCATCAGTCCTTGTTACCTTTTGTGACGCGCATTTTGTATCTATTTTGCTGAACCTTACCGCTAGGTAGCACTAGTTGTAATGCACCAACGTTGACGGATAACATTTTTTTTTTTTTTAAATTCTTCTTCCAGACAGTTAGCCGGTATTGCTGATAAAACTTTGTGACAGGTGCGTGATTTATTAACATTTAATGAAGTGACAGCAGTAATCGGTTACATTTTCTGAAAAACCGAAGTAATCTTGAGAAAACACTCAACTGGCATCAGCCCACGACCCTGGCCTGCCTCAGTGCCTGGGCATGCAGAATCACCAGGCCAGATCGCCAGCAAAATATCAAGTTCTAAAAAATAAGGAAAACAAAATGTGGACGAAAGGATTATGAACATCAAAAGGCCTAACAATATGCTATCCTAATCAATGACCCAGCTTCAAAGACATAGCTGACACTAGGAAATTTTAAATATCCATAATTTTTATTGATAAAAATGTCATTTCTTCCAGATATTGTATTTAACAGTTTTTAAGAACATAGCAATTAGTGTATTCCTTCAAGCATGCAAGGCTTCGTAGCCTTTGGCTGCTTGCAGGTCCATTCTATATATCATTTGAACCCCCCAATCCATTCCCTGTCTACACCCCTGATAAACCTCTCCGTTTCCAGCCAGGGTTTCACCCTCTGGAACCCCATCCCTGGAGGGTTTGGCGGCCCCCACACCCGGTCTGCACCTATAGATTTCCAATTTTGAACTCTGTAGGATCTACAGAATTGAAATAAATATTCTTGGAACCCCCGATTCTTCACAATATAGCACAATAATTTCGTTGGTCATTTGGCCGTCTGAACGGTCATGTTGATGCATGGGCGCGCTACTGATATCAAATTGATCGTACTCAAATTCTCTCAACAGATGGCAGAAGTTGTTACTGTCAAAGCAAGAGTGACTGCTGGCACTATCTCTTTTCTCAACTGTCAAATAGTACGCATTCAGCTTTTAATTCGGAAATGGTAAGTAATTTGATTCGTTGAGAGCGCAATATTTAATGAGGAGAAATATCGAAACCGCTCATTTAAAAGTAACTACAGCTTGACATTCGAGATTTTTCACTCGATCATTCTGGTTTGTCCAGCCACGAATGGCAATGCCTTGTCCTGGGCTTGGCAATGGCAATTTTGCCAAGTTAGGACAAGCATGGAGCTACTATAGATGGAGGTACAGCTAACGCTCATCAATGTAAAAAGCTCTGTGACTGCCGCTGATAAAATCTGGCCGCTTATCTTAATTGCCTCTCCCCTGCTGCGAATTCACAACACCGCATGCACTGTGACTGTGAGTCGCATGCCAACATGTGGATCGGCACTTTCCGCCTGTCCACATCGGGTGTGTTCTATATCTGTAGTTCTGTTGTTTTGACAATAGTGATGGCGATGTAAGGCAGTAAGCTGGAAGAAATGTGCCACCTCCGGGTTTTTTTTTTTTCAATGTCTGTTTACGGAGGTGTTTTGTGAATGTATGGGAGAGGAGACTGGTGAAATGATTTAATGTGAAAATCCCAATTGTTCAATGCAGTGGTTCCAACTTACACTATCAATGCGTGGAATTGCCGGAAAATACCATTCCGTATTATCGCCGTCTATCCTGTTTAATATTGACCAGAACCTGGTGATTTCTCATCATAAATTTTAATGTCCGACACACTCCGACATTTATTTCACTCATCTTGTTGTTTAAAATAGGTGTTTCCACAATCAGTGAACATGGTTTGCACGTCAGCAAGAGAGCGGCAAGCATACTTTTCATCGTTGGAATGTAACAAAGTTTGCTGACCTTTGTTGGCCATTTTAATGTTGATTATTCGCTCAACCAGTGATAACTTCGTCGGGTTTCATCCGATTTCAATAAATCAAACACCATTCGAAAGCATGCGCCATGAGCAGTAAGAAAAAATGACTCCGATCAGCACCGTTGCAAAAATATTGACTATTCAACCCTCCCAGACACGAGAGCGGGAGAGGGTGTGCTTTCAACGCGCCATCTGACGGCAAATCTGTGCCGGTCACAGGGCTGCACATCAGAGACGGCTTCGCGACCAGCCAATACACAGCCTCCCCCTTTGAAGTTCAAAGCAGCGCACCGCGGTAGCTGGCGATAGGATTTCTGTGTATTCAAAGCTGTACCTCCAACTATAGTAGCTCCATGGGACAAGTATTGGGTTAAATTTCAGAATTTTAATTGAAATAAAAAAAGAAAGAAACTAAAAAAAAAAAAAAAAAAGTAAAGGACGATGCTATTTTCACCGTACGGTGAGGATAGGGTTTGGTCTATTTTCACCGTATGGTGATGATAGTACAGTTTGGTATATTTTCTCGGTGAGGATAGAGGCAGCTCTATTTTCACCATCTGGAAATCGAAATTAAGAGCCTTTTTACAATTTATGGTTATGGCTTGTCGCATAGAACTGAGGCAAATCAAGATTGGAGAAAAATGCTTACTTTAGGGATATGGCTAGCATTATAGTACAGTCATTAGGATACGGGACCAAAGAAAAGTGCCCACTTAGAGACTAGCGGAGGGTTTACTCTAACTGTAAGGCCATTTCCTTGGCACCATGACAGCATTAAATGTTTGGCTTTTTAACATCTTAAATTAATGTATACATGTATAAATTTACTCTACCCACCCATCAGTCTTTCATTTTCAATGCTTCCTGATTTTTTTTTTTTTTTTAATGCGATCCTTAACTAAAGTCATAACGAGACAGATCTATATTACCCTTTAGTTTACTTCCATCTGTGACGATATTAAAAAGTTCCTACCTTGTCTTGTCAACTAAATTTTTGCCTTTTCACATAAAAAATACAGAGTGTTGGCTCTATAAAAGCTATTAGATAATAAAAGCTTAAATAACACCTCAACAGATCTCATTATAAGCCATGCTCAAACTGGGATGTTAGGCCTTTTTATTATATCAGCAAATGTGGGTTCCAATTCTCTTTGTGTGCAATATCCTGACACAATGCTTTTCCAAAATATTCTTCCCCTGGTTGACTTCTCTACCATCACAGTTCGGTAGAAACAGAGTAGCCCCTATTCTTAGTTTCACCATATGATGAATATTGACCAAACTCTATCATCATTGTATGGTTAAAAAATAGACAAAACGCTATTCTCACCATACAGTGTAAATGGTCACTCTGAAAAAAAAGGCTTTGGGAAAATAGGCTCACTTGCCAAGTCTTATGCTAACTTTTTAATTCCCGAGCCTATTTCTCATGACATGGTTTGTTCCACTGACAACAGAATGCTTATTCTGTGTTTTAACGGATCGCACCTTCTTTAATGGAAATAATATTATTTCCCATGGATGTGGAGGACACAATCATTCAGGTGAACTCCCCCATACATATTCACGACAATTGACTATTCATACAATCCATAACATATACAATATGGACTATATTCAATAAGAACTACATCTTATTCAAACCAAAGGCAAAACTGTACTATCCTTGGTTACAAGCATTTACACTCAGGCTACGTGACGTCACATTTGGCCAGACTCACGTGTCACCTGCACCACTGCTCTACGTGCACAGTAGACAGTTGTTGACTCAAATTTACTGAGCGTCACAACCCTACGTGATCTACGTTACTAGGGCCGGTGTTACCGTACGGTATATAAAGAGTTGACGCATCCGTTAAATTCAGTCTCTGAAGAGCCCGGTAACAGGGCGAAACCGGTCAGACTGTAATAGATAGCAAACCGGCACATCTGCCCCCAGGGCACTCGCCTGGTCTTACATTGGAAAAAAAGGCTCCCCCAAATTGCCTTGACTTTTGACTTGTCATCCAAATCGGGTTTGGGTTGGGCTTGTCTTTGTTATATTTGGTTAAGTAATTTAGTGTTTTACTTTCATAGCTGTGATATGCAGTAGGCATGGCTTTAGCCCCGTGGGACCTCCCCACGCTCTGTTGGCTTAGGCCAACAGAGTGTGGGGAGGTCCCTCTGGCTGGCATGGCCTAAGATGCAAGTGTCAGCATTACAAATTTGTGAGTTACCGTATCAGTCCTTAAGAAATGGCTTGTAAATTACAAGATCATCAAAGTGCAGGCCGAATATTCGCTTGGTGCCCTGCCCCAACCTCAGCTCACCAAGTGGTGCTTTAATGATCAATCCTTCTGTCGAGGCCATTTTTTACTACAGATGACATCACACTGTGCGGGCAACTAACCACAAGTTGATTTTCGCTAAAATGTCCAGTATTACTGAGATTTCAACAGGATATATACTCTGAGCAATAAAATTGGAAACTGAGTGAAAGGCTGCCTGCAAAAATGTTCAAAACTGTACATTCAGGGGGAAGTTATTTATTATTACGCAGAAGGAAGTGCTCATTTCAAAATGGTACCACCCACTGAACAGTGACTTTTCACTGGCATACCACAGGAAAGGTATATCTGTGAACTCTTATTTTCTTTTCTACATGCCCACACCTAACCATACTGATGCTCACCATTAGCCTATAACCATATAGACACCTCCAGATCCCCAAATGATAGAAGATTTGAATAAGTGGGGCTGGTCACAGGGCTCGAAATATCAAGTCCTTTTCTAGGAAGATCTGTTGAGCTCCAGGGTCCACAAAATCATGCGCGCAGGTTACTGGTGAAAGGAACTGAAGTAGCACGTTGGTTTGTGTTGTTCAGCCTTCTGTTGACTTGATGACTAAATGGGGTAAATTGGGCTGTTTGGGAAAACTGACCTTCACTGGGTTGTCATTGGCTTAATATAAAGTCGTGGTACAAGATAAGGAGAAACCACATATGAACACGGTTTCTCCATTTTAAACCATGCTGCCTGTACTAAGCAATGTTTTAAAACCAAGTTGTCAATTTCACTACAAAAATGATAAAAGTCACTTCAAACTATTATTTACATCCAGCGCTGGATATGCTTCCACCTGTATGCATGACTGGTTACACGAAACTCTCAAAATAGCAGGTGATTAACAGTGAGGCTCAGTGGTGCAGTTGTATAGCTGCAGGTTAATGAGAATGCAACTAAACATAAGTTCAAAACCTGTATGACCCTGTTTCAAATTTTTTGGTATTGAGTATGGAGAACATTGCAAAATTTCAAAGTCCAGCACCAGAAGTAATGCCCAGACAAAAGAAATTAGTCATGGCTTATTATGAAAAAGTGCAGAAGAAATCACTGGTGGAAACAATGGGACCATGGTTTAACTCTTTCGCCGCTACATTTCTTCCCAGGTTAACCTCTGACCGCTAAATTTCTAAGCATATTTTTCAACTGTTTTGACTAATTTCATACTACATTTCGTATCTAAAAAAAGTTCTCATGGTATTTATTTCAACCTGTCGGCACTAACAATATACCTCATGTTTTTTACTTTGCAAGGTCAGTTTCAATGTCACAGACACTTTCAAGGTCCAAGGTCACAAAGTTTGGCAGCTATCTTGGAACTAAAGACCTAAAACACACAAAGCAAAAGATGTCTGTTGCTGCTATTTATTCCATCTAAAAATTGATTCCTTTTCATTCCTTTGAATCAGTCATATATATTTATAGTAAATATAATAAATTGAGGTAAACAGTAGTATGTAAACGTTGTTTTCGCTTGTGTCACATAGGACTTAATGCCAACTGTATCAGTAATTTAGAGAGACAAGCTCCAAGTTACACACCCCTTTCTCTCATACAAACCAACAGTTCATGAAATTATATAAAAATGTTTAAAAACAAATTTATTCCTAATCTTATAAAAAAAATTATTTACAAATATCATGCACTTTTTAGTAAGGTAAGTTTCAGGATTCAAAGTGAGAAGGTCATTATAAAGGTCAAATGTCTTATAATTTGGCAGCCATCTTGGAATTTGACTACAGCTGCATCCTGCGGCCTGCCGACAATTCGGCTATAGTCGCTTCCTGTGGTGAAAGAGTTAATGCTGGGAAAATGGTGGCAACCCAGTTCCAGTTCTCCACAACCAGTTCTTGCCAACATTTATGATATGAATGTCATTGACTGGGCCCAGGGTAATTAGCCTTTAAGGCCAGTGATTTGCTGCTACCAATGAATCGCAAAGATTCTCCAAAGTTTTACTTCTGTGTAATGTAAATTTTCATATGCTTGAGGTGATGTGTTTATTTTTGCTGTCTCTATCTTTTAGAATACAGTCCTTCACCCTTATAATGCTACTAATGGGGCCTGTCCAGTAGACCTTGTTACAGCAAAACTGCGGTATAAAGGAGGGGACCTTTAAGACAAAAATACATCTGTTGGAAATGTGTTTGTGTGGGTGCCAAGGGGCCCACCATGCTTTGTCAGAAAATAGTCATAATGTGGGGCTTTACAAAGAGGGAGCACTGTATACAGGTACAAACTGCTGAAGCATTAATGCCATGGTACTGTGGGAAAACTACTTTTTAATACTAAGAACTCCAGCAAAGCTACAGTAAGATCAGTGAAACTGTGAATTATAAATGGAATTAAAAACTGACCATTATGTCACACAGTTCATAGTCTGTTCTAGATGCAGTTATGGTTATACTCAAGGTGGCTAAAGTACCTAAAAATACTTATTTTCAGATTGCTTCTTACCTCTAGCCATGGCCATGAAGCCAGACTGGGAGACTGACATGAAGAATTTACTTGCAAAATCTATCATTAGTCTGTGTGAAGATCATATCCACTACAGGGATGCCATCAATGTTCAGGGTCACCTGGAGTTCTCTGTGGATGATGCGGATACTGTTGTTATCAAAATTGATGAAAAACTTCTGATGTGTAACCACACCACAGGTGAGAGCGACCATCAGGTGGCTTCAAAGAACAGGGCTGAAGATGAAAGAGATGCACAGGTGCTACTGACGACTGGGTATCAAGCAAACTTAAGTTCAATGCGAAAAAAGTCCCAAGAATTAACTGATGACTTCAAACAGAATATGGTTGTACATATAGAGCCAACCCATTTGAAAAACTTTCAAAACCAGGGACTGAATGAGTCATATAGAGTTATAAAAGTAGATTCAGAAGAATTGAATCCTGATTTGAATTTAGATAATGAGGAAAGGGACAATTTTAGTTGCTCATTTACAGCAGCTTCAGACATGAAAAATGACTTGGAACCGCAGTCACAATTTCCCGTGACTGAGGCCAGTAGTCCGGGGTTGGTAAATTGTCAAGTAAAAACTGAGGTAGAATTTTCCGACTCTGACTTTGCCAATTCTGAAAATAAAGAATGTGTGGAAAACAAGGACTGGGGCAATGTGCAGACAGAGGAAAATGTACAGGTACACGACATTGGCAATCGGCGTACCCTACATGGACACGGATGCCTGGACTGGTATCGTCTTGTCGAGGGGCAGTTTCAGAGGACCGACTGTGGCAGCAAGATTAACGTAGGATCTGCTCCTGAAAATCAACAAGGGACTTTCTCGGCATTGCCAGTGGAGATAGATGTCATGTGTGGTAAGGTTATACTATGGGCGAAGGGGGAGCGGGACTAGCAGAGATGCCAACTGTCCCAAATTGTTTAGTGACTGTCCTGCAATTGCATTCCATGTCCCATGCAGAAGCTCTGAACTTGGTCACTTCTCCTGCATTATGATGCATGTGTGTACATGTATTTACACACTTCTTGGTTTGAGGAATAAATATACAGCTGTATTGTAGGCCCCCCCCCAAAAAAAAAAAATACAAAAACAAAACAAAAAAAAAAACAAACCCAGCATATAAAATGCTTGTCCAGGCCATGTTTCTATACTGTAAGAATAACAGCTGCCAGTAGCCTCGGAGGGCTCACTATATGACTGCCCCTGTTAATGAAAAAAAAGAGAGCGAATTATAAGATCATCACTGGCTTAAAATGGCCAAGTTGTGTCTTCAGGGGCATGTGAAAGTAAGGCACGGGCGGGAGGGCTTATGCTGGGGCTGTCCTTCTGCCAGGAAAAAATGGATTCATATGAAGGGGAATTGATAGAGAAATACATGTACAGAGTGAATTATCTAGAAAATAGTGACTAGCATTTAAAGAGCCTCGAAGTGGTTTCTGATAGCTCTTTGTTCTTTTTTTTTATACCATAGTACCCTCAGATCAAAATTTGATCACCTAATTTTAAGTCAGAAGAGTATTCCACTGGTACAAAAGTAATACAGTGCTACAAGGCGGTTTCTGATACAACATGGTGAGTACCATGGTTCCGACTGAAATAGTTTTCCCATTACTTCCATGTCAAAAGTGCCTCTGTTATAAAGCGGTTTTGCTGTAACACGGTATGCCCTGTGGACCCCAACACCAGCGTTATAAAGAGGGAGCACTGTACATATGAGAATACACCAGTGGGTCATTGAGTATGTACTAACAGCTCATTAATTTCACATCACAACACTGCATAGTTTTGAGGTTATCGTCCACTCATTTACCCCAAAACAGCAGATGTTGGTTATATTTTTACTTGAAATATTTACAACCCTATGATGTGGAGAAGGGCTGGACATGTAAGAACTAACACACAATTCAACCTGGACATTTGATCTTAAGGCAGAACTAGTGTTGTGAGATCTTAACAAAACCAAAATATCTTACAATAAATGGTCATTTTAACCAGCAGAATGGCATATTATTTATTCAATTTTTTTTTTTTTTTTGTATTGAATAGCTTCTAGTTCTACTTTGTCGATTCTCTTATATCACTTCAGAGAAGCCTGTGAGGAAGGGGAACAGTGAACCATCAGAGAAACGGGAACCAAAAACCGTGCAGTGTGACAAGATTCTTGACAAGACCCATTGTGATGGAAGACCTTTTATCTGTAACGAGTGTGACTTGGGTTTTGCTTGCGCTGCAAGCTTAATAGAACACTATAAGAGTCATGAAGCAAAGAAATCCTATAAGTTTAATCAATGTGGCAAAGTATATAGCGGCCCAGAACAATATGAAGCACATGGTGCAGTGGCTCATGGGAAAAGAAAACCATTTACTTGTGACAAATGCAGAAAAGCATACAAAAGTCAGTCTGATTTAGATGAACATTTACTGATTCATCTGGATAAAATTTATGTGTGTGACATTTGTGGAAAATCATTTAGTCGGGCTGCTTACCTTAAGAAACATAGTAGAATTCATGCAAGTGGAAAACGTTTCATGTGTGAAATGTGTGGCAAAACGTACATTAGCAAACAGGCTTTACAGATTCATGAACTCACTCACGCAAATATCCGTCCTCATGTTTGTGATGTATGTGAGAAAGCATTCACAAGGAAGACTGATCTGACCTCTCATATCAGAACTCACACAGGAGAGAAAAAATATGTTTGTGATGTTTGTGGCAAAGGATTTGCCCAGAGCTCTCATTACAGAAAACATTACCGCATTCACCTGGGCATCAAGCCACACAAATGCGACACCTGTGGGAAATCATTCCGAGAAAGGTCTACTTTAAAGCGACATTCCATGAGGCATACAGGAGAAAAGCCATATGTGTGCGAAGTGTGTGGGAAAGCATTTGCCATGTCAAAGGACTTGAGCCACCATGTGAGAACCCACACTGGTGAGAAACCTTTCTCATGTGAAACTTGTGGAAAATCATTCAGTCATCCTGCGAACTTGAGACAACATAACTTTGTACACACTGATGTTAAGCCCTTCTCTTGTCATATATGTAGCAAGTCTTTCAGTCAGATGTGCCGCCTAAAGCACCATTATTACATACATAACAAAGATGTAAAACTCACAGGCATGCAAGACATAATTGCTGGGATTGCAGATGATGGACTTTCGGATATTTGACCTGGAGAATATGTCCTGTATGTCAACTGTAAACACATGAAATCAGAGAGGGGTACATGTGTGATGTGGAAATTGAAAAGTACTTAACATACTAGTGACAATAAAATAAAACAAGGAAGCAATCAAGAAATCCATTTATCTAAATGAAATATAATTTTTTTACGAGGAGGAGGAGGAGGAGGAGGAGGAGGGAGAGAGAGAGAGAGAGAGAGAGAGAGAGAGAATAATTTCATATTAAAACAAAACACATGATCCTGAGACTACATTGTATACCAAAACAGTAGAAGGACGATGCATGTCTGGATGGATTAGAGCATGACAAGAACCATACCACCAGGATCAAACCTACTACTAGAATGTGCAATTTAGCTCTTATTCAGCTCTGGTTGAAATTCATCCTTCAATGTTCCCTGCTGGTAAAGGTTTGTCCCACAGTTACCTGTGCCTCAAAATACAAGTAAAATAAGCCCCCCCTTTGGTTATTTATGATACATGTAAAATGATAAGATGTAACATCCTATTTTTATCATTGAAAACATACATGTATATTTTAACCTTTAAATCCATTATTATGAAGTTCCCTCAATCAAATACTCACAGCATCACCTGTAGTACATTGTTAAGATGCCTCTATCGCTGCTCCCTCAGATTCATATCAGATTTTAAAAATAAATGTCAACTATTACAGACTGCTACAAAGACATTGAAGAGTGCAGAAATATTATGTTCATTTTCAGTAACCAGACAAGACTCCACAATTTCAAATTTGCTGCTGATTGGTTGAAATCTTGGTCGCCAGTGACACATGCAAGATGACTGCCAGTGATAAGTCTGGCAACATGGTTAAAAAGTCCAGTGCTTATATTGTACATGTATATAATTATTGCCAGCTGGCAAAAATCCGGCATTTGGAATCATTTTAATTTTATACCACGGTGCGGATGGATTAACCAGGAATTCTCATCAAATGTTCTTCCTTTGAAAAATTCAGCCTGCAGTACATATGTTACTTAATTCAACATACCGGTAATTCACAAGATACAAAATAGCTGAAGCTACAACATACATGTACCCTCAGATTGTGACCTTATAACAATTCTTTCATTTAGTATAAGTGCATTACCACTTCAAGCTGGAATCCTTCTAATGTGCAGACTGTCAACCTTCCATGCTCACACAAACATACTTGATATTGAGGTCTAACTATTTTGTGAACTCATTATGCAGTTGCCGTGGCATCCATATAACAATAATTTTGTAGGATAAAGCTCCTAGACATAAATTTATTCGAATAATGCCAGGTTTATTCAAATGAAGTTGTGATTTTTAGCTCGGTTGACTTGTCAGTCTGCTGAGCTAATGTTATGACTGGCCATCTGTCCGTCGTCCACAATTCACATTTTGACCTATCTCCAAAACCATCAGCCAGATTCACTTCAAACTTGGTGGGGACGTGCCTCAAGTGGGTCTCTACCAAATTTGTTCAAATGGTCAGGCTTCAATGATATTTGGATTTTTTATGAATTTTTTTGTTCTTTTTGGTGGCAAATCTTAAAATTTTCTTCTTTGATACCGCTCACCCAATTGCTTTTATATCGCACAGGAGCACTCCCAGGGACTCTTAGTTCTTAATTTGTTCACCAGGTAGAGCTGCAGTCTTTTTTCTAATTCTATATGATTTTTTTGTGTGTTTTTACCATTTTTGACTTCTTCTCCAGAATTGTATCTCACAGTAAGCTGAAACTTGGTGGATATGATCCTTGTGGAAGGGGCAAACAAAGTTGTTCACTAGGTGGCACTGCTGTGGATTCCTGATTTTTAACATTTTTTTTTTTCAATTGGGGTACTTATCAGTCTATGCAGCTTTCCTTTTGATTACTATGCAAGTCAATGGGCACTCTTATGTTAATTCACATCTTCGACTTCTTCTCCAAAACCCTTATACAGATTGACTTCAAACTTGGTGGCAATGCAACATGGGTGGGTTTCTACCAATTTTTCAAATGGCCATGCTCCATTGATTTTTGGATTATCAATGAAATTTTTTGTTCCTTTTTTTGGAAAAATGTAAAGAAATCTTCTCCACAACCGCTCACCCAATTGCTTTGATATTACATAAGAACACTCCTAGGGACTCTTAGTTCTTGATTTGTACACCAGGTGGTGCTGCAGTTTTGTCAATTTTTTTGTGAATTTTTGTGTGTTTTTGTTACTTGTGACTTCTCCAGAACCGACTCTCGGATGAAGTTGAAACTTTGTGGATATGTTCCTTGTGCAAGGGTTAAGCAAAGATATTCACTAGGTAGCACTGCTGTGGATTCCTGATTTTTCACAATTTTTTTTCAATTTAGGTACTTATTGGTAAATGCACCTTTCTGTTGCTTACTGTGCAAGTCAATGGGCATTCTAATGGTAACTCACATTTTAGACTTCTGTGAAGAAACTGTCTCTCTGATTATACTTCAGACTTGGTGGCAATGTACCTGGGGTGGGTCTCTACCAAGTTTGTTCAAGTGGTCATGCTACAGTGATTTTTTAGAATTTTTATGATATTTTTCACGAAAATTTTTGAAAAAGTTTTAATAGGAAAGTTTAATGTGAGAATTTCTTGTAATGGTTATAACTTATATAATTTTGGCCAAATTTGTACCAAACCAAGCTGTACCTTTTATAAGTGTCCACCTATTTTGTGTAAATGGTCATGCTCCAGTTATGTTTGGACCTTGACCTCATTCCCAAGGTCACAGGACAACTAACCCCAAATTTTCTGTTGACTTGATAACTTGAGATCTGTTTTGAGTTAGGACCGTGATGTTGCACATGTTAATGTTTCTCTATGAAGGTCATGCTCAGACAGTACATGAGTGACCTTGACCTTGTTCTTGGTCACTGTGCAACATACATGAATTTTACTCTTCACTGTAACTTGAGAAATACTTGAACTGGGACCTTGATGTTGCACATGTTAGTGTTCTCCTATAAAGGTCAGACTTGCTCAGTACATGGGTGACCTTGATCCTATCCCAAGTTCACAGAGCTGCAAGTGTGATGAATGTCTAGGTCAGCTGAGCATGGGCTGTTCACAGAGCCCTCTTGTTGTATTTTAATACCAATGTGTGCCATAAAAAGATGTGGCCTCTTTGGACAGTCTCTGAAGAGTTCAGACAGAACAAAACCAGTCAGACCGCCGAAAGTCTCCACTCAGGCAAGAGCTGCACAGACAGGCCCTTACTTAGTCTTCTCATCATAAAAAAGATATATGGCCTGTAATGAGGGGTGGTGTTTCCTGCAGCTATTACTGTGTTCCCCTAAACTCTTAAAATGGTAATACATGTATGGAACAAAATAGAGCATGACTGAGCAAGAATTAAATCTGTGGGTGAATTTCATGTATATGTGAACAGCTGTGAGATTATTTCCATTCTCTGACTTGTCTTTTGACCAAAATCCTAACAGTACAATTTTTGGGATGAAATCTTCAGGGGATGTGGCTTTTACTTGAAATTCATTTCTGAACTCCATATATTTGCCATTTTGAAAGAAGTGAGAAATCTCCATAGCAAAAATTACGCATGAACAAAGCAGTGATTAGACAAAACTTATTCTGTGTAGGTCATGTTCAACTGACTGGAGCATGCATCTTTTGTACTTAAGTCTGAAATGTCTGCACTTCAAAATAATTTTGAATTGCTATGAGATGAGTAGTTTTAGTCAACTTGGTGAACAAAATTTCACGTTTTTTAGAACCTGTCTGTGATAATAATTGAGAACTGCACCATCAATACCTAATTTGTGGATAATTGAAGTACATGTAATCTGTGATAAAAAAAAAAAAAAGTGGCTTCATGTTGGCTAACAAGTCTGCTAATATTTTCAAGTTTGTTTTTATTTTGAATGAGTAATGACTGCTACCAAAACAAAGGACTACTTGCAGGTAGATCTCTAAATGCTAACATTGCGATGAAGTAAATATAACAGGCTTTTCTTTGTTTGTAAACTATGGAAGAGAAAATTTCACCTGAGTTTGTAGGAAGATGTTAAACAAGACAGCAGATCTTAACAAAAGTGCAACAACAAAATCTCAGGCAAATATGCCTTGAGCTCGTGGGATCATAATAGCTCTATGGCAGGATACATTACTGTTAACAAGGCAAACAGATACATTAATAAATTTGTGATAAAAGTGTGACCAAATGTGAGATATGCACCTCAGTCCACGATTTGGATAATGAATACTATAGGTTCAATCGACAAGCACACCAGGGATCATCATAGGCAACTATGCGTCTCGTATAACTTTATGGTGACCAGGTGGCTCTTTGTACCTGGGAGAAGTAACACCTAGGAGGTAGTAAGGACAACTCTGCAATTCCTAACAAAATATAGGCATGAACACAAAAGCAACGGATAATTTCCTTCCAGTTCATAAGTTACTTTTGTGTTGCAGGATATAGTTTGTGTTTGTGAGTTTTGAACTTACTAGTTCTTGGTGTCAAGGAGCTTTCCCAGCCTACATCAAAAAACTTGGTCATTTCATTGGGAATAATGTTAATACAGTAAGTTAAAATCTATTCCAGATTTGGATAATGAATATTATAGGTTCAACCGATAAGCACACGAAGAATTATACTGAATACTAAAGGTTCAACCGACAAGGACACGATCATAGGCAACTATGCGTTTCGTATAACTTTATGGTGACCAGGTGGCTTTTTGTACCTGGGAGAAGTAACACATAGGAGGTAGCAAGGACAACTCTGCAATTCCTCACAAAATATAGGCATGAACACAAAAGCAACGGATAATTTCCTTCCAGTTTATAAATTGCGTTTGTGTTGCAGGATATAGTGTGTGTGAGTTTTGAACTTGCTAGTTCTTGGTGTCAAGGAACTTTTCCAGCCTACAGCAAGGGACTTTGTCACTTCATTGGGAATAATGTTGATGTGATAAGTTAGAATATATTCCAGATTTGGGTATTGAAAAAAAATAGGATCAATCTATGAGCACATTAGGGTTTGTACACATTCGCAAGTTGAGATAAAAACGGAAACGAGACTCCTCGGAGATCATATGTGCTTCTCCCGCGCCCTACTCGCTTTTCAGATAAATAACGTGAAATCAAATGTAAATGTGTGACATTACTTGCATGTAACATAACTGAGATTAGCTTGTAAAATTAGGAACTCTGTATAACAGGAGAAAGCTTCGGCAATGATGTCATCAGTTAGGCGTTAAAGTCTCGGCTAGAGGCGTGCAAGCATGCATTGGGTTACGTCGCCATGATCATAAAAATCATGCAAAATTCTGCGTCACATTTAGTCTGAAGCGATCGTAATGGTAAGTAAGTTTGTTTCTTAGAGAAAACTTCAGTGTACACAATTGGCAGTTTGACGTAGGCCAATTCATGCTTTAATGCTTATTTTTGGGTCAAATCACAGTATACTACAATTCAATAATGGTTTAAAGAATCTATGGGGCACCTGAGCACCATGATGCAGTTCAGAAAAAAGACAAACCATATTACTTCAATATAAAAACACAATTGTGAGACTGAATTTTAAAAAAATACGTCAGCAGTTTACATATGACAAAATGTGACGTTCCACAATTTCAATGTTTGTCTGAAAATGCAGGAAAATTTGAAATCTTACCTGCGAGGCAAATTAAATGTGGTTGTAACAGTAAGAAAGTTATAAAAATTTTGATATGAACTTCATAAATTAATTTTTACATCCCGAGTAATGGTTTTGGATGATAAATGATGCTTGTTTTGAAGTATTTGTCAATTGAATGATCTGTATTTACATTAGTGACAGTAAAAGGAACATTACAGGTAAGCTCATCAGACTGTAAAGTGTGTGAAAGTTCCGGACGCCAGATTTAAACAAGTAAAGAAAGTGTAACTTCTAAAATGTCTGCAAAACTGATGAGTTTGTCAGTGCTGTTTAAAAGAAAAATATTGCGTGTCAGTACCGTAACAATAGTTCTTGAATGACAAGAGGCCCTAATATAGGCTGGTGAGCCTGTCGGCTAATTGTATTTTCTTTTGAAATAAAATATGTTTAAACCAAAGGTCCCAAACGCCAAAAGATTTATTATATTATTATAGAGCCTATATTCCCCCTGTAGAAGGGGCCACCCCTCTTATAAGGCCACTTTTAGGCTGCATTTTGGGTGCCTTATAAGAGGGAGCCACTGTATTTTATTGACAGAAAAAAAGCAGTTTATGCCCCCTGAAATGCATTAAAACCCTGGAGCTTAGGGGGACGGAGCCCCCCGCCAGGTCTCCGCCCTGGACACGCCGGGGACCTGGGCGACCGCCTGATCCCCGGCCTTACTTGCTAAGTTCAGCTCCACGCCCCCCCCCCCCGACATATCCTGGATCCGCACCTGGTTAGTACTAGTAATAGCCTAAAACCCTTTTGCCACTTTTAATCATCTCATTTCTGACGCCATCTAGCCCGGTGATTTGTTGCCTTTCAAATTTGAGATCGCATGCAAGACTTCCTGGGTAGTAACACTGAAGTTAAGTTCACTAAATACCAAGTCTTTGTTTTTCGACAATGAACGAGTTGAGGTTGGAGTCGTAAAAAATGCCAGACTGATCGAGAAGTGCATGAAAGTGTTCCAGCCATTTGCTAGGACTGATACTGATAGGGTTGATGGTCTGTTTTGATTCACGTTCAGTTAATTAATTGTATATATTCCAAAATAATGTTTTGGATCAATTTCTTCCAAATTTTGCATTTTATCAATCAGATTTTGGGGGGGGAAAAGCTTCTTTCCTGTTAAGTATTTTTTTTTTTTTTTTTTGTACTGCTAACATGTCCGCCTGTAAATCATCAAGAACTGAGTATCATGGGGTTGGGCTCGACCAAATTCTTGAATAAAAGCAGGCGAAAGGATCACGTTAAATAAAATCTGAGAGCCAGACAGTTGTATGTTATGTGTATTTTCCTCATTCCTCTCCTTCGTCATGTTTTGAAAGTGTCAGTGAATGCGTAGCCTACATAACATGCCCCCCATCCAATATATTCTCCCTAGATGCGCTCCCAAAGACCCCCTCTCTTTGTGTGGTTTCAGCCCCCATGGCATTGGGTCTGTATTCTCTACCTCAGTGGGGTCCACCCACCCTGAATTTTAGGTCTCTCCCCCCCCCCCTCCCCCTGTGAGGGTTGAAGTGGTGAAGTGGTAATGTGGTGTGCGCCAATGTTAGAAAACAAGCCTCATAAATAAATTTTAAATAAATAAATAAGTCATAAGATGACATCGAAAATGTCAAGAGAGAGATTGTTGCATCATCATGCTATTATTCATAGCTTTGAAGATTTTATAAAATAGTTGATTCTAGAATCATTTCAATCCTTGATACGAGCATGATTTTTTCCAGTGAGTAGCATGCAAAGGGTTGGGTTGGGTTACTTTATATTTTAATAAGGAGTAACCGTCCGTGCAAATACCCTTTCTCCAGCCCCGGGGCCCCAGCACACCATGTTCGTGTACGGCATGAAAGTAGGCCAACACAGACATCGGAATGAACAATCGTAAAAAATAAAAAGTGGTGGCTTGAAAGTGTGTGGGGGGGGGGGGAGGGTGTTAAACTAAGCACACAGCCCAATAGACCAATATTAATTAGCGCACACCGGATGGTGAAACCCTTTGATCTTTCCATATGACAATTTCCCATACAGTGCGGGCAGCCATACGATATCTGACTTGGATATCGTACGGATGTGCGTGCAAGATCACAAAATGAAAGTTGAAACAAAGAATAAAGTACAATTGAACGATTTATTCAATGGCATTATAACTTAACACAATATGGTCAATGGCCATCAATGTAGGCCTATATCCAACAGTAGTTCACCAAAATTAATGTAGAATGTCCAGGAATTTAGTGTTGCAGCTTGCTACACGTCTTTTTTTTTTTTTTTTTTTTTAATTGAGAAAGGGTGCACGGCTTGGTCATTTCTCCCTCCATTTTAACAGACTCAGGGAAAATAAACTTGTCCAACTTGCCGTTTCTCCAAACTGTGCGCGAATGAAAATTGGCGTCGTCGTCTTCAGGACTGATGCACCACATGCAGGGAAATAAACCTTATTGGCCGAGATCTAGGCCAGTAATGACTTTGCCACGTGGATGGGTAGGGCCTATGACTATGTGGTGAAGTGCGCTAAGTCAATTATCAGACCATGAACTGCACATTGTGACAGATGTCATATGAAGGGTGGGTAAGGAGTTTCCCGTACTTGCGTACTGGAGCTTTTTATTTACCGTACTGGAAGCCCTATTGTTTTACGTACTTCGTACTATCCAAAATTTTGAAAGATTTTTATTTTCCGTACTACGTACTCTAGAAAAATAATTACCTGTACCAGCGTACTGAAACCCCCCTTATCCCCCTTCATATGGCGAGTGTGCACGTGACCACGCCCTCTCTCGTGCCTAACGACACTCGAGATGATGGCTAGGTCACGTGCACACTCGGCATACGATATCTGGGAACGATGTACAGTTTGTGATCCGATAATTATTACTTAAATTAAAAGCACCACCCATCCACCCACCAACCCCCGCTCACCCCCATTAAACACGTGGAGTTGTGTATTCCTGTCTTGATGCACGTGCACGTGCACGTGCACTTGCAAGTATTGAATAAAATGTAACATGGTTGCAGAGACAATGGATTCATGGAATTTGACTAAAGCATGAGCTGTGCACTCGGATACTTCATCAGAAATTTCGTGCTCATGGGTACAAATGGGAACAAATAATTATCTGAACACTCTCTCAGCTCCGCAGACAATGTACATATATCAGTTGGGGGGGGGGGGGGGGACAATTGGCTCTGGTTGTGTAGTCCTGTTGGATTTGGTTGCAAGTGGAATATCGCAAGTTTGCTTATTGCAAATCAACACTCACATGAACATTGAATGATTTATGCTATTTAATATATTTAAAAATGAAGCGCCCGGGTAATGAAGGCTAGCATCAAGTTAATAGTTATACTTACGCGTTTGCAATTTACACAGGAAAAGTAACAACGGCTGCTAATTCTTGTAAACTTGACATAAATCACCAAATGTTTTGCACGGTTGTTTTTCTTTGCTAGTATGCACTTTTTAATTACCCGACTCTTTCAAATCTCCAAACTGTGTCATGGGGTTAGCACTCATAACAATCTATAGATCTCAAGGTGACATTAATAGACCAGCTTCTATTTAATACCCATGCTGTTAATCTAGTCATCTAGTCTTATAGAAGCTTTGTACCATCTTCGGGACATAGTCTCATAGATCTTAGTTTTTTGTGTTTGTTTCTGTTTCGTCACAATTTGAAGAGACTTTGACAGGAGTGATTAGCCAGACATGTTTTTTTTTTTCTCTCGGTGCAATTTGACTGATCTTGATCACTTTCATTATCTAGATGTCGATTGAACAAGGACATTCAGTTGTGCAATCTATATGAACACTATTTGGTGTAATGGTCGTGACTGCAGTAAGTGAGAGTGCCAACCTCTGTGCTACATGGGTTATGGTATACAGCTTGCTTGCAGGTATTTCACTAAGGCAAAATAGCAGCTCCATCCACTGCAGAACTAAATACATGTAGTAGATACGTTCTAGGTACATAGCTGTAGCAGATGCCAGTATGACCTAGGTATAGAGCTGAACCGATGCCAGATATATCATGATTATTGTGTTCTATACATGAAAATGCCATGATTATTGTATTGTGATTGTGGTATTTTGTACGTGACATACTGGTCAATATTGACTTCTTTTTGTCAATAAAATTATCATTATTATCATCCTCCACCTTTGAGGTTGAAGTAATTGATAAAGTGCTTTTAGGACGGAGGGCAAAAAGTAAGGTCTGACAAATTCCATCCTCTGGAAGGAAAATCACCACCCACACATACTTCCCCCCTCCCCCAATAGACACAGAAATCCTTACCACTGATGGTCAAGTTATTGGTCCTACAAAATACTTTGTTGCAAGGTATGATTGAAAGTGATGCACGTGTATATTCTACAATGGCCTTAACCTGTTCCTACATCAGTACATTAAGTAAAATACCTCCCTCAGGATAAATTTTGTTGGGTTTTCCTTATGCTATCAATTCTTGATCGAACTCCTACCAGCTGGAAAAAGCAGAAAAAAACATCCCCAACAATAATTTTTTGAAAAATGAAAAATCCACAAATGAGGCCTGGCGGCATGCAGTCTTTTATTTTTCTTGGATGAAATAAAGATTCTAGACAGTGTCCAATCTTTTTTATGGGAGAGCAATATTGGTGATGAAGCATCGAAGTACAATTCTTTATTATAAGTTTCACTTCGTCAAAGTTATATTAATGTATCAAGTGGGGAAATTTCAGTGTTGAATGAAATTGCAACCAACAGCCGTAATACTAATACTATCCTTGTCACAGAAAGTGAAGTATAAAGCATTCTATGTAGCCAGGAAGTGAATTTGACACTTTGGCATAATTGTCATATCACAAATTTTAACTGGTTGCAATTTCCTCAAAACTTGGTCAATATAATAAGAAGTTTTGAAGTTGTTATGACACACCTGTAACAATTATCTGTCTTTAATCAGACCTTGGGGGGGGGGGGGGTAAGGGTTTTTGTGTACTGTCATACTGGGCATTTCTATTTGCTGTAATTACATACTGGAAGCATTTTTAATTTCCTTACTTCGTACCAACCATTATTTGTACACTTTCTTATTTTCCTTACCTTGTACTAGGGCAATATTATTACTTGTACCAAGGAGCCTATTCTAGGCTCCTTGCTTGTACCAGTATACTACCCATCTTAGATCATAAAGTGTGGTCAAACCAGCACAACTAAAGACTAACTGCAGAATATCCAGATGTGAGCTGCCTCAGTGGTTACAAGGCTATGAGTGGGACAGCTAACTCTCAATTACACATGAAAGCCAGATGGGAATCTCTTAGTCAAAGGACATGAAGGAAGCCAGCATCTTACCACATACACGATAATCATCCAAAATGCCCCACAATATGTATGTAATTTACATCCTGGAAATGTTAATAATCACATGCATCATAATGTGTGAAACAATACAAGTGACTTTCAGACAAGAACTTTGATTTCAAGTGAATTTTCTTCCTATCAAGAAACCAACAGGCCTATAGAATCAGCTGGCTTTGTGAACTAGACAGGACATATTTCTGATTTCATAAATGACCTAGATAAATTGTACACATTCCACAAAAAAACCCTCCACTGGTGGTAGAACATCACTATTATATATGAGACTATTATGCATGGGCACCAGCCAACTAGACTGCCCCATGCACAAACTTCCTGTTTCAGACATTAGACTATAGCTGTCGTGATCCACATGATGATATTTACCGTTATTTCTTTGTGTACCTTTGACTCCTTTAGTGTCAACTGTGATTAAAGACGAACAACTTAAAACAAGCTGCTCAGACTTATATTGAGGGTGCTAGATTCATGTTCCTTGTACAAAGACCTTTCATTCAAATACCAGCATGTCTGTAGTGACACAGAAGATAATAGTCCACGTCAACAGCTTTCTGAATGCATTGTACCCAAAGTATGCCGAGGAAAGTTACCGACTTGGACGAAAATGTGGCACTGAAAGAGTTAATATATTATTATGGCATTTGAGTTGATTTTCATGAAGCTGTGATACTGATAGGACCTGTCACCACAAACAAACAACTACGTGTACATGGTTGCCGAGACGGTTCCTTCAATGAAAGCTAAATCATTACTGAAGCAGTACATACATTAAATTTTATAGAAAAATCAAAATGATATGATAGGTAACTAGCACTATTGTTATGACTTCAATTATTGGTAGCATACAATTTAGCAACAAAGTGACAGCAAGGCCTCTATCTGTGTCATCAGTATTTTGATAATCTTTCTGTCATATTGTTATTAACTCCACCTCACTGATAACCCTTTCCCCTCGAATATTGATGTACAAGAGGATTTCATGAAAGGAATTACCCTGTTCCCTATTGGTCAATAAAATATGTTTAAAACAAACAAATTAATGATCTTCCTTTATTGTGCTTTTCCTTAGAACCTTTTAGGAGTTCGGTTATCCACTGTGTCATTATATGTCAGGATTTAAATTTTGAAACTTTAGTATTCTCTTATGCAGTGTCCACTGTACAAACCACCTCGACAAATAGTTGTTTTCTCAACAAATTTCACCAATAATTCTTATCGACAAAATTTATCAATAAAAGAAAAAAATTGGGACATTTCCAGTAAATGATTTTTCTTTCATGTCACAATCAAACATAAATTTTGCTCCGAAAACAATGGAGAAAAAAGAAAGACTTTCAAAGTCATACCAACCCAAGATTCTCCTTTGAAATTACAGCACTGAACCACCCTTCCCTCACCTTAAACAAATATCCATGAATTACTCATGAACTATTGCTCATGGTCATACAACTGATCACACTAAGCATTAACTATGTCCATATAAAAAAAAAAAAGTATAGACCCATATCTTTTACATGGATTGCGAAGCTGGCCAAGCCTATATTAATCACTCTCCATGGCACAGATCGTGGCGTATACTTCCTACCTACATGTTAGGTGGAGGAAACCGAAGGACTCGGAGAAAAACCACCGTGCAGCCAGAGTGGTAGGAGCTCTTTCCACATGCTTCCCCGGTCGTGAATCGAACCCGGGCCGCAGCGGTGAAAGGCGAGCGTGTTTCAGCTCGGCCAACCGTGCACCCATAATACACATACATACATTGGAGTCCTCATTTAAAGTTATCTTTCAGGCACATTTGCATGTATTCATGTGAAGTGACATACATTTATACAATTTAAAATCATCTTCTATGCAAGCACAGTGAAATACATGTATACGGACACCAAAACTACTTCTTAGAGGCTCACTGCTGATATCTGTGTCATATGGGTACGTGTATTTGACAATAAATGCCAATTAACACATTGTTGTGTGGTGCACATGGCATACAGTCTGTTAGAAGCAGTTTGATGTAGCCAATTAAGGGGAAATCCTTATTGCTGCTTCACATGTTTTCGTTCACAGATATCAAATTTCAGTAACATTTCACACAACAATAACATGGTCCAATGACATCCCAAAATAGACAGAGGAAAAGGAAATCTATAAAAAATCATGCATAACTTCTTTACAATATTAAAATTGCATTTGTGTACTTTCAATGATGTGATCAGCCACTGCAGCTAACGAACAAGGATCTTCAGCACCTAAACAAATACATGAATAAACCTCACAGTGTGACCAATACGGGTACCAGTCAGGGAAAAGCAGCCCATTCAACCAGGTGAAGATGGGATAAATTCAATAAACCAAGCTCCAAGTGGTAGAAAATCAAAAACAAAAAAACACAAAGAAGAAAAAAGCCCACAGAGTTTGATCAACTTGAGAGGCAGCCTGTCCAGACTTGGTTGCAAAACTGGTTTAGATCCACTGGGTGCTTTGGTTTGCCAATGGAACAGTTGCTGTAATCGCTTCTAAACATGATTGATGAGTTTCAGAGGTAGCAGACTAAGCCCCATGTTATCTCGACCACACAAGACCTGCCCTTTTTTGGTTGGATTTTATTTATAGTAAAAGAAATAAAACAAAACTTTGCAACCCTTCCCCTAGACTGAGACAGCAACCAGCAAGTTGATCATTATAACTTTGGCCAGCAACAGCCTCCTTAGTGTACTGCAGCCTGTTACTACGGTAACCATACTTAGTCTGATTAGAAACTGAGTCACTTTTCCATCACTAACACAGTGAACACGGGCCGACCCCAGCACAGTATGCATAGCATGGAGCTTGGGTCTGCTATGGAGGCAAACAAAACTCAAGGATTCAGAGAAAATAACCATGCTCAGAGCCTTTGCTTTCCTTTGCTCAAATAAGAAAAAATTATAATTGCCAATTTTTGGTTTTCAGCAATGTTAAAATAAGTGAAAAAAAAAAAAAAACCCTAAAGCTGATGACTTTTGACATCCAGCCAGTTTTGGCCAATTTAAAGGGGAACGGTTTAAATTGTTTTCTGCAGCAGTTCCTCAATTTCAGTGCCACTTAATTCTTTTACATGACAATGGTAATGTTGTTTCAAGCGGCAAAGATGACCAAAAGATTTCTTGCAGACAAGGCATGGATATGGATTGACCTCCCTGTGTATAAAATTGTGTTGTCTGAGGTTTGAAGAATGGTTGAAGGCAGTTCCACAAATTTTACACACATATGGTTTCTCAGCTGTATGGGTCACTTCGTGATTTTGAAGATAGACAGATCTTTTAAATGCTTTGCCACAAACTTTGCAGACATACGGTTTTTCCTCGGCATGACAAATGCTGTGTCGCATCAGATGACTTGATCGTCGGAATGCTTTACCACACACTTTGCATGTGTAGGGCTTAATATCACTGTGCGTAGCATAGTGGGCCTGTAAGTTACAAGGCTGCGTAAAAGTTTTTCCACAAACATCACAGACGCATGGCTTCTCTCCTGTGTGAGTACGATTGTGACGTTCTAAGGCACTCTTACCGGTGAACCCTTTGCCACAAGTCTGACACTTGTACGGTTCATCACCTGTATGCGTTGTGTAATGCAGCTTCAGGCTAGAATCTCGTGTGAAACTTTTCCCACAAATATCGCACATGAATGCTTTCTCTTTGTGAGTCCTCTCATGGACTATCATGGACTGTTTCCGTGCAAAGGCTTTCTCACAGATACTGCATGAATATGGAGTGTGCCCTGCATGCTCATTTTTGTGGGCCTGCCAGGATTTTTTGTCTTTGTACACTTTACTGCAGATCTCACATGTGTATCGTTCCTGTGCTTTCTTGTGAATGCGCCACACATGATCTTTCAGGTAAGACATATGACTGAATGACTTGCCACACATCTCACAGTTGAAACCCTTCTTTTCTGAATGCAGAGTCAAGTGTTTGCTTAAAGCCTTCAGACTACTCATATTTTTACCACAGATATGACATGGATAGGCCTCCCTTTGTGTTGCTGAATGCAAGGCCTGTTCTGGACACTCAGTCATCTCATCCTTGTTGCCCTTACTTCCTACATTTTCCCCTTTATCACTTTCTAATATCTCTGTGTCGCAGTGGTCTTCATCTTGTTCCAGTCTATGTTCCATGTCAGTGACTTGAGTGGAACTGAATTCAAGATGTTCTGTGTCCTGGTCATACTGCAGAGTTGTTTCATGTATATGTACAGAGGTCTCCTTTTCAGTTGACCCTGAAGTCTGTATTTCTGAAGTCTCTCTGCATTCAACTTGAGGAGCCACATCAGATACATATGTGATATTGCCGAGTCCTGGTGAGATTTTGTGATTGACTTTTTTTATTGTCCTGCAAACAGTCATACTAGACTTTTTGGAATATCTTCTCTTGTTGAGGATCCTTTTATTTTGTAAAATATCTTTTTCATTTTTGTGAATTATGGCATCCTGGTCATGACTGACTGTTTCATCAATGTTGAAGTTTACTCCATCTGTGTCATCCACAGAAATTTTCAGATGGCCCTGAATGTTGACCTGGTCCTTGTAGCAAATTTTCTCCTGGCACAAATTGATAATGGAGTGAGCCAGTAATATCTTTACTTGTTCTTTATTCCATTTCATGATAGGGTAGTTGGAAGCCCCAGTCTTCACAATTGTTCTGAAAAGAATAGCAACAAGGCAAACAGGTTGTCACAGCTCTGGATTCCAGTCTCAAAAATGTCAAATATTTCTGCATGTTATAACTGGGTATATTCTTCCAATTCACAGATTCATTATAACAATCATGATTTTTTCAAACGTGCAAAGGCAGTTCACACCTAACATTTTCCAAGCAAGTGACTGTTATGAACAGGAACATTTTCTTTTTACATGTACATGTACATGTTTTAAGCCTCTCCCCTTTGAACATCCTGGCACCAGTGACTTTTGTGTTTAACCACACGTTTCATGAAGGTTAAAAAGGTTACCAAACTAAACTTTATGGTTTACCCTCATAAACTTTGTTCAGCTGTGTTTTGCCAACATTTGTTATTCATTTCTTGTGGAACATTTCTACCACAGGGCAGATGTCCCACCTTTTCATGACTTACATGTACTTGATCTGGTTACAATATGGTCTTTCTCTTTAACCAGATATTCTTTTCTTCCCATAAAACGGTTGGCTAAATGCCTTCTGAGGATGTTCCTTGCAAATTTCTTGAATCTTGACTACTTAATAAATATTTACAGGTAAATGGGTATAACTTCTGGTAACTGGTTTGAGAAAACCTGTAGTATCAGCCCTTCTTACTCATGTCTATTATCTTTTGTACCATGCAAAATGGGTGAAATGAGCATTTAGCCTCTTATTTTACATCCATATTCAGACAGGACTACACATTACATCACTGTCTTCCAATATTAGATCAAATTTCCTTTCATTTTTTTTTTCTCGCATTTACAAACTCATGCTGACTGTTCCACTGATCATTCATACTGAATCTAAAACAATATGTTCCTCTAATATCTAATCTGCAGTTTTGCTTAAACATATTTGTATCCATGGTCGCTTAATGCAGACTGCTGCAGGGGAAGAAGCGTTTCAGTGACAGCTGTATCATAGGCACAGTTGCCTTTGGTCATTTTCAAGCTTGTCATGTCATCCATGTATTTACAATATGACAATGTTGGAATTTGAAGTTTTCTAAACCTCTCCCCATAAATAAGCTTCAGAAACCAGACAGGAGCTTTGTAGCCATTCTATGTATATTTTCTATGGCCAAATATAACATACAGCATATGGGGCGGGGGGCATTTTACAATAAATTATATACATGTACGCAAACTTTCTTTAGCCTGGTGAGCCCATACATGCACAATTTTTCCCTTAAAAGATAAAAACTGTAAAATCCCAAGTTAAGATGAGTTTGAGTAAAGTGTCAGGGGCATAATGAACAGAAACTGAGAGCAAATGCTGTAGATGGGTACACATGTGCAAATTTTATGACAGTCTATACAAGTTTATCTCCTTTGAAGTTTGATACAAATGTGCTCTGAGATCCCAAAAGTTCAGCCCCTGCCTATTGTGGACACCTGTCTATTGTAGACACTTTTGCCAGAACCACAGGTGTCCGCAATAGACAGGTTTTACTGTAGTTAAGATATTTTGAAACAAATATAGGTCTCTGAAATTAAATTATTAAAAGATATCATATATCTGAATTATGGTTATGTACATATCTGCAAGATATCTAGAATTTATTTTAAGATGTCTTCCATTCTATTAAGGATACAGGTATCTTAAAAAAAACTGCTTTCAAAGCTATATTGCTGTATTGAAGATATCTTTAATTATCCAAGATATCTTGAATTCAATTGAACATATGCTGAATTCAATTTAAGGTACCTTTAACACATACACACACACAATTTAAGGTACCTTTAACATATACACACACAAAGGTCAAGTCTGATTTGATTTTGCTTTGAATGGGAAATGTCAATTTGTTCAGCAAATGTAAAATTTTGACTTTTTTTCGGGGGGGGGGGGTAAAACTCTGGTCCTCTTACATTTGGAAAAACAATCATGTAGAATACACAAGTAGGGACCAAAGGTGTCAGAACTCAGGGAGCCTAACTACAGGTGCATATATTATCATTTATTATTTTATCAAAACCCCAAGATTGGGGAAAATCAAACAACATGTACATCAAGGTGAGTATGTCATACACAAACATAAATTAAAAAGCTGAAAGATTTAAACACCTAAAAATCAAATTTCATTTAGTTCTGAGCAGCACTTCACGATGTAAAATACTATGGCAATGAACCAGTCATTACATAGTTATTATTCTGGATACACAGTTGAAGTTGGGCGCTGTCCATATGGGGAAGCACACCAATGCAGTGAGATCAGTCACACAGCCCAAGCACCAAGCCTACCTACCTTTTCATGTCAAGCCCCACCCCCACCCCCTTAATTGCCCATCTACTCCAGCCACACCCAACCCGACTGGACAGTGACAGCAGGTGCATGTCCAAATTTGTGCTTTTCCCTTGGTCTTGGTCCTTAAGTCCTTTTCATGAAGGTTATATCATGGAGCTACTGCAATATCCCACCTGGTTATACCGGGGATGTGTCTCTTTCCACATCCCTGGTTATACAAACCTGAGGATTGAATGATGGCAATGCCAATGGCAATGGTCACGAATCCATCACAAACTTTGTGACAAAGAATCAGTCTATCAGATGCAGTATTAGTCTAGCAGGAATCAATCAATCCTGAGCCACTGCATATCAACATGGTCTGGTCAAATGAATACAAAGATCTGTATTCTAAGTTAATCGAGTCGTTATACGATACAGAAAATCTGTATCGTATAACGATACAGAAAATCTGTATTACAGCAATGCTGTAGTCATTAAAAAGTCGCTATCAAAACCCGAAGCTGAGCAAGCAAGTTCAGAAAAATGCTGAATATCTGGCTTGGTGATTCTGCATGCCCAGGCAAGCCAGGCCCAGGGTCGTGGGCTGATGTCAGTCAAGATTACTTCGGTTTTGAGAAAAAGTAACCGATTACTGCTGTCACTTCATTAATGTTAATAAATAACGCACCTGTCACAATGTATTACCAGCAATACACTCCAATTGTCTGGAGAAAAAAAATGTTATTGGTCAACTTTGGCGCATTACAACTAGTGCCACCTAGCGGTAAAGTTCAGCAAAATAGATACAAAATGCGCGTCACTCAAGGTAACAAGGACTGATGGGAGGCCTTCCGCCCGGGGCGACACACAGCCCCATCATTGTTCTTACCAGTGATATGGAATACATTCCACATCCCTGTGCTTACAGAGTTTCTGCCTGTTGTAAATTGAAAATGGTTGAACGGATGCGTGAAATGTGTTTGTCATAAAATATTGCATGGGAACATCTGATCAAAAGAAGTCATGAGGGGCCATGCGTCACCCAGGACTCAGTGTAGTGGATATGGCACTTCATGGGTGTTATGTCTTTGTAGGGGCCAAGAACATTGTGAGTGTAACTTCTTGTATCATTTTTTGTGATCCAAACACCTTCCTGTGATGCCCCTGTGAATACATGAGACATGTATTGACAGGGGCATTTCCAAGAGTGATACTAAAACCCCATCTGTTCCACAGGTACAAAAGCCATAAGCATATAAAAAAATAAAGAAACACTTATTCACAAGTCAATGAAATTGAATTACAGAACCAATGGAGACCAGCAAGAATAGAAGGTTTATGTATCCCTCCTGTAGGGGACACTTTGATCAGGTTGTGCCTTCCAATTACTTTCCACTGTAATTTTCCACTTGTCTGCTAAACAAACCAATCTCCATGCTTTCTTGATTCCACTTAGTCTGCTTAATTAGTCTGCTTTGGTTACCATGGTAACATACCACAGTGTAACATGGCACACATACTGCCAATGATCAAGGTGGTAATGATCAACTGCCGGATAGATTCATCAGTCCATTAGGAGAGTGACTGTGCACTTTTATCACTCTGAGTGTAACTATAAATAAAATCTTACAGTCCTGAAGCAGACCAATGGCAGTAGAGGTAATATGGAGCTTGGTCTGCTTTCCATGCAAATTTACAACTCACTAACTTTAGGTAAAGTGAACTGTAAAATGAACTGAACCATTGTGTGGCCCGCCATCAGGTGGCCCATGCATATCTATTCCCTTTTACATCAGTATACAGGTGTAATGGTACAGTTCTTCTGCTCTCCACCCCTCCCTCCAAAACACGCACTACCCTAATAATAATATTTATTATGAACATGGATGGACAAGTTTATTGATTCAATTTTATGTGCATTCAAGATGATGAAATAATTGCCATGTAATCAGAATTCAATTTGTGTATAATCCCAGGCATTAAAAGTTTGTATTTTGAATACTCTGATCACTAATGTTGTTCTTGTTTGTTTGTTCTATTTCTGTAATCCAGCTTTGGAAATCAGTGCTGTTCATTTCTTTCCTGTGAGTGACATAATGTTGCTTTAGACGACAAAAATGACTAAACGATTTTTCACAGATGGAGCATGGGTAGGGTTTAACTTCCGTATGAGTGAAACTATGCTCCCTCAAATTAGCTGGATCATTAAAAGCTTTGTCACAAGTTTTACAGGAGTATGGCTTTTCTCCTGTGTGAATCAGTTTGTGGCGTCTTAGATCCTTTGCCTGGCAAAATCCCTTTCCACATTCTTCACATATCCATGGTTTGACACCAGAGTGATACTCATTATGTACCTTCAAGGTGCCTTTCTGTCTGAATGTCTTACCACAAGTGTCACATTTGAACGGTTTTGCATCAGAGTGTGTCAGTTTATGTTTTCGTAATGCAGCAAGTTGACGAAAAGAGACCCCGCAAGTGTCGCACATGAAAGGCTTCTCTCCTGTGTGGATTCTCATGTGGTCAGTCAGGTATACTTTCACGGCAAAACCTTTCCCACAGGTACTACAAACATAGGGTTTGTCCCCCATATGAGCAGATCTGGTGTGTCTCACCAAGATGCTCTTTTTGCGGTACACCTTCCCACACGTTTCACACATGAATGGCCTGCTTTTCACTTCTTCTGTGTGATTTAGAAGATGCTCCTTCAAGTAGTAGTGCTGACTGAAGTGTTTCCCACACGTGTCACAAACATATTTCCCTGTGTGTATGACAACATGTTTGTTTAATGTGTACTTATTACTGAAGGTTTTCCCACATGTATTACAGGCATGATGCTTTTTTCTATCGTGGACTTTTCTGTGGTGTTCCTCGTAGCTTTTGGGATCAAGAAATACCTCACAACATTCGGGACAAATGAAAGTTTGAATTCCTTGGCATGTTTTCTGATGTTTCAGCATGGAATGTTTCCCGGCAAACTGTTTTCCACAAATACCACAGGAATAGGGCTTCTCTTCAGCATGTATTACCCTGTGTTTTTCCAAGGTAGATTTGTGATCAAACGCCTTGCCACAGGTCTCGCAAGTATATTGTGCACTCTCCTTCTCCGAACTCCGCATGTAGCTATGCATGGAGATATGTCTCTTTAATGATGTTTCAAGTGCAAAGGTTTTCCCACACATGTGACAACTATGTTTTCTGTCTGTCTGATGAATCTGAATATGTTCTCTGAGGTGTGCACGCTGATGAAACGATTCATCACAACTATCACAATTATACACCTTTGAGTGAACAGCCAAGTGTACATTTAAAATTCTTTGTTGACTGAAGGTTTTGTTGCAAACTTGACAAGAATAGGTATTAGGTATAAAAACCTTGGTATTGGCATCTGTAACCTTGTTGTCATGAACCCCATGCTGGGAAATTGAGAATTCATTTCTACCTTCGATTTCCATTTTAACCCCTCGCATATTAGCACCTGAATTTATATTCACTGTGTCTGATACTGATGTATTGTCCTCCTCATCTGCACAAAACTGGCTTTCGCCGATCAAACTTTGAGTTTCAACATGTTCAGCATGGGAAGTTGCATTCACAACATATCCAGCATGATGGTCTTTTATGGAGACAGACCCTAGCACATCAAGTTTGGTTGGAATAACCTGTTCTTTTACATCGCCACAACTCTCAGAATCCCCCGATTCCTGTGCCTCCGTTTTCATTGCTGTGGGATACTCCCCCAGCAAAGACGAATCTTCTTGACAGCCTGATTCTTGAGACAATTCTTCATTTGAAGTTATTCCTTTTGTTCCCATTTCCGTAACATGTAACTTCAAAGGCAGTAAAATAGACTGGAGATTCCCAGTTTTTTTCTTATGCTGCATCTTGCTATCTTCTGCTGAGTTTCTCGTGTTCACATCTTCCTTTGATTTCCCGGCTTCTCTGGCTTTGTTTTGATGAAACTTGTCAAGTTTCTCATCAATTTTGAGAATAATTGCATCTGCATTATCCACTGAAATTTCCAAGTTACCATAAATGCTGACCATGTCCCTATAATGGATTTGGTCTTCACACAGTTTTATTATGGACTTTTTCAGCAAAGCCCTCATCTGGTCAGGCTCCATATTGTGAGCTGGCAGGGCAGGGTCCCTTCTGGATGTGTAGTGCGATTGCTTTACAACCACATGGGTAGCAACAGATCTGGAAAAGGAAACTAGTATTGTTTTACAAGAATGCAAGTAAATACATGTTCCCCAAACATGCAATTTATCTTATCCAAATAAATATTACATGCCTAGATACAATTGTACATTTCCAGTGAGAAGCAACTCATGACTTTGGCCTTTTGACTTGTTTGCATCCTCAGTGGACTGGTGCATTAGGCAATATAGTACACAAGTAAATCAGAGTTAGCAAATGAAAAAGTACCAGACAAGGGCCTGACAGCTATTAAAGAGACAAAGATTAGTCCGACCAGTTTCACCTCTAGTTGGGCATCATCAGGGACTGAACATAAATGCTGCGTCTTTTATATGCTACAGTGTAAAACATGTGATGTTGCAATGCTGTTAGGCCAACATCATAAGCAGGTTGTTGACCCTGCTGATTTGAAATTCTGTTGACCCATCCTGTGACATAGGTGTTGGGGCCTTGTGCCCAGTGGCACATGTTCCCATTGGTTGTGTCTATGTCATAGGCACAGGAATCCCCTGTACTGGGCTGTCTCAGTTACTGGGAATTTCCCATCAGAGCATGAAATAAGTATCTGTAGGAGTTACGGGACTGCTTATGTCACAGGGTCATGGTATGAATCTACTGTGCCATATTTCAATGTGATATTTAATCAATGGAAATACACGTTGCTATAACTGTCATGTGGTAAAACTAGTGTTTGTACTTTCTAAACACACATGGGAAAATAGGCAAAGAACATAAAAATTCAGCATAATGCTGGACAAAAATGCCTATTTTCCCATGAGAATGAGACCAAATAGCTCCATAGTTAGTGCAAAGCTTGTGTATCCAGTGGTGCTCCCTCTTAAGTCTCAGTGTTTCACACTTTTTGAGTTTCGGTGAAGTAGGAGCACTTGTCTTTGTGTAAGTATATTTCTTGGCTTGAATCTAGACTTTTTTAACTTGGGAACATCACACTTGGCTTGTTTGGGTGTGGTTTCACATGCAGCTTTCCATATTTTGGACCCAGTAAGTGGATTGTACTAATTTGTTTTTACATCAATAGAGAATATCAAAGTGATCAGAACAATGGTATTGATTACTCTGAACTGGCCCATTCTTCTCTCAACAGCTAATGGTTTCCTGTTCCCTATGAGTGACCTTTGTCAATTGGTTTCCAGGGGTCATGGACTAATGACTGTGCAAACAATGACATGCTTCATTATCATGCCAATGCAAACAAACCTCGTGTGCTCGGCACTACTTTAACTTTTCAGTGTAAACAAAAGTTTTAAGATTAATTTTCTTATACAAATTTTATGTTCACACATCTGAGTTTTTGGGAGCACATAGTTTATGTATCAAACTATCCAAAAATATGAAAAAGTGATCAGAGGTTATCCAAAGGTGATGACTTCAGATCTTCCTCTTTAACCTGCTTCAGTGTTTCCATTAGGAATTTTTTCAGGGGGTCACAAGAAGGGAAATTCAGGGGAGAAGCCTAGATTTTTACCCAATTTTACATATGAATAAACAGGACTTATGACCCCCTAGAATTTTCTTTGTGGGTATTTTAGCTTTTGAAGGGGTAATATACCCCCATTTGGGAGATAATGGTAATACTGCGCATACACAAGCGGTGTACTACAGTCTACACCTCTCCTGTTCAACAAATGTCTGGGCTCAAAGTCTGGCAATTTCTTTAGGGGCCAGGATCCATCATGTGTAATTAGACTCCATACTAAAATTTAGTTGCCACTGCCTAATATTAGTAGCCAGGTGTAATTTTTGGTGGCCACGGGCTACCCACAGGTAGCAAAATTGAGCCCTGAATTCATGCCTTTTAATGAACTTTGCAGAGTGATGAGCACTTCCTTATTTTTACGTTTGTTACCAATGGGTGAGTAAGCTCCAGGGAACCCAACCCATTGTTACGGTATTACAGTTAGGGTAATAAAGATTGCCAACAATAACAATGGGTTGGGTTCCTTGGAGCTGTGTGCAAGTATGCTGCACCGAATCGTCATAATCCAATCATACAAGGTTTCTACTCATGCCTTTTAAGTTCTGACGGTATTTTGACAATACATGTAATACTATGTATTCTGTTGTGAAATTGTGTCTCATATCATTGATGTGAATAAATCTATTTTCAATAAACATGATCGGTCTATCCTCACCCACCCCCCACCCCCGCCCCAAATTAAACTGAACTGTACCAATGGTACCACACTGGCCGATTTTATTACTTCCTGATCTGTTTGGACCTCCGCTCGAGACTGTCGTCATTATGTGTACAATAGAATTAGCATTAGTGATTAGTACTGCTACTATAAAATCTCTTCTCAGATTCAGTACGCCTATCAACTGTAATAACAAAAACACATAGATGATCATAGATCTATCAGGCCAATTATACTCCCTTTCATGCCTCGTAAATTACAATATTGACATATTTATTCATACCTACCAACACACCCGAATTCATAAAAAGAAATGTCGATGTGTAAAATATTAACAGAGTCAATGACTGATGTGAAAACACATTAATTGCACGTGCTGCCCTCTCGATGTCGATTTCTTCCTTATACTTTGATAGGCGCATACTGCGCGTCACTCAGATAACAAGCTCAGCTTGTTGGCCGCCGTTCAAGTTACCAAGCAACAAGAAACCAAGGTCTCGGAATTAAAAGTCTTTGAGCCATGCTTACATTTATACACAAACCAGGGCTGTCACGTCTACCTAATTGACCGATTGTTCAATTTTATTCTTTAAATAGGATCTTGGATCTGTGGTTGAATTAATAATTGGTCTCCAGCCATTTTTTATGATGCAAAGACCAACACTACAGAGTATGTATGTATGTATGTATGTATGTATGTATGTATGTATGTATGTATGTATGTATGTATGTATGTATGTATGTATGTATGCATGTTATGTTATGTATTTATGTATGTATATAGATGAGAACAACAGGCAATAACAAATCCAGAGCAGAAATTGAAATGCTGCATGGCATGGGAATTAACTGGCTCTTTCATGATTTTAGTGGCCGTCAATAATTGTAGACATTTTCACAAGTGTACAAAAGTAACACTTTTAAGGGACCCCCCCCCCCCCCGAAAGAGTAGTCTTGATAAAATCAACATTTTTAACGCTAGCTCAGCTGATTTTGCTGTTGGCACATTATCTGAGCATCATGAAAGGGGTCTCTTGAAAGAAAAGAATGTAACAACTGTTTCACATATGAATTTTATTTTATGTAATGAAAATAGTACTCAGAGAACAGATTATCCTCGGCGCCCACAGTCTTTTTTCCTCAATTCTGCAATTCATAGAAGTATTTGTAAGTAACCGCTATTTAGGACAGGTGCCATAACACGGTGTGACTACACCAAAATTTGATGAAGCTGTGACGAATCCTTCCTGATATATTATGGTAAGATTGTCCACTTGTGCACCACTCAGGCGGCCTTCAAATGAACACACCAACAGTTTCATAACAAGTTTAAAAATAATAAGAGGAAGCTGGTCTTCAATAGGAAGGTGGTCCATTATAATGTGCATCTCTGATAAAAAAAATGTATGTAATGAAGCTGCGATGGATCTTTGTTGAGATATTATGGTAACGTCATCCCCTAGTGCGACACTCAAACGGCCATGAAATAAATATTTCAAGTTTCATGAAAAGTTTACAAATACACAGAATTGGCAGGTTTTAAATTGAAACGTGGTCCATCATAAGATGCAACTGTGACGATAATTTAAAGAAGCAGTGGTCTTTTTTTGTCTCTATTTTTATTTTATTTTATTTTATTTTATTTTTATTTTTTTGAGATGTCACGGTAACGTCCGTCAGGATTGACGCCACTCAGACGGCCTTCAAGTAAATACATTAAAGGTTCTATAAAAAGTTTACAAATAATCAGAGGAAGCTGGTTTTCAATGAAAACCTCTTCCATCATACGGTTTTTCTGTGCCAAAAATTTGGTAAAGCTACGGTGAAAATTTTTCGAGATATTGTGGTAATGTCGTCCCCTTGTGCGCCACTCAGACGGCCTTTAACAGTCTTTCTTAAGACCCTTTCTAAGTTAATTCGTTATAAAACAAAATAGCTAATGAATATTGTAAAAATAAATAAGGAGCGGTCATAGAGTCGAGCTAGAACAAGCCAAGACGCGAAGCGGTCCTGGAGAGGATCACTCTTCTCCTCTCCTGGACCGCTTCGCAGCCTGGCTTGTTCTAGCTCGACGCTATGACCGCTCCTCATTTATTTTTATAATATTCATTAGCTATTTTGTTTTATACCGAATTAACTTAGAAAGGGTCTCAAGAAAGACTAGCCCTTGAAATCAATCATAAAAAATAAAAAAATAATAAGAGGAAGCTGGTTTTCGATAGGAATCTTGTCCATTCTAAGGTGCAACTCTAACAAAAAATTGGTCCAGCTACGGTGAATGTTTTTTCTTCTTTTTTTTTTTTTTTGAGATATCACTGTAACGTCTAAATCTAGAGGTAACCAAAACTATTCAATGAACTTTTAAAGCAATTGGACAAGCAGTTTTGAAGTTTTATGCATGAAAGGTACAAGTGACACAAACAAAACTCAGGCACAGACTGTTTATCAAAGCACTGCTGGATAAACATGAAAAAGATGGCCCCCATTATGCATCTAACAGGTCTAGCTGATAAATAATAGAAAAAAACATTCCCTTTTTGGACAACAAAAACGGAAGGGTGACAAAGACCCAAATATAAAAACAACAACAACAATGAAATAAAACAATAAATAAATAAATAAATAAATAAATAAATAAATAAATAAATAAATAAATAAATAAATAAATAAAATAAAATAAAATAAATAAAAATAAAATAAATAAATTAACCCTTTTAATTTGTCTTCATAAAAGATTGGAGTTAGTTTGATATTCGGTTCCAAGGCCATTTTAGATTGGATGATATCTATTAGTAACGTAACGTTACCTCTCGACCACCATTTGCCTGGACTTCTTTGCCTTGGTCAAACGCCAAGAAATGGAGCTGAGTTCACGCATTGATTCCTGAAAAACCTGACGGTCCTGTGGCGCCATCTCTTGGTTCCTGTGGAACTGGTGGCGACTCCAGGTGCGCATGCTCAACATATCATCCTTCCTCTCTTGGGCACCATCACTGGCTTACCGTTCCAGTTGAAGTATTGTGAACTCACTGCTATAGTGCTTTATGCACGCCCTTCTATGCGGAAAATCTTTTATCAGCGGTCTGGGAATCTTCAGAGACCTAGAAAGCTGATTTCTGTGTTTGGATACCACTGAACTAGTTGGGAGTAAAGCTGGTCAATTGGCTTGAAGCCTAGCTTCTCAAGATGAAGTCTCAGCAAACAGATCACAGAGAAAGGGAAAGCAGTGCACACCAGGCTATTGCCTTCTTTCGGAATCAGGCTATGAGTGTTAATCCAGTAACCACTCTCTCTGCATCCTTGTCCTTGTTGGATTGTGGACAGAAATTGGATTCACAGAACCATTACATGGCGGCTTGGGATGACCATGCACACTGCTATGGTTGTTGCCTGCTGTTGGGTCAAGTTTGCTCTCTAGAGCGAACTTGCAAATACTTTCAGGATTGGGGAGAGGACAAATGGCTGCTGTTCGTGCAGGTACAGAGGACACCTGATCATGAGAGACATAGGTGGCAGGTCTTAGCTGCCAAATGCCAAGCTGAAATGGTTGACTCCATTGTGTCCTTGCCCATGACTCCCCGTGAGAAAAAGTGTAAACTCACTTCAGTTCGTCTGCAGTCTCATGTGGCTGATGTGAAAGAGCTTAGACCTACTTCGGTTGGTCTGCAGTCCCAAGTGACGGATGCTTTGACACCTAAAACCCCACGGGAGAGTAAGGCCAAGAGAAGTCTGAGTTGAAAGTCGGCAAGCAATAGATCACCTCATAGGGATCACAAGTGGCCATCTTTACCAACAAAAGGTACCCACTGCTGCTCTTGGCACTGACCCAAAGCTTGCCCTTGTTTTGTAGTCTATGTTGCACAGCATGCAGATGCAGGGGCGAGATGCTCCATGCATTGCTTGCTCCCTCTCAGCAGGCTGTTTCTTCTTTGGAGTCCACTTTGAAGAAATCGTCCATATGTAGGTTGCACTTGTTGAGATCTCAGTCCTCTGGGTCCAAGCACTCCGCACATCAACCACACAATTCCATTCGGAATGGAAACCTTCGTGTTCCCATTGGGGTATTCCAGAACCTCGGCCAGTCTGGTTTACCAGATGGTAAGTCTGAGAAGTATGGAAAGCCAGTAGCAACTCAGCTGGTCCAAGCGCTTGGATCATTAGTCTGGAGTGCTTGGCAAACCACTGGTCTAAGTCTGCTTCCAAGGCTTCCAGGTACGAGAGCTGGGTTCACAAACACAGGCAAGTGGGAAATAGAGGGAAGACATCCAGACCAGTAAGAGCACCTTCTGCCATTAGTAGGTCTAGCCCCAGTGGTGTCAGCTCCTACAGTGGTCCAGGGGACACATTGGGTTCCCCAAATAGCAGTAACGGTAGTTCCTTCTGCACCTCGGGCCACTTTGCCTCAGAGCCAGCAGTTTGCTACCCGACTTGTTCCTGTGTTCCAGCTGGGAACAAGGCCACTCTCTCTTGAGCGGTAAGCAGAACTTAAGCAAAGGACAGCGGTTGTGGTTGGAGACTTTGTCTTCTTCCGTATTGCCCATCACTGCTGTCGCCAAGTCTGAGCAGACTCTGTCGGGGGAGCAGCTCACACTTCTGCCTTGAGCCAGCTCTAGCTTGGCACTGAGGCTCAGGAGTTCTCCGAACTCCCTCTGGACCCCTCCTGCCTGCAGACTTTTCAGTCAGCGGTGGCCAAGATCCCAGATAATAGCCTCCCAAAGATTCAGCACAATCCTTCTGGCCAGTGGACATGTTTGTCAGCTGCTGCCAGGAACTGTGCAACAGGTCTCCATCCGCCCTCGCCTGTCTTGCCTCTCATTGGCTGAACAGGTGGAGGTGGCATCTGTGGCTGCAACGACTTCTGTGGAAGTCCTTGCAACCGCGATGCAAGGTGTGGTGACAGTTCCCCTGCTGTCATTGGCAGCCGCTCTTTTGCCCGTGAACAACTTGTTTGTTTGTGATGAGGCCTTGGGCATTACCCCCCCCCCCCCCACACACACACACACCCTGCATGAGTCTGGTGTCATCATACCTGGACACTGAGGAGGAAGGTGAGCTTTTGCTTTTGGACTGGTCTGTTAGCAGATCACGACCCCAGTCAAGGGATTGTCCATCACACTGCTCATCCTCTGATAGGCGCCAAGAGCGAGTGACCACGGGTTCTGTAGAGGCTTAAATTTAGCCCCTGCTCCCTCGAAGGGCTTTGACCATGTCAAAGCTCTCATTCAGAACCTGGGTTGGTGACCAAGCTGTGGTTCCACCAATGAAGGAGAGGCATGGTGCTGTTGCAATGTCCTGTCGGGGCTTGTCCCTAGGTGACACAAAGCACAGCACTCAAATACCTTTTCTGCCCTTTGTACCCAAGTTCAATGACCAGCTCACAGCTAAGACTCGGGGAACATGGGTTCCCGTGCAGTTTCTGACCTCTGGCTACCTGAGGCAGGGGCAAATCCTCCCTAAGCCAGACATCTAGCAGAAGTGGTACTCTGCACCTGAGCAGATCTTACCATCAGGTCCAGTGTTGGTTGACTTAGACTGGGAGGAGTTTGATGCTCAGCAGCCGAGAACCATTACAGCATCTGCCAAGCTTTCGGACAGTTGGAGGAGGATGCCAGGATCTCCATCCTTTTGCTGTCATAGTAGGACATGTTGTTGGCTCCTGTGCAGTCTCTTCTTGATTACCTCAAGAGATCTGTACAGATCGCTAGCACAATGGAGGCAAACCTTCTTTTGTGAAATTGTGACTGAGGGACGCCTACCACCCATGTCAGAAGTTGTCTGAACCTCTGTATCATCAAGCCCACACGGGGCCACTCATTTCTGGAACTCTGTTTGCTGGAAAGATGATGAAGGTTGTGTGCCAGGCACACGACCTTCGGGCTTCCTCGGCCAACCTGGCCCATTCCAAGGCCCTGAATGACTCTGCTTGGTGGTTGTCATCCTTGCCTGCCTCACCCCCAAAGCGCGGTACTTCCCACACAGCATCTACTCATCCTTCCACTTATGCTCCCTCTGGGAGACACATCCTGGGAAGAATGGACAGCGATCCTCCCAGGGCAAGCCTTCCAGTAGTGGTAAGAAGACAGGAAAGCCTTGGCTTTCCTGACTCTTGCATACTGGATCACACCGTTTCAGGACTGCCAACCGCCACAGTTAGACTTCGCGAGTGCTGGTCAGCAGCTGCCTCACCCCATATCACGTGCACTGGGAGTCTATCAGAGATGATTCATTCATCCTCAATATACTGAGACACAGCTACATGTTGCCTTTCTGTGAAGACAGTCCTCCCGTAAGCCGAGAACCCCAGTAGTTAAAACTGCCTGCCATGGAACCTAAAGCTTCGGTATTCCTAGAGGATTTTCATATGCTTTGGAGCAAGTGGGCCATACAGCTGGTTGAGGATCATCGTAATCCCTGCTTTTACAACTTCCTCTCCCTGGTCCCCAAGAAGGATGAAGGATGGTACCCAGTCATAGACCTGCCCATGCTGAACACCTTCCTGGAAGTCCCATCCTTTTGGATTGAGACTCCCCAGTTGGTGGCAGCAGCCTCACGACCCATGGAGTGGACCATGTCCTAGGATCTCAAGAATGTGTTCTTCCACGTAGTAATCACAGAGACTTCACGGACCTATCTGCAGTTTTGCACTTGCAGCAAAATTATACCATTTCAGGGCATTTCCATTAGGTCTTGCCTTGGCCGAGTTGCGGCTTACCTTCACCCGTTCGCATTAGTGTGTATCTGGATGATTGGCTGATTTGAGTGCTTTCGCACCTAAATTCTCATCATCATCACACACAGATTGTTCGTAACTCTGCCAATGCTTGGGCTTGATAGTGAGCTTACCCAAGTCCAGTCTTCAGCTGGAGCAGACGTTCATCTTTCTTGGCATCCAATTTGACCCAGTTGCCTAGATCTGTAGCCCTTTGGAGAACAACTGGGAGAGACTTCAGTCCCTGCTCAAAGCCTTTCTGGCAGGCAAGGTCTGCTCTGCACAACAATGGCTTGCCCTGTTGGGCTCCCTGTCCTCGATGGACTCCCAGGTCCCACTCTGTCATCTCCACCATCCCCCCATGCACTCTCTGCAGGGCAGATGGACAAGAGACCAGGGCTATCAGGTCTAGGTTGGAATTGGTTGGAATACGCTTAGCACTCCTCCATTCCAATTAAGGCCTGGTGGAGCACAAAGATAGCCTTCCTCAACAGGCAGGGCACAAAATGTCTTGGCCGACAAACTCTCAAGAAGGGGTCAGCCGGTAGGGACAGACTGTCGCTCCACCCTTGGATCTGTTCTCGACTGGCGAGAATGCGAAACTGTCGGTTTACATCTTGCCTGTCCCAGACCCTAGTGGCGGACGCTCTAGCCATGGACGCGGGCAACCTATGGGCATACACCTTTCCACCTTGCCAGATCCTTCCAAGGGTACTGTGCAAGGTTTGGTCCCATGATTGCAATTCGATTCTGGTCGCCCCCCTGGTGGCCCTGGAGTGATTGCTTGGTAGACTTGCTGGAAGGGAGCGTCTAGCCTCCGCTTTGATTAACCAGCATGGTCCAATTTCTGGTGCAGCCATGGATGAGCGTGTTCCGCAGGAGCCCTCAAGGGGTCAACCTCCATGCTTGGCGGTTATCTCCCAGCACATCTGCGACACAGGCTTCTCAGAATCGGTCTCAGATAGAATTGCCAGAGGAAGGCATCGATCTTCATTTCTAACTGTTAACTTGGCTCACTGGAATGTGTCTTCTTACTGGTGTGACAGTTGTGGAATTCACCCCCAGTTTCTGCGCATTGCTGACATCGCCAACTTCCTGTTGTATCATAGGGATGTCTTAGGCAAGAGCTCAAGAAACAGTGGAGGGCTTCCGGTCAGCCATTTCCTCAAACCTTGCGAATGTCCTGGACATTGGCATCGGAAGCGATCCTTATCTGTCTGCACTCATTGCACTCTTCTACACTAATAGACCAGCTATGCGACAGGTCCTGCCCCAGTGGGACTTACGGATGGCCATAGTCAAGTTGAAGAAGTGGCCGTTTGAGTGCCTTCAGGACCCCAAGAGGGTTTCCCTCAAGTACTGGACATGGAAAACTTCTTTCTATTAGCACTCGCTTTGGGAGCCAGAGGAAGCGAGATCCACGCCATGGCTTATGACTGGCTTCGCTGTTTGCCCGATCACTCCCAGGTGATTCTGAGGCCTCACTTGGGCTTCCTTGCAAAGAGCCAAGTGGCTTGAGATCCAGCTACTGCATTCAAGAGTTTTACCCTTCATGCTATGGATGTTCCTCTTCATCTCAAGGAAAAAGCCATGCGCCCAGTGAGAGCTCTTCGCTGGTACTTTTCTCACATGGACCGACTCAGAGGATGGAGGTGCCCTCCTTCTACCACTGAGTATCCTGTGCAAGGAGCAAGTTTGCAGACACACAATTTCTTTGTGGATTAAGTAGACAATCGTTAAGGCCTATGAGATCTCGCTGGAAAGGCCTGGTGCCTTGCAGCTTTTCTCAACCAGAGGTATGAGCCTTAAATGCTTCCTGGCAGACCCTGTGGAATGTGCAGTTGTCGACATTCTTGGGGTCTGCCGATGGCAATCATCCTCCACTTTCACTGAGCACTATATGCGTGACATCATAGTGCAATAGAAAGGCATGTATGCCTTTGCAGGCATAACAGGCCCCTTTGCTTACGTTCCGATACTAGTTCTGGATCCTATCATAGCAGCCACCCTGCTCCAGTTTATGGTGCTCTTGTGGTTCAGATTCCAGGCAGGCCATTGGGCCGTGCATATCTTAGTGGGCCTTATACTGCTTCGTGCCCAGTTGACCTAATCTCAAACAGTTTAAAGGCAGTTTATCCTGTCGTCCTGGCCCATTGCCGGTCTGACACAGGAGTCCACTGCCGTAACAAACCATATACCACCCCCTGTGCCTTCCAGTTTCACGACTAGGTACAAACATAAATTCTAACACAATTGTATCTTATATATTTAAGATCTCCAGTTCTGATGGAGCCAAAACTGACAGCATTTACCCATGAGGGGAATAGCTGTTATGTTGGCGGGTGAGCACATGGGGGTTTAGTGTGGTCCCATGCTGGTAGATACGTAGCGTTTCCGGTTTCGGCTGGATTCTGCTGTCGGCTGTTTCAACCCCATGTAGCTCTGAGGTTTTCCCTTCAGACATCCCCTCCTCACTCAGACCAATAAATACTCCCAGGCTGATGGTTCCGATGGTCAAACAAGGTCAGTGTGCTAGTAATGTTATACCCTCCACCTATAGGCTTGTATATCGGTAAATGGTGGTCGAAACGTAAAACCTAATGTTATGTAACTAATATGAGATATTTGGAGTAATATCAGTATTAGTAAGTACATTCATATTACTCCAAATATCTTGTATGCTTTATGAGGTTGAACTCTTGTGTGTATCTGTTTTGAGTCTGAAATTTTTCAAGTTGGGATTATGCATCTGCTTCACATTCTGAAATCAAAGGGTTGCTTACGTATGAACAAATTACTCGCATACACATGAAGAAAATAACATATGTTGTGTAGTTTAATTTGTTACTGATTTGTGTACATAATATATTGTTTAAATAATGATGCATATTACAATGTGCAAAATTCAGTATGCTGAACTATATTCTCATCACATACTTTCAAAGAATAAATTCTCACATATATACAATTCACATTGAAATCTGATCTTGTGTTTTGTTTGTGATGATACACGATATGGAAATGTTTCTTTGTTGCTTCCACCATAGGCCTCTTAGTGGCCTCCAGCAATAAGTTTCTGATTGTCTGATAAACTGCCAGTCTAAACATAAAAAGTCTAGCCACAATGTTGACACAAGTTGTTGTTACTTGCTATGCTTTCATCTGCATAAATGCTTGCCTGCGAAGCAGGCCTTCAACCTCCAGCTGTACACAAACATCAGAACATAAAAAAACAGAGTTTGCTTTGCAGGCAACATAAATTTAACAACTTAATAACAATTACATGGACCAGGAATGTTTTTTTCTTCAGAAGCTGGTGTACATATACACAGAATATTGTATATGTACCACCATAAAAAAATATTGCTGGCCTAAGTAATAAAATTACCCAGGCCCGCAACAGTTTTTCCTCAGAAGCTGGTGTACACACAGAGGGCATCTTGGATTGGCAGGCAGGCATGTGGGTGGGCGGGAGGGAGGGAGGGAGGAAGGAAGGAAGGAAGGAAGGAAGGAAGGAAGGAAGGAAGGAAGAAAAGAAAGAAAAATGGAACAAAAGAAAGAAAAAAAGAAAGAAAGAAAGAATGAATGAAAGAAAGAAAGAAAGAAAGAAAGAAAGAAAGAAAGAAAGAAAGAAAGAAAGAAAGAAAGAAAGAAAGAAAGAAAGAAAGAAAGAAAGAAAGAAAGAAAGAAAGAAAGAAAGAAAGAAAGAAAGAAAGAAAGAAAGAAAGAAAGAAAGAAAGAAAGAAAGAAAGAAAGAAAGAAAGAAAGAAAGAAAGAAAGAAAGAAAGAAGCACCCACTTTCCTGTTCTTACATGTGTAAATTCTCCCATTTTGACCAAGAGTCTCCCGTTTTTGCAGACTCCACACTTTACCTTCTTTTGGGCAAAGGGATAGTCGGGGACAACATGATCACCTTTCGCCTTTGTGGCCCAGGTTCAATTCACGGCCTCAGAAGCAAGTGGAAAGAGTTCCTACAACTCTGACTGTGCACAGTGGTTTTCGTGAAGTCCTTTGCTTTCCTCCACCTCACAATTTGGAAGGAAGATACACATTAAAATCTATGCCATGGAGAGCGATTAATATCGGCTTGCCCTGTTTCACAATCTATGTAAAACATAGAAGTCTCTACCACTTACACTAGAAATGACAGAATTTGATGGGAAAATAGCCCAATTCCTTTGTTTTGATTTACTTTTCATTCAAATCTCTATGTCACCGACTTTTGGAGGTTTATTTGAGGGCAGTGGAAAAACAGTTTGTGGAAAATTGGTCTATTTAGCACACAAACCTTTGTCATATAATACCTTCCAGTGTGTGTCTAGCAGTTTTTTTTATTGTAAATATTTACTGTCAACTGGGGCTTCCACACTAGGTCTGCTGACAGGACTTCAGACCTGCACAAATTGCGTAAACCATAGTTTCATTCACACAGAGATTGTGAAGTTTAGCCTTTCCCATTGAAAAAAAAAAAAAAAAAAACCTTGACATCATAACATGTTGTCCATTTGGACATGATATACATATAGAATACTGGAAAGCATTTTGCATGTCAAATACAAAAAAAAAAAACAAAAAAAAGTACAGAATAAATTCTTGAATCTTCAGGTAGCTTTATTATCTGTAGTTCTGAAACTGGCACACAATGTGTTTTGAGAGAAAGTAGGTGACATAGGTCCTGGTCAGACAGAGTCAAGTCATTTGATAGATATCAACATGTGGCTCTGGGCTGTTTGCGTGCAAATACATCTATTAGAAATTTTAGCAGTGCCCATGAGCCCTCCTGCCATTTAAATCATAGATGAGTTATAATGAGGACGACAACATCATCTGGTCACATTCATCAATTTGAGAAGCTGTTTCTGACAGTAGATGCCGATGCATGGGCTGTATACATAGATACATGTATTTCTACTTTTCATTACAGTGCTCCCTCTTTGTAAGACCCCTTATTACAAGACAGTTTCTAAGATAACATGGTGGGTACCACGGCCCCCACTGAAACAGTTTTCCCATTACTTCTATGCTAAAAGTCCCTCTGTTATAAGGCGGTTTTGCTATAACAGGGCATACTCTGTGGACCCCCAACACAAGCGTTATAAAGAAGGAGCACTGTAACTCAATGTCAAAACCTTCACTATTTATATTTTTCAAACACGTGTCCAGATGTGTATTTTCAGGGACCCCTTCGGGAAACTGTGTCAAAACTATACCAAAGTGTCTGTAAGAAAAGCAGCTGCAGCAAAATGAATGTATTTTGTCACACAGATCAAAGATCCAAGCGACGACTTACTGCAGATGAAACCAGGTTTAGCCTCAACACCTCATTTCTGCAGGGCCTCTCAAAAGTTCTTTGTGTAACCCTGTCCTACTTGGCAAAATAGACATTCGGGACACCCTGTAATGAAAGCAATTTATGTCATGTGTACACTGTTTTCTGGTTCCAAGTTCCCTGCAATCAACTGTTCCAAGTCAATGGTGCTTATGTCTTTCATGTGGGTGCGATAATGTTGCTTCAGGCGACACTGCAGTCCAAACGATTTGTCACAAATGCTGCATACATGTGGTCTTGTATCACTGTGAATAAAGTTATGTTGTCTCAAGTTGGCTGGGTGACTGAATGATTTGCCACACGTGTCACAGGAGAAAGGCTTCTCCCCCGTATGTGTAAGTTGATGATATGTGAGGTACTCCGGATGAGAAAAAGCTTTTCCACAGACTTTGCATACACAGGGTTTTTCTCCCGAATGACTGATCAGATGTCGTTTTAAAGTATTCAAACTGCGAAAGTGTTTTCCACATGTATCACATTTGTGTGGTTTTCCGCCTGTGTGTATTAAATAATGCTGCTTATAGTTTGATCCTTGAATGAATCCTTTCCCACAAACATCACAAATATACTTCTTCTCCCCTGTGTGTGTCCGTTGATGACATGCCAAGTCATGCTTCCGTGCAAATGTCTTGTTGCAAACATTACAGACGTGAGGCTTAACATCACTATGGGTGACTCGGTGATTATGCAGTGATGATCGGTTCTTAAAAAGCTTGCCACAAGTCTCACAAACATATTGTTTGCTGTCTTTACCCCTATTGTGTATTAAAGCATGATCACGAAGATAGGCTGGGTGTGTAAATGTCTTACCGCAGGTGTCGCAGACGTACGTGTTACCAAGATGAAGAATGCTATGCTTGTTGAGACTCCATTTGTGGGTAAACGTTTTCCCACATGTGACACAATTAAATGGTTGCTTATTTCCATGAATCTTTTTATAATGCGCCTGTAAATTTTTATGATGAGTAAAGTTTTCCCCGCAATATTTACATGAGTGTGTTTTCTTCTCTGTACAGCTTCTTTCATGCAGAGTCATTGCATGCTTCCAGGCAAATCTTCTTTCACATGTGCTGCAGGCATACGGTTTCAGATCTGTATGTATGATACCGTGTTTCTGCAATGTTGCCCGTGTTCGGAAGGCTTTCCCACAAGTTTCGCAGACGTGCTGCTTGTTAGAATTGTGGGTTAGAAGGTGATCTCTCAGGTATGCTGGATGAGCAAATGACTTCCCACACGTGTTACATATGTAGCTTTTCCCTGAGTGTATGATGGAATGTCTGCGTAAAATGTCTTTAGTACTAAATGCTTTTCCGCAAGAATCACAGATGAAAGGTTGCTTGTCACTGTGGATTTTATAATGTTCCAAAAGGCTGGGATGATTGGGGAATGCCATGTCACACTTGCCACACAAGTAACTGTTGTCAGAAATACCCTTGTTAAACATGGCATCAGACTGCAACTGCTCGTCTACTTGGCTCTTCCGCTTTCTTCCTCCCTCTGAAAAATCCATGGGAAATAAAAATAGACATAAAAATCAGAATTATATTTACAGCACAGTGAAACGCTGTGAAAAGGCAAAAAAAAAAATTGTTTGTTTCCCCTAACCCAACTGACCCATTTCTAAACCCCGCTATCGACCCCCTGTTAAGTTACTTCCAACTGAAAAGACAAAAACAAAAAAAAAGCAAAAACAAAACAAAAACACTTACCTGCCAAAAATTGTGGAATATTTAAGAAAGAAAACATACCAACCCACACAAATTGTCAGACAAAAAAAAATTAAGCCTACCTACCCCAAAAAATTTTAGTCCTTTAGTATAAACACACTTTTATTTTTGGGGGGCCTTATGACACCATTGCTTCCTTATAAAATGTATCAGGTATCTGAATTTGTCAGGTAAATGGATCAAAATAGAAACAGAATTTAAGTCCCTCAAAATATTGTTGTCTACAAGTCAATATGTGAGATAGCTATGTGTTGTTATAATGAGGTTTCACTGTACTAAGTTCATCTGCTTCAAATGCCTGGTGTTATCACTACCGTATTGCTATTATCCCTTTTAAGCACCTTGGGAGCATAGAAAACTATAACTGAAATTGCCTTGTTTCTTCATCTCTGTTTGGTATATTTTTTGCATGTCAATAAAATTATAGTAAAGTATCGCATAATTATTGGTATTTTCCTGGTCACAAAAGGCAGGGGCTACTTAGCAGGGATAATATGGTAATTGTGTGAAGTTGATTTTTTTTTCTGTTACTTTATTCTCATATTCTGCAAAATTTTATGACATGATTGCATTTAAGCATATAAAGTATTTTCACTGGACGGTTCTTACCCTTTATTTTGATGGTGGCCTATTAGCACAGGTCAATTGCACTTCATTGCTCCCTCAAGAAGCTACCCCTTGTCCTTTTGACCAAAGGCTGGTTTTGGCTGGTTTAAGGGGAAAAGGGTTAATCCAGTCCCTCCTCCCCTTTCTGATCACATGCATGTGCAACACTTCCAGTAAAACATGTCTGGTAGGACAACAAATTTGAAAGTCACCAGCAGACTTAGAAGTTAGAAAACTGCAGTCTCAGCAAGATCATTTGGACCCCTTAACCGCCAAGCCCAGGATAGTCCCACATGCCACGGGAATATCACAAAAACTGTTGTACTGCACTGATAATGCCACGTTTGGATATACATGTGGTCTACATGTACTAAAGTTATAATATGCATAAATTTACCCATAATGACAAACTTGAACAACTACAGAACAGCTGTATATGTGTACACGTATACACGTTCCCATTTTAGTCAAGTGATCATCAGACACCAAGCTCATAGGTATGTATACCCGTGTATATACACCACATACTTTTGTTTTCATGTTGCCAAAGGGCCTGCACTAGTCAATATAAAAATGCTGAAAGAATCTGGCAATCAGGTGTGTGTGACTATAAAAGTGCGCCGGATATTTCCGTCCCCCCCCCCCCAAGCTAGTAAGGGGATAAAAAAGGTTTTCTTTCATGTTTTAAAACCTTACTGCAAAACCACCTGTCTTGAGCATGTTGAAACAAAGCCCGGTCTGCCAATGGTTAATTTTTCCAGATAGATTTCATGGTAAATCATTAACATAGACAAAGTTCCTGATAAGCATTACTGAAACAAATCCCTCAGGCCTGCAAATGCAATAATGAATCTCATCTATTCAACGGTACTTGCTAAAAAGACCACCTCAAATGACAGACCATATAATAGTTTCAGACAATCCTTTCAAAGCACAAAGATATTTTTTCTGTTAAATATACACATATACCTGTATTTAAAGATCATCTGTCACAAAGTGTAGGGCCACTTTTGTTTTGTAAAAGTCACAGGCAGCGAGTGCCACTGTATTCTCAAACTTAAAATACTTATTTGTGAATGGCAATAATTACACTTACTGGCATTTTCTTGCCTTTTCGATGAGGCTGCACTTGTAGCCAAAGCTTTTGCTGAAGTTTTCATTCTGCCGGTCTTGGATCTAGTTTCTTTAACAGATGCAGTCCTGGCATTTTGAGATGATTCTTGATCACAACCATTCATGTCCAAGTTCCCAAGTGTACATGTGCTATTCTGAAAAGAATCCTGTCTGTGTGAATTCTTATCATTCATGTCAACTTCTACATCATGAAATTGTGAAATATTGCTTGAAACATCTGGTATTTCAACTTTGATATGTGGAATGGCGTCATCTTTACTTGTATGATCTGATGTGGTGCAATGTGTCTGTAGCTCAACCTGACCACTGATTTTAGTGTCCATACTGTCTTCTGACTCCTCTCCATCCATAAGGTCCTTTTGACATGCATCTGAATTAGAACCACTGTTTGGATAATTGTCAGCATCAATCTCTTCAATATGTACATCAGGAGATACAGATCCCTGGTCAGATGCCTCCATCACAAAATCAGTTTGGTCATTTTTTGAGACAGATACCACAGATCCATCCAAAACCTGTCGAAAATGACCAATGTCGTATTCTTCAGTGCCTTCACAAAGATCTTCATTAATTCCTCCCCTTGGGCCGTTCATTTGTCTCCCCTGTGGTGTATAATGGTGAATGATTTGTACCTTTGTGTCATTTGGAATTTTTGTCTGGTTGTTCTCTAGTTCTCCTTGGTTCATGTCGGTGGTTTCAACTTCTAACTTCAAAGACATGGGGAACTTTTGGTAAGTCCCTGATTCAGTTCTTAATGCCCCTGTGCATGTTGTTTCATCCTGACCTATGACAGTATCTTCATCTATCAGATTCACAACCATATTTTCAGTAAATTCCCTCTTCTCATCCTGATTGCTGGCACAAGAAAATTTAGAAATTTTTGCATCAATGTTGAGCAAAATGGCATCAGCATCATCAACACAAATCTTTAGGTGACCTTCAATGCAGGCCCTGTCTTTGAACTGGATTTGTTTCTGACATAAATCAATGATGGACTGTCGTAGCAATTCTTTGATGACCTGTTGGTCTGGTTTCATTGTGTTGATCATAATACAACCTACATCTACTTCACTTGGTCATTCTGAAAAAAAAAGGTCAATAATTAAAATCAGATATGTGTATTTCTGAAAGTGGTGTCACAAATGTGTATATGGAAACCACCATGACTTGATAATTAATGTAATACATAATTTCATCAATTATGAAGTCATGATGGCAGCTCCTTACCAAATACTTGGAGCGTAAGCTTCATCTTTTAATTTTAGTGCCTTTTGGACAGCATCTTCGAGTGAAAATTAACACCAGAAAAGATGTCTTATTTTCCGTACATTGTACTGGCAAGTTTTCTTTACTGTACAGTGTACTGGGGCAAAATTATCAACTGTACTGGTGTAACGCCACCCCCCCCCCCCGCAATGATGACAGCTCCCATGCACACACATGCAGACTGAAATTGAAAATACACAAGTCAAACAGTCCAGAGTATGGTTAAATTAGTCTAAAACATGCACAGTCTTCTCTACCTCTGAAGTCAAGGAAACTGCCTTCTCTACAGGAATTTGAAGCGCGAATTACACTTTTTTCTTTTTGCAATAATATTGCTGACTATGTTATCACCCAAGAGGCATTGGTACAGTTGTACCACTAAATTTAGGACTCAATGTCAAAGTTTTCCTCTAATGATTTGTAAGACTTCTCATCTTCCTTGTCCTCAATCATTCATCATAGTCTGTTTTACCATTTGCCTCATTTTTCTCTTTGTTAAAGGTGGGAAAAATTTGGAACAGTTTACCACATGACATATGGGCATTGACTAAAATCAAGGAGGGTAGAGTCTCTACCCTCCTTGCTAAAACCAGGTTAACAAAGTTCAGGACAAGTATTTTGACAGTTGTCCACTGAAACGGGACTAATTCTACAGACACTTATCCATTTATTAATGACTAAACTATAACCAAGATTTGTGTACAGAGGTTTCAAAGCCAACATCCATAATTTCATTGTGTTGTACTGACCATACTCTGGATTTTCAGCAAATGGAATATAGCATGTGTACTCATGGGGATCACTATGACATTAATGAGGTCATGTAAATGCATGCTTTGTAACACGAGGGCCAATGATCAAAGGGCAGTATTCGTGAGTCTATGCCCATCCTAGATACACTGTATATAGAACTAAGTCGTTTATTTGTATGTATGATTTATTACGTCTGGGTGCGAATCCAGACATTCTGTTTTTCCAAGATTTTTTTTTTCTTTCTTCTTTACGACTAAATTTTCTGGAGTTTTTCTCGGACACTTCTGAAAACCACCAAACTTGCCATAGTGACGGACCTACCAGTGAAGTTGAGCATATAGTTTGGAATAGTCATGATGTTTAAAATTATGCAAATTAGGGGCAAGTAAATATTTAAAAGCTGTATACATGTACATTGTATTTTCAAAATTATAATAGATAGACGCAAAGTTCTAACTTACACATGTAGGTTTGCGACAACTGTCAATCTAATGGACAGCGCACAAAAGTTGTAGAATTTTAAATTATGCTAATTAGGGGCACTTAAACAATTTTAAAGTTTTATGTCTCCAAAACTATCATAGTTGGAGGTGCCATTCCAACTTCAATTTTGGTTTGTGACATAGCTGCATCCAATGCACCATTACCCAAAGTTGTAGCGCTTTAATTTATACAAATTAGGTGAATATGCAAAATTTAATTCTTGAATCTCTCCCAAACTACTGTAGATAGAGGTGCAATTCCAATTACAATTCATAGGTTTGTGACATAACTGCATCCAATGAACCAAGAACCAATTCAAGTTGTATTTTTAAGTTATGCACATCAGGTGAATACACAAATTTAAATCTTGAAATTGAATAGCTTCAAATCTTCTTATTTTGAAGGCACCAAGATTTGCTGTGAAGCAAATCTACTTTTCTAGTTTATTCACCTTCCCCCTCCCTTCTCTTTCGTACCATAGTAGGAATACTAGTGTTACTCAGCGAGTGCAATAAAGATTTGGGGGATACGGAGTCTGAGAAGAGTGCATATGTGGCCACACGCATGGTACAATATTATCGATACACTCTTCCGGAAACTTAAGAGATCGGTCTAAGTTTGTGGCCACATTTTAAAATCTGAAGATATTATCCCCAAGGCCAAGAATAAGATCTGTTGTGTACACCTTTCACACTTGAGTGCACAACTGCGTCATGTTTCAAAATTCATTGCTGAAAACCCGGAATGTGACAAGTTTTGACAAAGAATGCTCAGTGTCTTTATCAAAATTCCTACAATCAACTGTGGAAAAGTGCTTCCTAATACAAATCAAATATGATGTTACCACTCCTCAAAGTTGATGACAAACACATGCAGATAAACAGCTGCTGTTGATGACGTGTGATAGCTCACGGCTCACTCTCATCCCTCTGCGACTCACTGACTGTCTTCAGTTTGGGAATCGCCTTGTCCCATTGATATTTTTGTTACACAAAATATTTATCCCTCAAGGCTTCACGTCCTAAAACATTACCCATTGTTGCTTCTAACTTATAAACAGATAAGTTTGACAAGGAACCCCACAAGACCCACTTTCTTGTGTGGGGGACTCCCGCAATTACATGTAGCGCCATCTGTTAACAAACTGCAATGATATCGATATAGGAAGCGCGTTGAAGGAGCAACAAAGTCACTGGTAAGGCCAGAAGCAGTGGAAATGTCAAAACTAGGATCTGTTCAGTAAAAACAATTCATGTGTATTCAATAACAACAAAGACCCAATTAATATGCCCATCACACGCCCTAGTCTGCACAAGCTGCGAAACTACAAGCATATTTCGGACGACAAAGTATGAAATGCAACAAAAAAAATAAACAAACTAAGCATATTTTCTTCATGCTCACATGGTAAAATTATTCAGGTGTCAAGCATGCTTTTCAACCATGCTTAGCATCATACAATAGATTTTTAGTCGATAAAGAATAATGGATGCTCATATTGGATGGAGTTTTCGTGGTCTTTGAATCTTGGAATCATAAATGTGCACAGCAATTCATTACTGAGTTGAATTTCTGTGTATATGGGTACAGCTGGTTAATGTGGTTCACTACCACGCGTAGATATTAATTACCCCATTGGTTATTGGGCTGACAATTTTACTGGTAATCCTCATGTAAATTAAGTGGAAAAAAAAATCCTCAGCAGATAAAGATGACAAGGACAATGTTGAAACTGAAAGTAATACTTTGTCTTGGACTGTGTTTTAAAGCATGGCACAGCCCACTTTTGCTCTTACATTGCTGCACCTTCAACATTACAAAACTGTTACAACACAACAAAACATGTTGAATGAGGTCTACAGTGTGTGGTCAAAGTTGGGAGCAAACAGGCTTTCTTCATACAGACACATAATATTTTGCACTTCCATCATACTGCATTTTCAGAGGCAAACATTCTTGCAAGATCAACAAATCATGCAAACGAACCTTCGCAAGACATCAAAAGGTCCAATGCAAATTGGATTTTGTTATCCACTTTATAGTATTTCCTTGGCACAGTTTGGTCACATCCCTTGTTCACCCACTGTTTCTCTTAACAGGGAAAGTTTATCAAATGACGGTACATTTTACATGTATTTGTGACATATAGGGCAGCAGTGGCAAATTAAAAGTTCTTAGTTCTGTGATATTTTCAAAATCAGCTGAAATATTTGCTGCTATGACTGTGGCAGATTTAAGAACATTTATTTCAGCTCAACAGTTGTAATTTATAAGCTGTCCACCCCGAGCAGGTGGAGTCACTAGCTTTCTTCAGTGACCAATTTACCCAGAGTGCACCAAGGAAAGTTGTTGATTGATGAAAATTACGCTCAATGACAAGGATAAATTCCATACCAATAATATATCTGCAGAAGGTCTCTCAGTAGGTTCCCTGAGTGAAGGCTTACATATATGAATGTTAACATAACTTGATCCCCCCCCCCCCCCAGCAAAACAAACAAGACACTGGGCCATTTTTCTAACTTTTATTCATTTAATAATAATTTTTCTTTCATGAAAATATTTCACAAGTCATATAAATGATCAATCCACATATTACATCGAATCTGTCTCCAGGAAACCAGGTTTTAAAAAATGAACATTTTAAGTGGTTAATAAAAATAAAGAAAATGACAATGATATAAATGTGCTTTTGATCCAGGTTAAATTCTATTTGAGCAGAACTAGTATAAAACAGGCATCTCTACCATCTTCTTGGAGTACAATACATGTGTACCCAACATCTCTTTCAGCATGCATTGTGCTTTCAAATCAGCTGGACCTCCTACTTAAATTAGAAAAGTGTCCATAGGAAAATAATTACCCCACCTGTCATGCATTATTTATCTGATCACTTGGAAAGAGTAAAGGATGTCCTTAGAAACAAAGCTGAAATGAACAAAAGTAAAATATCATTCCAGGTACATGTGACTAAGAAATTTAACAAATCTTGACTGGGTCTCTGTGTGTTGTGCTAGGGCTAATGTAAACCTTTCTTGATTTCAACTGACAATGCAGTTTCTCCTTCTGTAATTTACTGTCTCACTTTTGCAAAGAGAACTGGATGTGGGGTGTACAATGGTCATTTCCACTAAATCAAGGATGTAGCAAAGACACAAACAAAACTCCAGATGCACATCTTCATGTGCTGGTTAATAATCCTGTAAAGTTTCATGACTGTACGTTAAATAGTTCTGGAGATACGCATAAGTTTCACATCAGATATGGGATGGACAGTCATCATTTCCAGTAAGTCAAAGGTGTTATACAGACACACAGGCAGAGGCACAGACAAACAAAATGCCAGGTGCACATCTTCATACACTGATCAATAATCCTGTAACGTTCCATTACTGTAGTTCAAACAGTTTTAGAGACATGCATGACACAAGTTTCACGTCAGATATGGGATGGACAACCTGTATATAAAGAGTGTCGTACAGACACAAACAAAACTTCAGGTGCACATCTTCATATATTAATAGTTTTCTAAAAACGTTGGGTTTTCATGGGTGGTGACCTTTTGTGGCAGGTAAATTTATAAAGAAAGAAGATGAGGTTTTCCAAAACACATGATCACAAATGGCAGGCAGTCATTACAGCACATGCTACTGTCTCCTGCAAAGTTTTGTTTGGATTTTTCGCTCATGTTGACTATAATAATTTTCAAGTGCAAGTCACATCAAATTACATGTCCACTAGTTCTGGGGTAGCCCTATAGTCAACAATACTTGTTTAACACGTTTTCACTCTCATGATAATCAGAAAAGCAAAAGGAATTAAAATATAGAGCTACACATATCACGAGATAAGGGCAATTTACAGTTCACCATTTCTTATTCATGTAATAATAATATTTTACTATACTTCAGATATAAATCAACGCTTTTGATTGGTTGATGTGGCAGTTAAAATTTTTTCTCTTTTCCTGCTTTGGAAAATAATGTTATCTGCTGCCTACCACCAGGGGGCAGCACATGCTGTTGCCGATGCAAAAAAAAAAACTGACAAAAACAAACCAACTGAAGTGATGCTTTCTGACAAAACTGTGACAGTCCTGTGCTCTGCTTAACCAGCATGCAGAATAAAGGGGGGCTGCTAAGTTTTACAATTAAGTCAAGGTCACCCATATGCACTTTCTGCTTTGCCCTTCTGGAGACACCATCACCGTGCAATATCAAAGTCCTACCTCCACACATTCTTGAGTCATCAAGTGAACCATACACTGTGCCCATGACCTTCAGTATTTTGTGACCATCATCTTTCTACAGTATACATCTAGCCCTTACCGAATTCTATCATTGTGTGCATCATAAAAGTCCTACCAACAGTTCTTGAGTGAGCAGGTGAAATTTAAAATTCACACATATAGAACTTTATAACCCTAATTAGGTCAAGGTCACCCATGTGCATGCTTAACTTCGCTTTCCCGAGCACCCTCATCATAATACAGAATCAAAATCATAGCTCAAGCAGTAATGGATATATTCCATGAATACTGAATTCATTAAAGCAGCCCTGTGACCTTGAGAATTATTGCAAGGTAACTCACGTGCAGTCCAGGGACCGCTCTAGCCATTAGCCAAATGCTAATGTCTCTTGAATTTGGCTAATGAAATTTTTAAATGGCTAATTTATTTCAATATGAATTATTGAAAGCGTAGATTGAATTTTTTAATTTTTTCGCTTTTATTTTCCAATCTGGCTAGAGATTTTGAAGGCCTAGATCGGTCCCTGGCAGTCCCCTTTTGGTCTCCATAGAGGGCTCATCATCATGTACAATATCAAAGCAACTGCTCATATAGTTCTGGAATTCTCATCCTACACTGTAATCCACAAAAGTTGCCCCGTGACCCTCAGAATTTTGGTCAAAATCATCCAAATGCAGTTCCAGCCTACTTGTAGTTATGAATCATGATGAAGTTTAAAAAATAAGATGTCAAAAATCAGGTTGTGAGAGCAGTACCACATCGTATTCAAAACTAAGTGACCAAGTCAATGTACATGGGGATTGAGGATGGTGCAAAACTTTCTGGGGGTACTGTGTTCAAACTTTGGCTATGGGTTCTGAGATTGGCTGAAGAGGACCTCATTCCTGTTGAGAGGTCTGCCTCCCACCTACCCATTCCTTGTGCATGCCCTGTAACTGTACACCTTTACTTCAGACAAAATTTATGTGATGTATACTTCAGAAGAAATTTCTGTAATATTACCGTGCCCATTACAACCACATGCATGTCTCGATCTTCCCACTGGCCCAAAGGCCTTAGAATCTTATTTGATGCATGATTGTAACAGATTTATGAGACTTCTCCTTATGGCCTAGCTTTTTTGTCTCATAAAAAGCCTCACTGGTGTTTTGTTTGCACTCACTTAAGATTCCTTGCTAATATATGTAGTTAAAAAACAAAAGGTAATAAGCCTGTTGCAGTAGTGACAGGACCTCATATCACAAAGGTTCTGTTCGGTGATCCAAGAGACAGCAGCTCTCCTGTCAGTCGGTGGCTATCTCAGTCTGGAATGAGTCAGTGTATCTTTAAGATTCTGAGTTCTCCAGAAACCCAGGACCACTTTTTTTCTTTGTGTCCTGGATCTTCTGCATACCTCGAAGCCCAAATTGTGCCTCAGTGCCTTTGTCTATCGAGTCATCTCACTCTCTCCATGGTACCTATCTCCACTCTCTCTCTATATAGAAACTCAACTGTGAAATGCCATCTTAAAACAACAACAACACCCCCCCCCCCCAAAAAAAAAAACAAAACAAAACAAAAACAAAAAACAAAAAAAAGGTGCATTTATAATTCATACCAACATAAAAAGCACCAAAATTATGGTTTGACACCACTGTCCAACCACAGCTGGTAGAATCAATTTTATTCTAGTTATTTGACCTGTGCAAACATTTAGGCTATAAGAAAACTTAAGTCTTCATTAGTCCCTGGACTAACTGTTTTTGCATCTGTAGCTAGAATTTTATGTTTTGATCAGAATAACTGTTATCATAAATGTAAGTTTAAGAATATGTAACTACTGGTCCCTGCCTTCATTAATATGCAAAATTTGGACTTGTTTCACTTTTGTATATAATTAAGTTATTAATATAAATGGCTTCTACAAAATATGGTTGTGTAAAACTTGAGACCCACACAGTACACATTTTCCATGCATATAGACCTACTGCTAAGTGTCTGTATTCATGATGTAAATCACATACACCAAGTTACTATGTTCAATTTAAATGTATCATTACTACCGTATTTCTAAATTCTACATTTGCTTTGTACTTGTTTACACTGCATGATATTGGTGAATTTTTCTCTTCTCTTCTTATGTTCACATGATTATAAAAACCAAAAGAAATGTGTATCAGGACATTTTAAGCTAATCATTCACATTAAATTACAGTAAAACTTGTTTTGAAAGACCACCCTTTTGATGACCAAATTGTGGTCTTTCATAGGAGGTATATCTGAGATTAAAAAGTACATGTACTAAGCACAAAGTATTATGAACAGGTGTTCTTTGAAGACAGTTTGTCTCTCATAAGAGGTTTCACTGTATGAATGTATTTTTTTCTCATAACTAGGTTATAAAATTCCCTGCATTTGCCGAGGTGGAGTTGACTGGGGATCACTCGCTGCAGGAAGACTGTGACTGGTATTTGTTTTGTCCATGTCATTATGCTCAGCCGAAATGATAGACAATTTTATGTTATTTCTTTTGTTAAATGCTTCCAGCCAACCATTGCTAGCTGTGAACTCAGTCAGACCCTGCTCCATGGCAATCACTAAAGCTTTCTTTTGCAGCATTCTCCCACTGACTGGAATATTCCTTGATCTGATATCATAGAACCACTGCAGCACCAACTGATTTAACTCAACGTATCGCGATTTTCTTGTTTTGTAGTATTTCCTTTCCATATTACCTCCGCTTATCCACTCACGCACAATGCTCTCTCTTGAATGCACAATCTTTTGGATTTGTGTTTTACCAACGTCCAGCTCTGCCGCTATCTTTCTACTTGATTTGCCCCCATCATACATCTTTAACACCTTTACGCGGTCTTCCAAAGATAACACTTTTCGTTTCATTCCTTTCCTCTCCCTGCGGAAAATGTCAGAATCTAACTCACACTTTTCCAAAGTTCCTTTTTGCTGCAAAGCGACTGTATTATATTTTTGTTCCTCTGAATTTTTTTGAGAGCCTATTTCAGTCTCACCAGATAATCCAGGTTCTGTGCAACTAGTATCATTCACGTTCTTCGGTATTGGTCCCCAAGACAAGTCACTAGGTTTTTCTTTTTGAATGTGCTGATCAGGATTACTTAAAACTGACGAATCTTCCAACGTTTCTTTGTCTTTATGATGTTTACTTTCTGTATCATCACCATCCTTGAAATGTACATCTGATTCAGAAATATCACTGTTACAAGTCATTCCAAGTTCAGATTTAAGCGTAGCTTGAACACAAGGAGCTGTCAGATTTCCCTGGCTATCACAACTTTTTTGGGTAGAGTTTTCAGAACTTTCTCTTGTATCAAAACCACCCTCAGAAACAGAGTTCACAAGCCTATATTTTGATATGAGATCCTGAGATGAAAGCTGCGAAGCTGTGGGAACATTTATATCATCTTCTATTTTTGAGACACTGGTTTCAGACACACTTTGACATAAGGTTCGAGGAATAGTGGTTTTTGTTCTTTCTCTCTCCTGGTCACGTGTGACTTCACTGGATTCAGACATACCAGGACTTTGCACCTTCCCCATTTCTCCTTTGGAATAACAGGTTTGTAAGTCATGTACGTGTGGATCGTTTGAATCGTCAATTCTCTCTAGACTCCTGTACACCTTGCGTCGTTGGTTACAGTTGGACTCCGGCTCTTTAGAAGAAACCTGACTGAGCCTGTTGTCTTTAACTCGTTTTTTCACAATTGGCCACTTGATACCTGGCAAAACAACTCTGTCATGTTCATCAGTTAAAACAGTGTTGTTTTTGTGCAGTTTTTCATCAATATCAACATGGACCGTATCATCATCATCCACAGAAATCTCCAGATGACCTTGAATGATGACCTTGTCTCTGTAGTTCACTTGATACTTGAACAAGTTCAAGATGGACTCTTTTAACAATGTTTTCACATTCATGGTGTTCATTTCATTGTCTCGCTTCATGGATTGCGTCAGTCTGAAAATAAAATTAATGGTTAATGGCCATACATGGGAAACTTATTTCACTTTCAATTTCACTCCCCTTGCAATATCTAGAGGTGGGGATGTTCACCTGCAGCTAATGTTCAAGCTTCAAATTCACTAAATAGACTATAGGTCACTTTTGTTTAGGCAAGATGCAGTGATAATATTTGATCACACCAAACAATTTCAGTGGAAAATATTGACATCTGCCCAGGATAGGCCTGTGCTTGTGTTAACTAATGTATACCAGCTCTATCCATTTCCCCATCCAGCCAGATACATCACAGTGAGAAGGGGTACACATGATACATACCAGTTCTCAATAGGCTAAGCCGTGCGGTTTGTACAATGCAGCACAATACGTCACTGATTATAGTTAGAAAATTTTTTTTATAAATCAGAGACTTCCAGTTCTAAGCTTTACTTCCATAGTAAAAACTACACAAAGTTGTCTTTTCTTGATGAACACAGGTAGTCTGTGCAAGACATGTCACTTCAATTCTTGTGACGAGCTTCTAAAAACAATGTTCCTATTCTTGTTATGGCAACTGAAAAAACTCCTCACAGATAAAGTTTGGAGTGGGTCCGTGGGGCAAGCATTTTTTTATAAGTAAACATGAAATCAGTTTATGCAAAAACTGAAAAGCTAGGGTCTCTGCAATTATTAAAATATAAAATGTGTGCATTCTCTGGAAAGTGTGCATTTTGCTTAGAGTAAGGAGCCCAAATACGTGTTTAGCCTCATAACCGAGGCGCTGGGGAATGGAGCCAGACATCTTTGCACCAAATTTCACAGAGACCAGCAACTCATCACATATAAAGGTAGATTAGCAAGTATTAATAACAGTGTTCAAGAACATACTGAGAATAGGTACATCAACTATACATTTCCACTTCACAGGGACCGACATGTTTCCAAATTTACATTTTGCACGATTAAAAATTTCTGCCATGCAAGAATTTTGTGATAATTTGGGATTATATCCCGTGGCTTTAAAAATTACCTGTCCAAGGCAGTCAACAAGACGAAGGTTCATTTTTATCATTTTGTCTGTGTTTAGGGAAGTCCTATTGTTATTGTTATGGTGTTGGGCCACTGGTGCTCTCTTAAAAAGGTTTGGTTTCACAAAACATGAGTCTTCTCTACCTAACTCAAAAGAACAAAGGTTTAATAATAACACTGTGGGTCTCTACTTTTGTGCTGTGGTCCTGTGTGACACAGGTGGCCTAGGAAAAAAAATATGAGGCAGAGGAAACCATGGTTACCCTAATCAGCTTGTGCTGCCATGTTTTCCAGGATCAGAGCTGAGGCAAAGGGTCCACCACACACTCTCTCACAGATGTGGTGGGCCCCTGGTCCTGGATATATGCCCCTACACTCATTACTTGTAATTGTAGTTTCTACTCTCAGGGTGAGGGGTGGGGTGGGAGTACGGGCGGAAAGGACCCAATTTTTCCTCACACACCCTACCCCCACCTGTAAAACTCAGGCATTTCCCATGGGAGCCCATTTCCTTTTCTCCCTGTCCTCTGAGATTCTAATTTACTCTGTTACTGTCTAACTCTATCATTTCATTTCTTTTCTTTCAGACACAGCATGACAGTTACTGTCCCAACATCCTACCAGGTAGTCCTGTACACTTTCAGTGGTGCTCTGCGCTATGTGCAGAGTGGGGATATTCTGATACGGCACTGCGCATTGTGTGGATCTTCACATCATAATGCGCCCATGTGGGGATCAGTCATGCTTGCCGTAAGCATGCTGTAATATGCTACCCATCTATGTGTATGTTTCTAAATCATATATTTTAATGTGGTAACAACATGGTTCTGGACCATTATCCCACTATTATGCTTGCTTCTAAAATCACTATTGTTTTTATGTTGAGTAGTTACCCGCTGAAGACCCTTTAATTTATTTGGGCTGATACAGCCTATGTCAAAATTTTACAGAGGAACATGTGCAATATGGACAAAAGTAATTCCATATGTATATAGGTTAGACAGGGACAGGTTAGCTTATGGACAGTAAAGAGTTCAGACTGCAGAATAGGATATTGACTACTAGGAAGTGGTTCTTGACAAAAAGACACAAATACAATTTGATATTTTCACATGGTCCAGGGCCATATATCAGAATTTATTATACATGTATATGTATTCGTTTAATTTGTAGATTTTTTTAATATATTCCGAAATTGTCCTGGACCATATCAGAATTTTATTATGTATCTTCTAAATCATTATTTTTGTTTAATATTCTTACATGGTCCTGGACCATATCAGAATTTATTGTGTAAGCTTCTAAATCCTTATTCACCAACGATGGCGTTGTAATGTTAAGAGTGTTGCGAGATTCTCTCTTGGTTTCGCATTATCAGAATTTCCAGAATGCGCTGCGTCACTTCAAATTGGCACAGATTCGCATCTGGCATGGAACAGTAACTTTCCTGCCTCCCAGAAAACCACCCTTCAAACCTAAAATTTTAAAGTAATACCCATGCTACATTTTCCTCTTCCTCTAAACACTGAACCTCTTCTCGACCCTGGGCCCTGTTCAATTCTTCTCTTATCTCTCATTACACATCACACCACAACAGCCAATGATCCACTGTCTCATCTGCCTCCTGGCTACATACCTTACATTTTGCACTGCTACCTGTTGTTCACTTCTGGTTTCTCTTTTCTAGATTGATCACTCCTGCCCTACTTTGAAAAAGAAGCCTGGATCCCTTCCCTCCATCCCAACACGCACTTTTCTTTGGCTTTTCTAGTACCTTGTACGCTTGTCGGTTTGAGAAATAAACTGAATCTGAATCTGGTTAAAGTACAGATCTACGGTACAGCACAGAAGGGACCAGGATTGTTCCCGTGACAATGGACACTAAATGAGGGTGGATTTTTCGCCCCAAAGCCATAGGCAAAAGGATCGAGTTGGTTACTGACTGGTTCCCAAGTCGCCATGTACGTAACCTGTATTAATTTAAAACTAACACCTGAGATACACACAAGGAAACGAGGCTGGTGAAACGGTGTATGTCACTTTACACCCTAAATATTGCACATTTCGAAATTACCTTTCATTCTCGAGCACCCAAAGCTGGCAGTCAAGCTGTGACAACTGTGACAATGAAGGAAGAAAAAGACACAGACTTAACGCGCGTCCAACATACAACAAGGTCTGAAGACAGGCCAAATTAGCCTCCCAGCGCCAACTCGGATTCCGCTTCAATGAAGCAATTTTCGTGCATTTTGTAAGACTTGTTTTGTGCAGTCAATAACCAAATAGTTTAGTGATCGCATAAGAATCAATTTTTTAAAAAAAATCAAATTGTAATCATAGAGATCACCCGTGTGAATGATCAACAGCTTCAACCCCTCATAGGAAGAGCTTCTTTGTCAAGGTTGCTGGTGCATGTTTGTTTTGTTGATTTGTAAACATAACTAGTTCGAATACGGTGTGGCATGATGGTTTATTTTTTAAATGCACCATGAATAGAATTTGGAGACTCGTATATTATGGAGATCTGAGGGACACATATAATAAATCATCCGTATAAATTTAGTTTAATTTAGAGTTATCTACGGAACCATATTTTAACAATGGTGTAAATTAAGCTTAAGGATACATCATTGCCCCAACGTTAATCTATTGATTGTATATATAGTTTACCAGATATTCTCATAGATTGCCATGATTGCCACCCGAAATTCTGTATTAGAGTTGTGATTTGTTTTATGAGTGATACACCGGCCAATTTAACGGATGATTGCCACCCAGGTACATTACAAAGAAATGGACTAAATTATAAAAATATTTCTTTTTTTGTGATGAATTTGTAATTATTTCGGATAGGAAAATGGTTGCAATGTTGTTTAGATCGCTTATATGCCTGTTGCAAAAATTTCTTATTAAAATATCAATCTGATGAAAAAATTTGTCATATTTGACAAGCTAAAATTATGAAACGCAGGGTTTTCGTGGATAACCATATCTGAGAATTGGAAAATATCGAACAAATTACTTCGGGATCCAATTTACATTGGACGGAGTTTTGTTGGAAATGATGCGAAAAAGCAAAGTCTAGAGGGAAAAGTTATTTAGTGAGGCAGTCGACCTTCGTCTGTCTTTATATTTCTTGATAAATTTGTTGTCGCTTTATGGGTGTGAAATGTGGGATGAAGGTGAAATGAAATCCCCTTTACCGTGACATTTCACTGGTAAAGACGATGAAGCTGCAGTGCTGCTTGAAAAGTACTGCTTGAGTTTGTTTCTCTACTTGATAGTTTTTAATGTATTTTAGGGGTTAAATATATGTCATTCATTCACGTGTCAAGACATATGGACCCTGGAGAAAGCAAATAACATTTTTTCGAAAGCAATTCCTGAGATTAGAACTTAAGCATATGAAGGCAGCATAACGCATCTGAAACTACTCTCTCTGCCTGGCTACTTTTACGTCTAGTTATTTTATTGCATATTTACTGCTTAATAAAAAGCCCAACTGAGATACATTCCCCAAAACGACGATAACAAGAAAACACAGGAAGGAAGGAATGGAAAAAGAATAGAAAAATACACACGGGCCAGGAAGTCTATTTCGATAAGGCAAACTCGTGTTATCATTGACTGGGTACAGAAACAGCCTCGATAACCTCTTTAAACTTTACACAAGGTGTATATGGATAAATCTATCATCCAGTCCATATTTGTCCCTTTTTCTGGATTATATAATACCTCTTAATTATATGTCTATGGCCACTGGTTCAATTACATTATTCAAGCGAATCGTCTTGTGAAAACGCCTGGTGATAAATGATCAGTGCGTACAGAATGGTTCGAGTTCTAAAAAACCAAACCAAAGTCCACCATTGGCAAATTTTTCAAAAGACACGCAAAACACGACGTCAAACATTAATGTAGAGTTAGTGTAAGAGTGGCACCAAGGACATGTTTTGGTCACGCATTGGATATAATATTGGCACATGTACGGTGCACATTTAAACAGGTACTAGTAAAATTTAGACCACGTGATATGTACTGGATATTTTAGCCTCACAAATACATGTATACACTCTATACTATTAGTCTATTATCACGAACCTATTTGTGTACATTTATTCTTTCCATAGATTTATACAGTTACAAGTTAACGAATCGTTCAACATGTTAATGATTATTTTGGCCTTGGGTACATACATAAAGGTCTACCAAGTGTGACGTAATACTTCATTTTAATAGGAGATTAGATGTATAAAATGCCATGTGCAGTTTGAGAAATTCAGATAAATACATTTTTGCTCTGTTTGGCTGCTGATGGGTTGGTGGGGAAGTCATTAAAGTAATCATATCTAATGGGAACAGTTAAACGTTTTGTCTGTACGGGGGGGGGGGGAGGATTGACAAAATTATTGCCATGCCACCCCCTCCTTCCTCCCCACGCGGATATTTTAACCCTACCCAAAGGACTCAGAAATATTCTGATCATGTGTGTTGTTACAGCAGAATCTATTTCGAGTGCTGATTTAAAATACATTGATCTAAAAATGTATTCTACAATTTTATACTAAAGTATACGTGATAGTTTTTATCACTTTCGATCGGGACTAACAGATATTGACCTCTTTCCAAACGAACTGCACTACATGTGTTTGATTACATTGTAAATACATAATTTCCTAACTAGCGGAAGGTAATATTTTGATCGTGTCGACTTATGGCGCAGTCGTTCTGTGACTTCAGGTGAGTTTTTCGTATAGAGTTAAACGAGAAATTAAACTCGTTTACTTGCTCAACTGACCATTATGATGATTGCAGGTATGGTGAATTGCATTATGATGATTCTAAATATGGTGAATTGCATTATGATGATTGCAGGTATGATGAATTGCTTGCAGTCTGCTCAGCCTACTGTTAATGTCTGGCGGTTTTTCTGTTTGGCTGGTGGCCCAGGACTCCATCCAACAGACCATAGCCCAAGGCCTGCTCACCGGGCAAAATCGCTGACGCGGTTGGTATAATATATAATAAATTTTGATTTAACAAAAAACTAAAACTCAAAGAAAATATAGCCAACCAACAATTGATTCTAGCTGTCTTTTTGTCCCGTTATTAATTCTCTCATGTTTGTAGTCCACGCTAACTCATATTTTTTATCAGGCCTGCTAATAAACTTCAATTGAAAAGTATGCCTGCATTTGAAATATCATGCATCTATTTTTTTTTTAATTTTAAACATATTTATTTTATCTGGATTGCCAAGTAGTACGATGATACTAAATGAATGGCTCTCCAGACACAGAGAGACAAACAATCATATGTACAAAACACACAGGACAAAACAATATCCGAGGACAGATATGTTGGTCAGTATACTAACATGATGTACATCTCGTACCAGCTCAAGATATAAACCGTCTTGTGTCTATAATAAAGTTTTGGACAGAATAAAAAATATCTAAGCTGTCACTTGACGAAAGATCGTCATTACCACGTGTCAGATAAGTAAGCACTATATCACCTGCAAAACGAACAACTAGGTTTGGATTGACTCCCGGTGCCAAAATATTGCTGACCGTTCTCAATAAGGATACTCTATAGTATGAAAAGAGGGGACATTCTAGGAAGAAATGGTATGTACACTCATTTTGATATGAGCAATTACATGCAGCAGACGGAAGAATATTAAATGATCAAAGGAAGATTGCCAGCCACCTACATGGGAAGCAACCCATTGCACCTGGTTTCTATGGCTTCTAGGAAAGGCTCACAATACGTGAATGTCAAATGTATGTGCCCAAGGCTGCACCTCCCATGAAGATGAGAATTAAGTCGACAACAATCCAAACGTAGTTGTGTATGTATAACGTTAGGAAATCTTGCCGTGCGAATAGCGACCTTTGACAGGATCAACGGACAAAAGAGTACTTTTTAGTTTAGATTTCAATTGAGCAAGTAAAGTAGATTGACATATATCGTCCGGAATGTCGTTCCGAAGTTTAATAGTAGAGGGAATGAAGGAATACCAAAACAACTGGATGTAAACTTTACTTGTCTCAAACTCCGGCGGATGCGAAGATTGAAGGCTGGCTGAACATCAAATGGGGCCAGATCCGAAAGATAAGCGGGGGTCTGCCTGTTGACCATTTTGTAGAATAGAATCATTTTATAGCATTGGCGTCTTCTGGACAAAGTTGGCCAACCTAATATATTAAGAAGTAAATGACGAGGAGGACGTTCGCGTGCACCCAAACAAATGCGTGCCCCTTCATACTTAACAGATTCAAGTGAATTTTTCAAGTCTATCATGCTATTATCAAACATGACGCATCCATATTCCAGGATAGGGCGTATCATTGCTTTGTATAATCCAGCTAAGGTGTCACGCGATAATCTACATTTGAGTCTACAAAAATAAAGTTAGGCGTTTTCTCGATTTTTCAATGATTCTAGTAAGGTATGATTTAAACCTTCCGGGATCAGAGTTTCGCCAAGAAATAAGGGTGGATGATCAGGTTTGTTGTGTTTTACTGAGGGCTAGAGACTTACTTGCATTAAATCTAACTTTCCATTGTTTGGCCCAAACAAAGATTCCCCCAAGGTCAGTATTTATACGCTTACAGGGTCAAATATAATCTCTAATATGCTGGTGTTATCAGCGAACAGTTTGACGTCACAAGAGATGCCAACAGTAATATCATTTATGAAAAGTAAGAACAGTAGAGGCCCCAGGATAGAGCCATGGGATACCCCTGCCTCAATAGGAAGCATAGATGATGTTTCGCCCCCCCCCCCCCCCCGATCGCCACACACTGATGACAATTGGTTTGATAGCTATTGATAAGTTTCAGGGGCGGCTGCTCGATACCGAGTTGCCTTAATTTAAAAAATAGACCTTCGTGTCAGACACGCGTACGGTCAAACGCTTTGCTGATATCAAGGAAGACCATTCTGGTTTCCTTTTGCAGTTCAAGACCATTATATATGTCATGAAGAATTTTGAGAAGTTGATTTATTGTTCAGTCGTTTGACCGAAAGCCTGAATTTCCAGAGTTCAAAAGTTTATAACGCACAAAGTACTCATATAAGACATGACAAATTAAGCGTTCGGAAACTTTAGAGACATTGCAGAGCAATGAGATGGGTCTGTAATTGCTTTTTGTTTGCTTGTCGTTCTTTTTGAACACTGGACATCCATTACATTTTCCCCAAGAATCCGGGAAGCAGGAGGTGCGCAGGGAATGGTTAAATAGTTTGGTGAGGGAAGGACTGATACCGGGAGCGGTAATCTTCAAAATCATGTTTCCTATGCCATCAGGACCAGTTGCGGAGCTAGTCCTTAATAAATGTAAAACTTTTTTCACACTAATCTCATCAACTTGAAAAGAGTTTAGACGAGCCTCAGTTCGGTAGAAGAAATCAGGCAATGGCACAGGATTATCTTCATAAGGTAATTTACATTGGTTGGCAAAATACTTATTGAAAATTTCACATTTGTCCACATTACTGGAAATAACTGTATCATTCCCAAGAAGTGGAGGTATCGATTAGTGAAGCTTGGAGCCAAGTAGATATTTTACAAAGGTTCCACCATTTCTTGGGGTTAATATCATTTGAGTCGAGTACAGTGGCAATTTTGGAAAAATATGATTTCATTGAACAACTGAGGGTATTGACAGCTATGTTACGTTTGCGCTTGTAAAAGATTAAAAGTCGTTCCATGTTAAGAGTTTCAGAGAGCGTAAAGGGATGCATTTTAGTGCTGTGTTGCATGAAACGTTTCCACGCGCGATCCCCATGTCTGAGTAACTTTTTTCTTTTTTATCTTACATGTGAGCCATGGCTTATCTTTTTGTCTGAAGAGAATATCGCGAGAAGGGATAGATTGATTCCAGAGATCAGTAAAGAGATTTGGCCAGTAAAACACCATGTCAGGAAAAGTTTCAAAACCTGTGTCAAATGGGGCATTACGGACAGAGGAACAAAGATGGAGAGGAACGAAGATATATTGAGCAAACAAACGCAGCACTTTATTGGGGAGTCCGTCTGGACCACCCGTTTTGCATATTTTCAACTTTGATAAGACGTCGTAAACCTCCCCCTCGGTAAGTATATTACCAAGATTTTGTTAGTCTTTAGTCTCAGATCAGACAATCAGCAGACAAGTCATCAGTTACGTTTTGGGAAGCAAAATAATCATTAAGGTGGAAGATCTGAAGCCGGCATCTTTGGATAACCTCTAGTCTCTATTTCATATTTTTGGATAGTCTGATACTTAACTACATGCTCCGAAAAACTCAGATGTGTGAATATGAAATTTATATGAGATAATTGATTTCAAAACTTTTGTTTACACTGAAACTTTAAGCAGTGCCGGGCACATGGGTTTGTTTGCATGGGCATGATAATGAACCACGTCATTGTTTGCAGTCATTAGTACATGACCCTGGAAACCAATTGAGCCACTGACAAGGGTCACTCACAGGAAACCATTATCCGTGGAGAGAACAAATGGGCCAGTTAAGACTAATCACTACCATTATTCTTATTACTTTGATATTCTCTACTGATGTAAAAACACATTAGTACAATCCATTTACTGGTCCCCAAATATGGAAAGTCGCATGTGAACCCACACCCAAACAAGCCAAGTGTGGTGTTCCCAAGTTTAAAAAAAGTCTAGATTTAAGCCACAAAATATACTTTTTTTTAATGCAAACATCAGAGAGGTAAAGCTACAAGTTTATTTCACACAAAAATTAAAACACAGGACAGAAGAAATGAGTATGTGTCATATTACAGCCATAAATGCGTAAGAATTGGCAACTTTTTCTTTCAATGCGATTTTCCCGGAACTGTTTTTTGCTCAACGTCTACAATTTGTATCTCGATTCACAAACGTACGAATTGCCCTATCACATTAGTATCAACGGACATTAAAAGAAAAATATCATATCCAGGAACGGTTCCCAGGATTTTTTTTCTGACAACCCATTCCGTTATTTTTGGTGCAATTTATAAAAGGAAAATGAACAACACGTCATGACTAAATTAAAAATTTTATAACTTTTTATTTATGGTATTTCAGGACTAACCATTGAATTAGATCCTGGACATGGATATATATTTTAAATTTCTTCTAATTTCAAGTGGAATAAAACAATTTTGTGTGACTTCTGCGCGAAAAATGTGAAAATCCTACCAAGTCAGAAAGAATGCTCTAAAGTCTAAAAAAATTTCAATCCTGTAAAAAACCTCTATGGATATGTAGTAATAAGAAAATATATAGGTTTTATGTACTTGTGAAAAAATTATATGGGTAATTGCGATCCAAAGTTGCCAGTCTCACTGGGCACAAGCTTCACAGCTTCCACCTTAAGTGAGTTTGCTTTATCAGTGGAACTTAGCAAAACTGAACCATTGTCAATGATGGGGGGTATAGGCAAACAGTTACACAGTTACTCCACCCACACACCTTTCAGATTCTGCCACCATTCCTTTTGGTTTCAGTTGTTTCATTTGTCAGTATATCAGTTACCTTGGCAAAATAATATTTTTTTTTGGCTTTTCTGACCATGGCAACAACATTATTTCTTAACCAGACGTAGTAATCCCAGTGATCAGTTACGCCTGTTCGTTTTGCCCTTCCACAGGCCCGCTCTCTTATACACAGATGATGTCTTTGACTTATCGCCTTGCCTTATAGTGGCTTCCTTTTGCGGAACACTGTCAGTTGCAGCATCACTTAGGTATTTGGTAAATATTCTGCAAATATCATTCACGTCATCGTCATAGAACATAGCATCCCAAAGTGCAGCCGAAAGAAAGTTACAAACTTGACCCTGGTCGACCCTAGAACAGTCCCAAATAACATTTTTAATGCCTTCTCTTTACCAAGTTGAAAATTTGACGACAGCAGAATACATTCGTGGTAACAGGTGGATAAAGGCGGTAGGTTTTCAATTTTACTATCTACAGAGTCTTTTAACACAAAACCAAGGTCCAGAAGTGACTGAGCCCTTGTCGGTTCTGACAACACCTGGAACAGGTTATGTGTCTTAAAGGTGTTAAGAAATTCCCAGTAAGGAGCGGATACGCTCCTTCCTTCTATTAAGTTTATGTCAGGCATATTGAAATCCCCTGTAACAAAAATTGCTTTCGGTGGGTCAATGATCATTTTGGTCACGATGTCAGAAAACAAGTCCAGGAAAGTTCTGCTTTCGTTTAGAATTTGTCCAGGTGGTTTATAGAATGTAACTACAAGTATTTTGTTTTTATTAATTCTTGTCTCAGCGACCAAAAATTCGACAGTTGGGGCAACAAAAATCAGTCCTCAGTATACAAATTAATAAATTAGAAAACTATATCGCCACGCCACCACCGAAACGGTTGTGATCGCTTCTAAAGGGTGGTTGAAATCCATTAAATTCTATATCGGCATTTGCCATTGAATGACTGAGCTCCGTCTCGTTTATGCATATTATATCTGCACTATGATGCAAACAAATTGACTCGAGTTCATCAAGTTTGTTGTTGGCTAAGATACTATTTATATTTGATGAACAATATTCAGAACATTATTTTGGGGGCCAGGATTTTTTAGAATATCATCTGACACATACAGAATAAGGTCGAACATTGTAATCATAGTACACAATTTCATAAATATGAACAATATTACCAATATAGTATGAACCAGTTTCAAGTGATTATTAGAATTCCTGTTTTGGGAATATCCAACAAGTCTTAATTGTGTTAGGGGCTGAGACACTGATGATTTAATAATCACAAACATTACAGCTCCATCAAGTCTGACGTTGGTAAACAGTATTGCCCGTATGAATAGAAACCCAAAATGACCTTTGCATAGCAGTGTGCACATGAACTGCAGCGCCACTTTTGAATTCAAATGAGAACTGCCCGCCAATGCATATTCTTGACAAGGGTGCTCTTAGCTTTCTGCCACAGATACGGAACGATAAAATTAGAAAAGAAGATTTGCTTCAAAGCAAATCGGTCTGTGTGCCTTCAAAAGTTCTAAATATTACGGGCTACAACTTTTGTCCTTTGGTACTTCACATTCCATTAAGCTTATGGCTGAATGAAAATTTCAAAGTCGAAATGACATTGACTTTCGACCTTTACAGGTCACATGTAATTGCAAAAATGTACAATGTTTTAATACCGACAATTTAAGCCCAACATGAACCAAATCAGATGAAAATTGACCACGTTATGGCAACATGAAACTTTCAAATGGCCAAATGACCTTAACCTTTGCCCTTTAGAGGTTACAGGTTCTTACAAATATGTGCAATGTTGCAATACCTACAATTTGAGTCTAACATGATTAGAATTAGATGAAAATTAGCTGAGTTATGACTGGATGAAATTTTCAAAGGACCAAATGACATTGACCTTTGACCTTTAGAGGTCATATGTAAAATACAAAAACGTGCAGTGTTACAATTGCTACAATTTGAGCCCAACATGATGAAAATTAAATAAAAATTTGCCGAGTTATGGCCAGTTAAAATTTCAAAGGTCCAAAGACCTAGATCTTTGACCTTTAGAGGTCACATGTAAATTACAAAAATGTGAAGTTTTACAATAGGTACGATTTGGCCCCAACATGATCAAAATTGGATAAAAATTGACCGAGTTGTATTTGTGTCTTTTTGTCCAAAACCACTTCCTAGAAGTCATTACCCTATTCCGTAGTCCGAACTCTTTACTCTCCATAAGCTAACCTGTCCCTGTCTAACTTATATACATAGAAGTTCTATTGTCCATATTGGACACGTTCCTCTGTAAAATTTTGACATAGGCTGTATTAGCCTAAATAAATTAAAGGGTCTTCAGCGGGTAACTACTCAACATGTTTCGGAGCCTTTTACCCGTACATGTCTCTCTGAGTAGCGGCTCCTTGTCTAAGCTAAATATTCAGCAAAGACAACCCACATAATAATGAATAAATATGAACGTGGCAATTGATGAATTAGCTAAATATGTGAACTTTTGCTTATAAATGCAGAGCTTCATATCAAAGAAGAACACCTGTCAAACAAACCATAATTACCAAATTTTCATAGTACAGGTTCAGATAAGAACAATTTGACTTACCCCTGAACCAATATGTACCCTTTCTAGCTGGACAGCTTATCCTAGTTAAACCATCCAATGTTTAACTGAAGTGGAAACAAGCTGGGGCATCATATTCAGTCCCAGTAATTGCAAAATAAACAGTTGCAGCTAGACCACCTGTACAAACCAAGGGAAATCCTAACAAGGACTGTAACAATGTACATCCTGCACCAGAGATGTAAAACAAACTCCATGATGACACCTACTCCTCAAACAATTAAGCTCTATTTAACTGCCAACCCTGAGTCAATGTGTCAACTTAATGTGTCAGGTTTGTGACACTTGAGAAAATACTGTCAATTTTGAGTAATTTTTTAATACTGAGTAAATGTGCATTTAGGCATATCAGAAAAGAATGGAAGTCATGGATTTTAAGTACAATTAGGCAAACATGCAACTGTCGTTGGCTACCTGTACCTATTATATTTTTGAAGATATTCAAGATTTAAATTTTCAAATGGCCGTAATTTGCATAATTTTCAAAACCGTTGAACCTCTTTACAAAAACTCAAGACTTCATGTATGGAAGTACATGTATAATCATGCCAAGTTTGGAGTCTTTACATGTGATAATTTTCAAATGGAATGTCGGACAAATTTGCCTGTTAAAAAGAAAGAAAGAAAGAAAGAAAGAAAGAAAGAAAGAAAGAAAGAAAGAAAGAAAGAAAGAAAGAAAGAAAGTAAGAAAGACAGAATTCCTAGAAAAACAATATGTCTGTGTTGGCACACAGACATAATTAACTCTGTACTGAAATGTACAGTTTTAGAAGGCACTGATGACTTTGGGTAGCATATAACGCAGTAACAATTTGCTGTGTGTATAGCTGTGCTAAGAATTGAAATATGTGCATGAAGATCAGGCGCGTTGTTTCGCCTAAAGGGGTACTACAGTGATAATTTACAATTTCGAGTTGTTGTATATAATAAATCTGGACCCATATCAGATAATACAAACCTTTTTTCCAACTGGATAAGCAGATATCAAGTTTTCTTAGATATGTAAAGGAGGGGTTCTGATGTCACCTGGACTGACTACTTCAGGTAATGCAATGACAGCTGAGTGAAACTAACAAAAACAAGGAAACCTGACCAAGTAGACATATTCCACTTTTACTCTGGATTAAGCAGCGTGTATAGATATAATAAAATTTAATAAACTGAGATATTTCTCTCATTTAATGAGGATTAATAAGCAAAGAAAAATGCAGAAATCAATACAGACAACCTATCATCTGTGGTTGGGTATTCAATTACTGATGCGGGCGTCAACTAATATCCCACACTGATAAGATCAAAGAGGGTGATTAACAGATTACACAAGTCACTATGACATGCCTGCTAATGTTGTGGATCTCAGCTTGGTGTCCCCTCAAGGTTTGTGTATTATATATGGAGGGTAGCCCAGGTTACATAAAACATGCCACTTGCTGCCTGATGAATACAGACAGAAGTAAGAAAGTGTATAAACATCCAGTCAGCCTTGCATAATGCACTGACCAAAGATGACGGTAAAGGTGTATATTGACCTTTCATGTCAGAGCTGAACATATTGTATTTGTGTCTTTTTGCCCAGAACCACTTCCTAGTAGTCAATACCCTATTCCGCAGTCCGAACTCTTTACTCTCCATACGCTAACCTGTCCCTCTCTAACCTATATACATATGGAATTACTATTGTCCATATTGCACACATTCCTCTGTAAAATTTTGACATAGGCTGTATCAGCCCAAATAAATTAAAGGGTCTTGAGCGGGTAACTACTCAACATGTTTCGGAGCCTTTGTTATATATGTTATCAAAAGTCAGACAAATCTAACATCGAACATCATAATGGAATAAGCAAACATGTAATAGTTTCTCCTTGATCAATCACAATAGACAATTGATTCTCAGTTACGTAACACAGATCGATTTCATTTTTTTGCATGAGTATGTAATATACATTTTTGAACATTACGCAATGCCATATACATGGCACAGTAGAGCAAATAATTGAAATGTATTGTTTAAAGATTGTCAAATGAAAAATATGGGTATATATGCTACAAAGCGCGGGATATATAAAAATGCACTGATGAAATAACATGGTCCAGCAAAAAAATAAAATAGAATAAAAAATGATAATAATTTGCTAGCCCGAAATGTTGTATCACGTATATCCAGCAATATCAAATAATCAACAGCTGCAGAATGGAGTCGTACTCCACTTTATCATGAGAGTGAATCAAAAATAATATTTGTTACATATGTATATTATGTCCGCATAAGGCAGGTAATTTTTGCATTTGGGACTATGAGAAGTGTCCTTAATACACATTAGATAGATGTCCTCATTAGGGAGGTGTCCCTCAGATGAAAATAACTTAAAATATTTGGGAGTGGGGAACTTTGTCCACATTACAAAGGTGTCCAGAAGGACAGGTTTTACTGTATATATGATGATGATGATGATGATGATGATGATGATGATGATGATGATGATGATGATGATGATGATGATGATGATGATGATGATGATGATGATGATGATGATGATGATGATGATGATGATGATGATGATAGTAGTAATAATATATGTTCTTAATTTTCTACATTTCTCATTACGGACTGTGCTACTGACATCCTATTTTTCAGAAATAAAATTCTACCTTTCCCATCATGTTCTCAAGGGTTGAATGTTACAAATAGTCTATGGTTATTGTTTCTTCATAACCTCATTGCAATTGTTCATATATGTTATATGCTAAATACGGTACGGTGAACCACTGTACGCGGTATCGGGCTCTGGCCGCCGGGCTGTGCTCATTTGGTCTTCCCTTCACTGACACAGCCGCCTGTGCGTCCCGTAAAATATATGCTGAAATAGGGGTTGAATAAAAGAAAACTGATAATAATACAGTCCGGCATGTTTATAGCAGCACAAAATATAGCTTTGTATGAAATAGGGTACAATATCATAAATCAACGTATTAAGTCTATGTGCCAACACACACTTTTTATTTTCCCTCGACTTGTTTCTTTCTTTCTTTCTTTCTTTCTTTCTTTCTTTCTTTCTTTCTTTCTTTCTTTCTTTCTTTCTTTCTTTCTTCATTTATTCATTCATTCATTCATTCATTCATTCATTCATTCACGTATTAATTTTGTCCTCACTTTTTCTCGGACACATTTGTTCCCCAAAGGTGCCAAATTTGGAATGATGTTTGACCTTGTGGTGAAATGAATCCTCCAGTTTGGAATAGACACCGTTTAAAATTTTGAGTGTTTCATGTCTTCAAAACTATTAACGATAGAGGTACCATTCCAACTTTACTTCATAGGTTTGGGATATAGGCGCATCTAATGAACCATAATAGAAAACCAAAACAGAAACAGAAAAAACAAATACAACAAATAAACAAAAACAAAACCAAAAGCCCAAAAAAAGAAAAACAAAACAAAACAAAACAAAAAAAAAACAAAAACAAAAACAAAAACAAAACAAAAAAACCAAAACAAAACAACAAAATAAAACAAAACAAAACAAAAACAAAAACAAAAAAACAGAAACAAAAACAAAGACAAAAACAAACGAAAGGGAAAAACAAAAATCACCCCAACACACACGCAAAGTATACATTTTTAAAGGTTGGATGGGCAAAATGCAGATTTTTACAAGGGATGGTGGGACATAAAGACACAGATATTAAATACTACCTTGACCCTTACCTGTTCTGCACACACAAAATATCAAGATGCAAACTCTTTCTTGTCACCTTTGTGCATCTCTCCTCTAGTTATGGCAATTGAAATGTCAATTTAATTCTTAGATCTCCATGTGCATATTTGAATGCAGGTTTAACCAGATTATATTGTGGCCATTTAAATTTAACGTCCACTTCAAAATAAAAGGAAAAAATACCGAGATGCTGACAGGCAGGCATACAAGATGCATTCCTGTCACCTACTGGTAACAAACCTTGGTTTACAAATGAATGCAAATTTAGAAGACAAAATATCTGAGTTAAAACTAGATTAAAGAAAATTAATACAGAGGATGCAAAGACATATTTGTTATAAGAATTTAAATATAACAAAAGATTCCTTAAGAATGCCAAGTTTTCTTAATGAAACTAAAAAATTTGAAGTCTAAGAAGCCTAAAAATCATTGGAAGGTAATTAATAATGCATGAAATAAATCACAAAAAAGTAGTAATATATCTTTATAGACATTTATGAAACATTTTTATAAACCGAATCAGCAAGATGTTATGAAAGATGACGCTCAACATTTTGATATATATTTAATTATTCATTCTATGAATGAAAATTTGAATAAAACATTCAAAATTGATGAAATTAAACTTTTGACCGGAAAACTGAAATGTAATGAATCTTGTGGAATTGATAATATAATTAATGAATTTTTGATAAACAGTACAGACTTAGTTTTATGTTTGGTATGTAGTTCAACTGTATTACAAATTGGTTTAATACCTCATGGTTAACTGTCGGTAAAATCACCACCCACCCACCCCCACCCCCACCCCCACACACACAAACCAAAGAAGAAAAAAAAACAGAGGTAACATTAGAGATCCAGATAATTACAGAGGAATAAGCTTGCTTACTTGTTTGGGTAAGGTTTCTACTTCATTCTCGTTTCGATTACTTTTTACAAGTCGTTGGGTGATTTGATGAGGAACAAACTTGTTTTCGTTCAGGTTGCTCACTTAACATCATATTTTTGTACTTCATACTATAATAGATATTTATTTGCATCAAAGGAAAAAGTATATTGTGCATTTATTGACCATGAAAGCTTTTGATTTAGTGAACAGGATCTCTTTATGATCCGAACTTATTGCGAGTCATATGAATGGTCAGGAATTATCTGTTGCTATTAATCTTTACGGATACTAAATATTGAGTGAAATACAATTATTATAATATTCCAGAGATATTATGTGTAATATTGGCGTGCGTCAATTTATTGCCGCTATTATTTTCCGCATATGTAGATGATCTTGAACTACATCTAAATTTAGTTAAAACATATTTATTTCATCTGGATGACCATATAGTACACCGAAATGGTGATTAAGTTGGGTTCTCCAGAATATGGACACACAACACACACCCACAAATTATTAACATGACAAACAACACTGTACAATTGTTACCAAACACGGCTGTCAGTATTATGTAAGAGCATATTGTAAACATCAGTCTGATTATGTAACGTATACAGATACAATGTTAGACCAATATGAAAATCTCCGTATTTAGCTAACCTGAAAAGAATACGTAATACAAATGAATCATTGACCATTGAAATTACAGAAACTTCAGTCATTGAACCGCCTAGTATCTATAATAAACTGTTGAAAGGCTTTACATATGTGACTATTCTGACGATCAGATTACTGTCATAGATGAATACTGTATACGTGGAAATATTCCTGAGTTATTTAATTTTCCTAATTTTCCCAGTTAAGTGGACTCCAAAAAGAAAAAAAACGGTAAATTTTGACGGTGATTGCCAGTAATACGTAGCGGTAAGTAGCAACAGATATTCCAGATTGTGAATCGGGAAAGTAAAAAACCGCGATTTTTCTTTATTTTCAACAAAACTAGGAATTGTTCCACTTGTGAATATTTTCATATACAGTATGTGAATAGTAAGATTTAGGGCCAACCCTAGGAGCACTTATTGGAATAACAGACTTGAATCATTTGCTTTCTCTGAACAACGATTTGGATAAGAGAAAAGAAAGTGCTTAAAGCCTTCAGAGGGGTACGAACAGGCACAAGATAGATCTGGAGGTGTGTTCACTTTGTAAAGATAGATCTGGAAGCGTGTTCACTTAATAAAGATAGATCTGGAAGTGTGTTCACTTTATAAAGATAGATCTGGGAGTGTGTTCACTTTATAAGGATAGATCTGGGGTGTGTGTTCACTAAAGATAGATCTGAAAGCGTGTTCACTTAATAAAGATAGATCTGGGAGTGTGTTCACTTTATAAAGATCGAAATTTAATCTGGAGTATTCCAGGCGCAGTTGGATATGACAAATAGTAGCAAATCTATCACCATGAAGATACAGGTCTGGAACAATATCTGTGGCTAGAAGATTTAATTATTTGTAAGAAAAGGGGTATTCTCATGTCAGATGGAAGGTTATTCCACTGATAAAATGCATCTTGGAGAAAAGAGTTACTCAAACGTGACGCTCTACACCAGATGGGGCGTATGGACACTCGGTGTGTCAGGTGACAGATTTGGTCGAGGGACGTGAGTATGGGGAAAAGCCCAGAAAGGTATTACTTTTATATCTGCACGTTTGTGTAAATTTTGCTGGTCATAAAAATCTAAGGTTTTTTCTTGAAGTTGTGTAGCACACCTGTTTTACCGCTGGTGTGATTTTCCATAAAAAGTGGATTTGCCGGTTTGTGTCCACGGGTAATACGCAAAGTTGGCACGACAGAACGAGGTAAATTCTGCATATATTTAGAAAATTAATGCGTGAAAGTCGATAATATTCATAGATACTTATATCTTGTTGAATGTGCAAATTTTCGCGCATATTACAAGTAGTTAGTATATTTATTGAAAATGCCACGATCATATGTTCAGTAATAGCCGGTAACTGACAGCGCGTATAATGTTTCATTTTTTTTAGACGGTACATGTATATTAGGACAATCAGCTGTGTGTCATGAAAATAATTGTGTTTTGTAGGCGTTTGCTTTATAGGCTTTTGTAAGTGTGAATATGGTATACCTATTCTTTCATAATTGTGGAGGTACACGTGTCAAAATATTAGGAATTTTGCTACGACTGTTGACAAGTTATTAAACAGATTAAAACATAACTTCTTCATGCCCGTTGTACTATTGAGTGTTAAATGATGATATACTAACATATCAAGTTGTGTACTTTGTGAGATGAATAGGTTTAAATATTTTTTATACATGTATTTCTATCAACTGAATAATGATATCATATCTAAATGATGGGACACATCCCACATATCGGTATGCTGCTGTACAAGTCCTGTGTTCTTCTTCTGATTTTTATTTTGGTCATGTAGTTGTAGTTCACCAACAAGTCTTACGCGTTGTTGAGTGCAAAAAAAAAAATGGAAACATCGTCAACCAGTTTTCTCTGTCTATGTCTTGCCCACGTAACTTAAACTAACAGTGCATGCTGTGGGCACGTGAATCCCAGTAGAGTCATGTTTACTGTAACTAAAAACAGGAAGCGAAAGGACAATATTATTTCGGTTTCAGCAGTGTAGCTGGAGCCAAATTATTTAACAGGATAATCTGTATTCGAGACAGAAAAGTCAAGTTGCAACTCTAGGATGTATACTGACCCCTATCAGATAAAACAGGAACGAAGGAGAAAATCGCGCTATTTCTGACTTCTTATAGTTGCAAAATGTTTGCTAAGAGTCCAATTATTGATGTCAACTGGGGTCTAACTTGGATATAAATGACCGAGTCTAAAAGCGAGTGAACGGCATAGAAAATAAGTAATAGTTGTGTGGCGGGATTTAGTATGGCATCCTGTGGTAACAAAACGGGTAACACACAGACACACCTCATTGTGACCGGAAAAAGTGTCAAATCTGTCCTTATGAGACTCAGGCTGAACAAATTGTATTGCAGAACACAAAACGTGTGCCACTGGTACCACAGGTGGGTGGGGGGAAAAAACGCCACGAAAGTTTTATCCAAGAGTGTGTCATCTGAAACAAGACTTTAATTGTTGCCTTCTTGTCAAAAATCACTGGAGATTGCATCTTAGTTTTAGCCATTCAGAGAGAGTATGCGTAAGAACTGTGAAAGTGCCAAGATTTAGCCGAAAAAGCACACAATAAATTAAGAACTGTCATTTACATTCGGTTATGTTCCGTATATACATATACATATATATATATATATATATATATATATATATATATATATATATATATATATATATATATATATATATATAGTATACATATATATACACATATATACATATATATACACACATATATACATATATAATATATATATATATACATATATAATATATATATATATATATGTGTGTGTGTGTGTTGTGCAGTTTCTTCTATGTCTGAAACGTGGTCTGTGCTGTCCTAGTTCCTTGAGTATACTATCGCATTGTTTCTTAGGGCGCACCACTGAGAGTGCATGGCAGATTAACGATGCTTATTCAAGTGGGTGTTTAAGAAATTAAAAATAATAATGGTAATAATATAATGGTTCCCTGACAACCAGTCTAAACTTATTGCTTATACAGCAATTGTTAGTGTTTAAAAAGTCATCACTTTTATTTTCAGATAAAAGCCACTTATCATGCTTTGACATTTTGGTACATAGTGACACCAAATGTATGGTGAAACTCAGGAATATGATTAAAATTTAAAAGGTGTTCCACAATTTACTTTCTTTTTTCTTCTGAGACAGCAGTTCGTTACAAAAAAAGTGCAAGCCGAAGCCTGTATAGTATAGTATAGTATAGTATAGTGTGGTATAGTATAGTATAGTATAGTATAGTATAGTATAGTATAGTATAGTATAGTATAGTATAGTATAGTATAGTATAGTATGGTATGGTATAGTATTGTATAACATAGATACTTATGTGGAGCTTACTAAATAGACGTCAAATAAATAACACCCAGCCTCCTTGGTTTATATGTCACTGCACCTGTTCAAGTCAATTTACTGCAAAAGGCATTTATTTCTTAACACTTTTTTTTTTTTTTTTTTTTTTTGCATTCTTGTCATATTAAAACTAGACATTGCTTTTTTGGCCCTATGGACCTTTGGATGTACGTTTTGGATACAGCCGAACTATTAATCTATGTTACTGAGCTAAATATACCAAGGAACATTGCCTTTGTTCGGAATTGACTTGGATTTGTTTCATTAGGACTACAGTTTGGATATGGTAATTACACTCTCTAATTTAAAATAATAATCAATTCAACTTTATGAAACAAGCCTAAATTGTACAAACATTCCCCGAGATCAACATGAAAATGGCAATTACAAAGAAAATGAAATTTGTCCTTGTACATAATCTATTTTTAACTTGTATCCCTCTATTTGGGGCCGTTTCAACATTCAAAGGCAAGATGTCTGCTCCAGAAGTTGACCTCTGGTAGCGCGGTAAACAAATTTTAATATGTTTTTCAGTTTGTAAAACCTCTTTGAATTTTTATGTATGTGCGACGCTTTGGCTTCGATGCCAAGCTTTTTTCCATTCACTTTTCGAGCATACGTACAATTTTCTTGACACAATTTCTAGATCCCCAAACTGTCCTTCGTTCAAAAATGTCCATTATATCAACATATTAAACAGGAGTTCCATTTCAGGGCTCCAATTATTTTTCTTTTCTCTCAAATCCCATTAAAATATATTTTGTCCATCTATCACCCTGCATAGTGGCCAAATAGTTACAGAGCCTAAAGAAATTGAGATATCTACGATATTTTGGAGTAATCCAGCCAAAATCACCCTGAATTGCTGAAATTGGAACCTTATTATGCACACCTGGGAAATAACGCACAGCACTATTTTGCATTATATTACAGTATCCATGCTTGCCATATCCCCATACCTCAGAACAATAATAAGTAACTGGTGCTACACCTAAATGGTACTTACTAGCATGAATTATGAAACCAACATCCCTTAATTTCTGAAACTTTGAGATCACAGCGCTTAAACCACGGTCACCAGCCTCTGACAAAACATCAGCAGTGTTTTTAAAATACAAATTATTATTTAAGTAAACTCCAAGATATTTATACTTTTTTACTCTACCAATAACACTATTATTCAAGGTATTTTTTTAAATCAGTGGCCAGCTTTCGCTTTTTCTGAAAATGAATAACTGTCGTTTTATCTATATTCACTTTAAATATACATTTTACACCAACATTCAAACAAATATATTGATTTTTTTTGCAGATCAACTGGGTTTTCTGCAATTAATACATTGCCATCTGCATACAGTAGCCCTTTAAACAACTCGGGCATCGATATAATCCTATATTTTTATGCTTTGAGTTCATCAATAAAAGCATGAAGATAAAAATTAAACAAGGTAGCTGAGAGTGTTGTCTTACATCCTATTTTGCTGGGAACTAATCAATGGTATAACTGTTCACTCGTACACATTAATATGTACTGACAGAGTGCTTTCATTGCCGTATACAACTTACCTGTGATGTAATGAAAAAAAAACTTCCACATCAATAAATTGCGGTTCACCCAATCAAATGCTTTTTGCAAATCAATGAAACACGCATACGGATCTTGATTCTTTACCTTTCTGTTCCGAATTATAAATTTCAGAACAAAGATATGGTCCCCTCATGATACAGATTTGCAAAACCCATTCTGTTCATCGTTAATGATATTCACATTGTCAGAATAACAAGTAATTCATCCATTCATAACAGCGGTAAATACTTTATAGATACACGACGGAAAACTAATGCCTCTGTACGAAAGAGGCAGGTATGAATTCTTGTCAGCCCCTTCGGGTATCGGAGCTATGATAGCTTTGTTCCAAAACATTTGGTACAACCTCTAAATCAAATATATATTTATGACATTATTATGTTTTAGCACTTCATTAGGTATGAGGCCAACACCCACAGCTTCTGACGGTTTAAATTTTTAACTACTTTCGTAACTTCTTCAGTCGACATTGCACCATTCAAATAACTTTCAAATTGTTCATTTATTCCCTATTCTACGAGTTCTAATTTGATCTCTGTCATTCAATCAAATGATTGATTATAAATTCATTATCAAAATAGACATCATCATTTTCACATGTCTTATTAAAAAGTGACTCAAAATCATGTTTCCATTTACGGAGACTGTATCTTACACATTTATGGAAAACCACATTGACATCATTACAAACTTCCACATTTACCTCTACTTTTAAAGGGATTTCAGTTTTACTCCGTGGTCCAAATTTCTTGATATAGTCCCAAAATTCCTTGGAATACTGGAAACTATCAAATGTCGTAATGCCCTTACTTTTTTTCTTTTTGTTTCATAAAGAGTAATGCTCCATTAGTCGAAAGCTTTCTTCTGTACAGTCTCTTGAGGTTTAACTCATTCGACATCAGTCCCCGATTTATCCTTAATTTTACCTATTTAAAATGACACTTGCATATCTAAACTCTTTATGAAAACAGCTTTCACCAAGTACCAAAATGCGTTCAGTCTTCAATCAGTGGTTTTGGCATTGCCCAAGGACTCTCACCATAGAATGGAATGGGTCGATAAGAAATCTTATCGGATTAACAATTGGTGGAGATTACCGCGTTCTGACTGTATATCTTTGAGGGGAGCCCTTCACGCTACCAGACGAACACACACACACACACTGTTTGTCAGATGTATGTATGTATGTATGTATGTATGTATGTATGTATGTATGTATGTGCGTGCGTGCGTGCGTGCGCGCGCGCGCGCGTGTGTGTGTGTGTGTGTGTGTGTACGCAGCCCTTTATGCACCAGAAGTGGCACCGTCTGTTCCAAAAAAAGTGTGTTGTGTGCATTTGGCGTTTATCTCACTCCTTCTCTTCAGGAAGTCCACAATACCCCTACCCACAAGATGCTTCCAGTGAAAACAGCTGACTGGGCAGGGGATGTCAGTGGCTCTTTGGCGCGCATTGGTGCCCTTTGTGATTAAAATATTTTAGGTTTGTTCTTTTTGCCAGCTTTTTTTTACACATGTGGATAAATATGCAAGCTAAAACGAGAAAATCCCGCAAAAGTATACATGCATGAAAAATGAACTATATGAAAAACTTCAAACAATAGAGTTCAATTCAACAGTGGTTATGTTATTCTTTCGTTCTAATAAACGGAGCCAGAAACTTTATGACATGAGGGCAATTGAATTACTGAAGTTGACAACGCCCACAAGAACGAGGGCAGTTTGGCAGCATGTATGCAGGGTTTTTGTCACACTCTCCCGAACTGGCCCATGACGAACACCACTGGTTTTTGTCTGTGCAACTGGAAGTTCCAGAACCTGAAATAGATTAAAATAACCCGAAACGTTTATTTTTCCAGCTTCAATCGCCCCACGAACGCCCGCATGTAAATTGTCGTCTGATTTAACGTCAATTACTTGTAAATTTTGTGTCGATAGAAACCATTTTTGCGGCAAATGTAAATCAGACTTATCGTAAGGGCACGCCCTAGGTCAATAACTTGCCACGATGCTAAGCCGAGAGAGCTATTGATTCACCCTTATTCTGACCAGGAACAGCTTCAACTAAAACAAGCTGATACAACTAGCAAAATAATGGTCGAAACTATATGACATTTTTTTTAAAAATTCCTCAAATAGGAGGTTTGTATCTTTATCCTTTTTGAAGGAAATTACAAATGCGGGACAGATTCGAGAATATGTTGTTGAAATGAAATGAACTTTATTTGCTACATCAACATCAATACTGACATTTTGCAAAAATACACACATTACACACAGATACATATGTACCAATACAACATAATCCAATGCACGTACAACACAATACAATGTCCTCTAGAGAGAGAGAAAAAAGTTTATAAATCAATAAAACAAACGCTCATCTAATATTCTGATATAACAATTTATAATTGATTTAGAATGGTCCTCTCTTCCTTATGACTTCAGAGAACAATTTACTAATAATTTTACTTTATCGTGATCATTAAGGTCCATGATGAAAATGAATTTAATTGAATCGCTTAAAGTTGAAAATGCTGGGAAAATGTTGGACAAGTTTATGA
>OZ026625.1:10393016-10418016 GCA_964020975.1 Hermodice carunculata | reverse complement strand
GTCCTTTGAAGTCCTATGCCCATGTCACAATGCATAATGGCCAGTAACTTTTTGCCCCTTTCATTCCCTGTCATGCTCTGTCTCCAGATAGTGTGTGGGCAACAAAAAATTCCTAAACAAGCAAAAATATTCCAAGATCTTGCCCTGGGAATGACCTCAACTTTTGTTTATGAGCAGGAAGAGTGAACATCTGTTGGCCTATTCACAAAGAGTATACCTATTTTCCCAGTACGCTGTGGCCGAAAGATTCCATAGTGCAAAGTTGGTGAATCCCAAAATGCTCTCTCTTTACCAATTATATAAAACCCGCCGTTACTTTCGGACCTGTATCCACTATTGGGGCAACCTTCTCCACTAAGCTCCAACTTGAACTCAGTGGAGCTCTTGGCTCCTGTGCCTAGTGGTGCTACATGTATTTAATTCATAGCCTGGGTGTGACTTTGGTGTCTGATACAATATTCCTATTCTGGGGCCCACCTCTGCCAACAACTGGTAATTTCAAGGCATTGTATTTAAATTTTTAGGCAATGCTCACAATGGAAAAGTCCCATTGTATATTTTACATTACATTCATTTGACAAAGTACACCTTCATTAACACTAATCACACATTTATTTTGGATACTACCTCTTCAAAATATCCAACCAGGACTAATCTATGGATTTGGCTGCCATTTTGAAAATTGTGGATTCTGCACCCAATGGTTTGTAAATGGACGAGCTTGGGGATAATAATATATGAAACCAAAGTATATATTTTACAAATATTTCAGAGCACCAATAATGATATGATATATACTGTGGCCACTATTCACTTTGATATTGAAATCAAACATATTTTTGTGCAACTGTACCAAATGCATTGCGTCATGTTCAAAATGGTGCATGATTTGCTGGCTCGAGGTATCATGTAGCATTTGGATTTGTAACTGACGAGGATACCTGCTTCAGACACAACCGAGTGGGCAGATTAAAGTTTAGATAGTAAGTGATGTTTCAAAAGTACTTTCACGACCGTTTGCCCTGGTTGGCCCCTGCAACCTAGCGAAATCACAATCACCGAACAACTGGCACCATGCTGTTTCACTGAAAAACCGTGGCTATTCCTTACTGAACTTTGCGTTGCTATGCTGTTTTCCCTGCTCAAGTTAACCCTCCAGACAAGTTGACATAAAATGCTGTGTTTGAGTTGACTTTACCACAAATAATGGCACATGACAGCCACTTTCTTGCTAAAATCTTTCAACTGGGGCTATGCTGTTTTAACAAACAACCGTAGCTATGCAGCTATGCTGTTTCCCCGGCCCAAGTTATCCCTCCACTCAAGCTGGCTTTTGAAATAAAATGCTGCGTTTGAGTTGACTTTACTGCAAAATTAGAGAACAAAACGGCCACTTCCTTATTAAAATCCTTCAGCCACTGTCGATCAATTCTTATTAGGGACGGGTGGCTTGAAACTACAGTGGTACCTGCTGTATGTGGCCATCCCTTCTGCCAAGAAAAGTGGCCACATACAGCAGGTGACCTGTGACCACAGGTAAATTTGACAAAGAAATTGACTCCTATGTCTGAGCCTTGTGACCACAAAAAGCAATGCAGCTGCGCAAGGCAGTGGCTGCATACAGCAGGTGCCACTGTATTTGATTTTTTCTATGTTTCATAAAATTTATTTAGGGTTGGGACTCTGCCTTTTCACCACAGTCGGTCGGGTTACTGGAACCACACACATATTTTTGTTGGGCCTTAGGTGACTTGGACATTTGTTGAAACATGTCTCAAATGGATGTTCTTTCTCCTTTTATACATTACCTCTATTGACGTCAGTTTAATCTGTTACCTGGGAACAGCCAGTCTTTTGTTAGACTAAAAAGAGAGCGTTTTTGGATTCACCAACTCTGCACTATGAGGCCCTTCAGCCTCAATGCGATGAGAAAATTGGCATACTTGCCTCCTATTATGCTACATTTTTAGCCAGTTCTATGCTTGTTTCACCATCCGATTTCAGTGCTCCTAAGGGATACACCCAGCTATCTCTTTTTAACAGCTACACACAAAACTACAAAAGCAAAACCCTAGACTTCATTTTCCTCCCACACTAGACAAGCACATTCATATGATTGGAAAATCACTTGATTTCCATCAAATGATATCAAAACATGTAGTTATACATCATCTCTCCCACATCAGAAGACTAGAGCAGTTACTTGGATAAGTGTGTGAGCCCTGTGGTGAGTAACAATAACTACCCACTTGTGACGTTTACGTTCTCCACCATAATACGCCACTTTTTCACACCACAAAATAGCATGTAGCAACCTGTGTATGTTCCTGCAAATATAAATGGCTTTACCAGCCATTCAAACTTCAGTGCCACTTGAGACCTACCTGGGGTCGAAACCGGTTGCACTTCTTGCCTACTAGTGGCCATATACCTTTGCTATGTTGTAACCTAATTGCCTATTCACAAAGAATTTGATCTGATCCTGAATTTGAGGTTCTTTTCCTCGATTCTGCGTGGCCTCAATCTCTACCAGTCTGTCTGTAAGATAGAGTGTCATGGATAAAGTGCAACCAACTAGGAACTAGGCAGCATTTATGCAGCAGGGTGGAAGCCACTTCACTGAGGAGGTTTTTGTAATTCTACATATAAATGGTACATTTTCAGAATGACAGCATGAAAATAAAGAGCTTCATTTAATGGTATCATTTTTTTTTCACTCATTGTGTAAAGTGAGGAAAAAAAGGTTCTCGGGAAGATGGGAAATCATTTGCTCAAGATAATTAAAAGTTGCAGCCGTTTCATATCTTGCACACATTCATGGATACACATTAAAACCAAAGTACCATAGACAAATCCTACAAAATGCTTGGTTCCTTTGTCAACTTTGCTATCAAAGATCCAGATCACTTTGCTAAAGCATTCTGATTGGTCAAATGTAATTTTCAATCACCCCATTGGCCGCTGTGGAATGGTTTGTACACAAGGTCATTTAGACCAGCAGTCCGATTGGTCATACATCACTTTTCAATCTACCAGACTGACAACTGCAGACCAGCATGTGATCATGACCTTTCACCTACCTGTAACACAAATAATGAAGTATCGCTACCTTGCTGGGGCACATGGTGCATGATCATGACCTTTGACCTCACTGTAACACAGATAATGAAGTGTCCCTACCTTGTTGCTGTATGCATAGTGTAGTATCCAAACCTTTGACCTGATCATAACACAAATAATGAAGCATCCCCACCTTGCTGCTGTATGGGCAATGTATAATCACGACCTTTGACCTGACTGTAACACAGATAATCAAATATCCTTACCTTGCTGCAGGATGGGTAGTGTATGATCATGACCTTTGACCTGACCATAACACAAGTAATGAAATATCCCTACCTTGCTGCTGTATGGATAGTGTATGATAATGACCTTTGACCTGTCTGTAACACAAACAATGACGGATCCCTACCTTGTTGCTGCAATCGCAGTGTCTGCAGCTCTCCCAACTGCACCTTGGAGCTGCCTTGGTTGCTGCGCAGTTGCTGCTGCAGCTCAGCCTCTCTCTTCTTCAGCTCATTAATCTCCAACTGCAGGCTACTCATCTGTGACGTGGCTGAACTCAGCTCCGTGGCCAGTTGTACCTGGACAGAGAAAGTACCGATCAGGACACCCAGGAAATTTATTTAAACAAAGTGGTACACATGGGCTGCTTCATGGTTCTGTAATACACATTTATATGAGAAGGGAGGGGGGGGCACGGGAAATGTTTGTAAATCCTGGGCTTGAATTCAGTTTCATTCGTTTTGATACGTCAATGTTGGTTAACATTTAGGCTCTGCTCAAGAAATGTTAAAATACTTTTAATAAATTTTGAACTGTGAAAGGGTAATATTTTACCCGCTTCTTTGAAAAAAAGACTGAGTCAACAGCTTTCCTTGGCATACTTTGGGTACCTAGCACCCAACCCACACCAAGGAAAGCTGTTGACCTGGGCATGTTATCTTGATAGGTATCATATACAATTCTCATTCTAATTGTGTCTCATCATTGTTTAAACTAGTCAAAAACATTGAAGCAGACAACATACCAGCTCCAGCTGGCTCTGACCAGTTTGGGGGTGGGGGTGGGGGTTGGGGAGGCAGGTTAATCTGTGTTCTGTGAGCAGAACCCCCTTTACTCCCTGATGTATACTTTGCCACTAACATACAGTGGTTCATCTTGGGAGAGACAAATTCCTATGATAGACCACCTCATTCATGTTGCTAAACAACATGGTGCTGTTTCCCATATAGTCATACCGTGTTGAGATAGGACCTCCTTTGGGAGTTCACTTGGACTTGCCATTAGGGTGGCCTCTCAAACCAGGGACCACTCTATGTTCTAACACGCATGAAATCTTCTCATGAACACAGTAGTAATACTTTATTAGTACAAATGTCTGCCAGGGACTAAGGCAAAACAGAGACAGACAGATAGCACCCTCTACAGCTAGAAACGCAGATATACGAACCAAGGAAGCAAAAATACATCAATGGTACATATATATATGGCACCCTCTTGGAGCAGAACACATACATATAGTTGAACATAAACATAAATACATCCAACATGTTTTGTTTGTGGGACATATTAATATTCACAAGAAAAACAACTGTTAGACATAACAATGTGGAGAACCAAAATGCTACATGTACTGGGTTATAATAAACATGATAAATGTTACCTATCAATTTTTGTAATTCAGCCATTTCATTTCCTTAATGACACACAACTGTTTGACACACTGTTACATACACTCAATAATCTTTCACTTAGTCTCCATAGTCCACTGTTCAGATACAATACTTTGTTAATATAAATGTATACCCCATTTTGATGAATAGGCTAGTCAATAACAATGAATATACTATTATGTTGGTCATGTTTGTCTGCTCTTAATTATAAAAGAAAATAAATGGCAGAAAGTGTGTTCATTGATGCAACTCCCCCAATTCTAACATCTACAAAATCTCATTGGTACATCTAATCCTTGCAAAGTGTTTGCCAATTTGAGCTACATCTGACCCGCTATTTTTTTTTTTTGACAAACGACAGCAGCCAAAGAGACAAGTTGAGCACTGCATCATGTGCATGATACATGTCTGTGCCATTTAGCAAACCCCATAAATCAATTGACAAATACCTGGTAGATCACAGTGACCCAGAAATCTAGATCAATTTAGATTAACCACATGACTTGCCTGCAAAGCAGTCCCTCTACTACCCAGTCTGGTGCTTTCCCCCAGTGAAGGAGCAGAAACAATAAAAGAAAAGTCTGGTTAGCAGGTAACCATATGAGGTTCTTTGTGGCAAACATGAACGCCATGCATTAACAGTGTTTTGCACATTCCAGCATAAGCACCATGACAGGAGGAGAGGTGTGGCAAGACACAGGTTAGTCAGTAAGTAGGTCACAGTACTGGAATAATAGAGCACAGTCACCTGGAAATATGACAAGTTTGTTCTTAACCTTATGGGGCTAAATTTTAACAAAATTGTGTGCTGGAATTTTTGAAATATCATGGAAACAATCATAACTGGAAGATAATGCATATTAGCAAACAGGTCTAAATACATAATGATTTAATCACTTAATCTTAGCCAGATGAAGCATCTTTGTGCCAAATTTAAGCAACATTTGTCTGCCGGGTACTTTCAAATTATGCCTCCATCCCCATGGCATAAAAATAAATAAAGCAAACGACAGCTTAGCTTACAATTTATTAATCCTCAAAAACTCAAGTTCAAATTAAACTTCAACCTCGTAACTTCAAAATGTTTGACATAGTAAGCTGAAAGCTGATGAAAATTTATTATAAACATATACAATAAGAAAGATCTCATCAGAAATAGTATTTCAACATTATTGTGCAATTACAGGGCACCACAGGTCAAAAGTCAACTGAGAGTGACAGAGGTCAAAGGTCCCCTCACCTTCTCCTGTTCTGCCTTCAGAGCCCTTGCTTGTGAATGTTCAGCTGTGCTCTTAAATGTGTCGTTTCTCTGTTCCAGTAGCGTATTACTTTGTTCCACATACCTGTTACACATACAATATGTATTAAGTTATCTTTTGGAAAGCATAATTCTTGAATAACATAATGCCATTGTGTTTTTAATGGAATCTCAATTAGTGCCATGAGCATAACCATGATAACATTAACGAAGCTTTTCAAGTAGATTTGTAAGAAAGAAAATGTTTGATAAGGCCTCTCAATTTATCAGTCTGGTTTCTCTTTCTGTCACTAGATGGCACACTTGAACCAGAAAGTACAATAATTCACTGGACAATGGTGTTTTCATTTTTGCTTCTTTTATACAGGTTAATTCAAAAAGAAAATTAAACTTAGAATTTAAACAAATATCAACACAGCATATCAAAGCATTCCACAGGCAGCTATCAAATTAGCTTTGGTAACACAGAAAAAATAACTGTATCATTAATTATATTTCAAGGAAAACACTTTTTTCTGAATCAAGGAATGAACTTTGTGTTACAAACATTTTATGCCACTGGGAACCTGGAACAGACTACTGATATTGTGTATTATTTTTTAAGAACCAAATATTCTCTTCCAAGTGTGATTGAAGACTCCTCTCTGTGTTTCATTATGGATATTTTGTGTTCATCCTGTGTATTGAAAGAAGTTCAGCAAACAATACAACATGATATGATATGATATGATATGATATGATATGATATGATATGATATGATGTGATATGATATGATATGATACATGACATCACATGACATGACATGACATGATAGGGTAGGATAGAATAGAATAGGATATGATATGATATGATATGATATGATATGATATGATATGATATGATATGATATGGAGTGATATGATATGATAATACACAACTTACTTCTGATTTTTCATAAGTAGATCTGCTATTTTCTCATTCTGTATTCCTATCTGACTGCTTTTCTCGTACACCTCTTGTTTAAGTCTTTCATTCTCCTGAAAAGAGATGATAACTTCGGTTAAAATACCAGTACAAATTATACATGCATTATAATCAGCTGGAGAACTGTTTACTATGACAAGCCACACAGGTCAGCGGGAGGGTGAATACAACACACATGTACATGTGAATTATAATTCACCTTTTAATGTAAGGCCTTTCATTAATTACCAATCAACACTTCCACTCAACTGGAAAAAATAAGAATGCCGTACCACATTTTAGGCGTCCGTGATGGTCGACCATTAACTCCTGCATGTACCAATAATGACTTGACTACTGGTTAAAGGCTCTACACATACACCAGTCAAAACTCAGAGATGTCTAAGCTCACGAGCTTCAACAGTTCAATGTTTTGATTGTTTTTTTAACTCGTCACTGCCGCATTTTTAACTGAGTCAACAGCTTTCTTTGACACACTTTAAGCACACACTGCCCAAAGTGAGCTGAGGAAAGCCGTTGACGTGGACCTTTATATTCTATGGGACTATAGGCATGTTGGTACTTGAATGAAATGTCTTTTTACAAAGAATATTAATATAGTATCCACTTGATAATTCAAGGAATGTTCTTCGATACTTTGACTTTAGTCGCAGTTGGCAGCAAAACAGCTAAACAATTTATTTTTAAATGCATTTTGTACCACGGACCAATCTGGATGGCGTGTCATATATCAACAGCTGTTGCCTTAGTTTTAACCCTTTTCTGTGCTATGCTGGTGGAGTCAACAACTATCCTTCTGGTCGAAACACTGCCAAAGTATGGCACGGAAAGCTGTTGAACAGGATCATTTTTAAAGAAAATTTTTCTCTGCAAATATAGACATGCTGGTACTTAAATGAAAGGTCTCTTTGTGAGGAATTTGTATCTTGAATCATTACAACAATTCAGGCGAGTACTTTTGTTGTGATTACCACTGGAAGAGTTAATCAATGGAGAGGCAGGTTCCAATGGGAAAATCTTCTAACTGACCTGTACGATCCTCTGTATATTGTGGACCAGTACCGCAGTCTCCATGGAGGGACTACTGCTGGATAATGCCAAGCTGTTCCCTGACCCAATCTGTAGGTGGTCCACCTGTAACAGTGATACAACGGCATTTACTCCACAGTGAATATCATAGCTGACACTTAAGAACCAATGAACTACTGTTTGTCCCACGACCAACTTCATAAAAATCCTACCTAATATGTGCCTCAAAGTTCCATAATGTTGTGGTTTCTGGTCAGCTCATTTCCATGACAATATAATGTGTCCATGACTCAAACTTATATTGGTACTGCGCTTTTTGTCAAATTAAATCAATTTTTCCGCCAGAATTAATTTTAAAACTACATGTACAGGCAGTAGGAACATTCACTGATATCCCTTCCCAAGGTCGAACTTCGTATGATGTGTGCTAGTCCGTAAATATGCCATAAACAACAGATGAGAAGGTCACAGTGACCTCAAAACTCTAGTCAATTTATGTCAGCCATAAAAGCTGTGCTTTCATGCCAAATTTGAGGGAAAACATGTGCAGATAATTTTGAGACATGACGGTAATAAAGGACTAGGAGTAGGACTATGGTTGCACATGTTGCATTGCTAACCCTTAAATAGGTCACAGTGACCTGGAAATCTACTCACGTTGATGCAGCTTCACAAGGGACTTTTGTGCTAAATTTGAGCTTAATCCATCCAGACATTTGGAGGTAACATTGTAACACACATAATTGGGGAACAGTCACCACTTGTTGCATGCTGCTCAAATAAATTGGTCAGTAACTATCTGGTCACTTTATCTTCGTCTCAGGAGGTTCTTTTGCACCTAGGTTGATTGACGTCAGTTTAAATAGTTTGGAGATATAGTAGCATCAACATATAAACTGCAGGATTGATCATTTATGGAGTGTCCTGCTCAGTAACTGGTGACAGTAACACATTAACAATCATATTTATCCAAAAAATCTAATCACTTTAGTAAATGGCCTTTTTTGAGGTACTATTTTGCCAAATTTGAGCAAAGTCTGTTCCGAGATTTTTGTATATCATGGTAATATGTCTAGACAGAAACCAAACAAACAAACAAATGAATAGATAAAAAAATAAGGCCTCCCCACCCCCCCAACCCCGAAGAATGGTGGCCTAAAAAGTAAAGTAAGTGTTCAGTGACCCATACAAGAAACTCATCTCCAGGTAATGCTGTTCCTCCGCCATGTACATTTACCTACATAAAGTACCAATGTGCTTCCTGGAGTATGCATAGAGTAATGAATGGCATGGCACTAAATATTAATACATGGTGCACTTCTAAAGTAGGACATTAACCTTTTTGCACTGGAACTCATTTTCCACAAAGCTGATATGGGTCTCAGTCAGTGTTGTTTCCCCCCCCCCCCCCCCCATTGCCTGGCAAAGCCATGCTTGTGGCAGATAGAGCATGACATGCAAGAGGGACAAACTTGAAAGCTTATGCTGGTACACAAACTCAATTACGGTCACTTTTAATGTCCACCTTGTCACTCTCATTTAATACCAGATGAACAAAAAAAAATTTTCAAAAAAATTTTAAAAAGTGTTAAATGATTTAATCTTCCACTGAATGACCTACCTTTTCCGATATCCGTTCCAGTTTGTCGGAGACTTTACTAAGAGCCAAGCGCACCTCAGTGTTTTGTTGTCGTGTCTCCGACAGCAGCATTGGTGAAAGGTCATTGTTGGAGGCAGGCGGTTGGGGCTGTGGAGGAGGTGCCTGGGCTGAGGATAGATGAAGACAGTCCATAAAATAACAGACCCTTTTAGGACCCCAGGGGGCAGCATCTGAGGGTGATCATTTGCAAAATTTTCCTTACTTGCATGACGTCAAATCCTTTGGAAACTTTTGCTCAGCAAGTAGCCAAATGTATACAAATGAACACCATCGGGTGCTGCCCTCTGGGGTCCTAAATTGTGCTATTTAATCTAATTTTAAATGTAAAATTTATTTGTACATTGTAGATCTCTTTTAAGACCACTTTTTTTCTTCTTCTTTTCTTTTTTTTTTTTGGTAAGGCAGGATGGTCTCTGGTGACAGGGACCACAACACAACATTTCTCCCTTCAAAAATTTACAAAATGGTCCAGTGTAAAAAAATGTTGTCTTACTTCTTTTCTTCAAGAATAATATGATATAAGCAATGGTGCATGTAAAAGCAATGCGTCAACAACTTTCCTTGTTATCCCTGGATGCAATATGCCAACAATGTACTGAGAAAAACTGTTGACTCAGTTCCCAGAGGGTTAAATGCCCCTCTCACTTTTTTTGAGCCTGAAAATGCCGAAAGCATGTAAAATTTCTGAATGTGTATCATCATTATATATTTATAGTTGGTTTAGAATTCTTCTCCACATAGCATTAGACTGCAATTTTCATCCATAATGCCATTAATACACAACCCATCCACATGTATTTGTTCACACATGTTGTTACACATTCATGTGCCAGTCCAACCAGTAACCGATACATGTATATATATATATATATATATATATGCCAGTAGAAATGTGAAACTCCTTCCACTGGTATTTCTGGAAATACACGTGACATGTGGAACTACCAGTACACATGTACTATAATATTCAAAACATAGGTCTAACCTGATGATTGAACATTCTGAACATTTCCAGGGTGCCCTAGGCAAACAAATAGAAAGAAAGTAATGAGTGCTTGAAAACTCTTCCACGATTTCTTGGAAGCATTTCTACATAATGTGTATTAACCCTCTCAATGATACACCCGACACACTGGTCACAAATCCAAATATTATGTTATGGTAAGATTAACAAGGTAAAGTCTGGTGCACCAGCTGCCTCGTATATATCAATAAATGACATAAAAGGGATCGAATCTGTAAATGATAGTGTTTCCCTTTACCACTTAAGCTCTTTGTGTACTTACACAGTAATATACTTACAATCGTCTTTTAATGTTCACAATTTTGACACATTTATCAAAAAAATTTACAAGAGCAAAACCTGTAGTATGTTTCTTTCATTCATTTATGTGTCTCTTGTTTTGTTTTTTTTTTCCATTAATTTTGTACCTGAGATACGTAAATATACATCCATGTTGTAAAATGAAGGTTGCATTTGAGTATCTTACCCGGGGAGCCTTGTTGTATGTAAAATCTGACCTGAGTGGCCCTGCATGTACATTTGGGGAGGGGGAATGTCTGGCACATGTAGCTCACCTATAAAGCCTTGTATGTACAAATGGGGGAGGTGGGTGGTTAGGTATCTTACCTAATGATCTTTGTTGTGCACACATGCATATACAATTTTGGGATGAGGTTTGGGTATTGCACCTGAGAAGCCCTGTTGTTTGTACACATTTGGGGGATGGCACTTTGGTAGCGTACATGGGAAGCCTTGGGTTTACACTTTTTTTTTGGGGGGGTGGGGGTGGGGTGGGCATAGGGGGTAAGGATTGGAATTTCACATGGGAATCCCTGCTGTTTGTACATGCCAAGGCCTGGGGATTTGGTAGCTTACCTGGGAAGCCCTGTGGTATGTACACATGAGGGAGGGGGGATGGTCAGGCTTTGGTAGCTTACCTGGGAAGCCCTAGCGTGTACACATTGGGTGGGGGTGGGAGTGGGGGAGGAGGGCTTCAGTGGCTTACCTGGTGGATAGCCTTGTGGTGTGTATATATTGCCATACTGCGGGGGCTGTGGTTGACTCATTGCAGGTTGTTGATAGCCAAACGGCTGCTGCAATGAAACGTTGTCAAATCAACTTTCGACTCAAGATCACCTGCGGTTTCAGATAAGCTACAGCATCTTTGAAGTCTTCGAAGCTTCTGTTAATCATTTTGATTGCGGGCCACATCCTTGCTTGCAAAATGGGACCAAAAGCATCATCATCACATGGTTATAAGCTGAAGCAAAAGCTAACAGTGTGCCACCCCCTCCACAGGACAAAACATAAACCTGTGACCTTGAAAATTAAGTCAAACATACTCATGACCTTGAAAATTAGGTTAACATCATCAAATTAAATACAGTGGTACCTGATATTTAAGACCACCCTTAATGCCAGAAAAAAAGTGGTCACATGACAGGTGGTCTTTCACTGCAGGTATGCTAGCTAAGAAATTTAACGCCAGTGTCTTGAAACGGGGGTCTTAAAAACTAGTGTGGCCATTCATGAGAGGTGGACTTTAGAGCAGGTACCATTGCATTGATATACGTAGATGGTGCAAAAGCATTACTGTCAGGTGAAAATCATAGTATAACCATGAGAACATATCACAGCATGGCAGGCATTATGAGCAAATATGGGTGTATTGTAGCTCCATGTACTAATTACTGTAAATTGCTTATTCTCACGTGTATAAATGTTGACAGTTTTTGTATTTTTGACATTTCACTGTAGTTTCAATTTCACTGTTTTGGACATAATTCGTATGCAAACTAATTAAAAGTACTATTTCATGGTGTAATTATTTTCACGGTTTTGTGCCATCAGCAAAAACAAGCATAAATAAGAGTACAGTAGTCGCTGTCACGAGAGACCCCTGTCGTGAGAGACCACCCTCTCATGAGAGACCACTTTTCAGATTCCCAAGTCCTATATTTCCCATGTTAATTTACCTGTCATGAAAGACCACCTGTCTCATAAGACCACTTTTTTGTTGCTGTAGGGGTGGTCTCTGGTAACAGGGACCACTGTACAGCAAAATTAAATCAATTTACAATACATAAATGTACGGGGTGTCATTAATGCAGCTATCTGTTATAAGAATTGCTTGAGTCTGACTTTTCAGATCTGAATATGTTAATTCTGGTATATTTGTTCTTGTAAAATGTATGTCTCAATTTTGTCCTGGCAATTTTGGAAAACAATTGCAAATTATTTCACTTTTGTTTTCCTCGGATCCCCAAATTTGGCTGACAATACTCATGAAACATGTTTGAATTGGCCAGATTTAAAAGACAGGATGACCACAAATAATAGAACATAGAACAGATTGGACATAAATATGTGCACATGCAATAAGCCCAATAAGCAACTCGACATCAAATTCTGGTGAGCCATATGTATATAATATATATTATTATTCATGTTACCATAACAATACTTAACGAGTGCAGTTGCAGTTTTATAAGTTACAGAACTGTTATGGTTGTTCACACTAAGGTACCACGAAAATTTTTACTTCAACAGTCAAAAGTTTGAAAGGTGTCAAGTTGCACATACAATGAAAGGGAGGGGGATAAAGGGGGTTTTCAGTACTTAAGCACTGTGCTTTTTTACTCAGGTAATGGAAGCCCCCTTATTAATGTACCTCGTACCAGCTACTATTGCTAACTTCTCTTACTTTCTGTGCCTTGTATTAGGGCAAACTCATTACCTGTACCCGTATACTGGGACCTCCATCCTACCACCCTTCATGGAAAATAATGGGAATATACAACCCTAGCCCTGTGACTAAAGTAACCTCAGCTGAATTGGCACCTTGACCCCCTAGTCTTGCTCCTTTTGGCTGTTGTTAGTAGACATACATGGATTACATGGATGACAGTTGTGACAGGAAGGTATGACGTAAGAAACATGGTTAACTATCTTACCTGTAAACCTGGCTGGTAAGGCATCTGTGGTTGATATAGCGCCACCTGGGAGGCCATGGGTACATCTGGGGGTGAAAATCACAAGTGAGATGTAAAATACTGTACCCGGGTACTGTTCAAATACAGTCAAACAACAAAGGTCTCTAAACCTGTCACGCTGCCCTTCCTGGTGACGGTGCTCTAACAATCGTACTCCAAGTTAGCATCGAAAATGACCTCATGTGAGCCATATTGATTGGCACTGACCATGAGACCAAACCAAAATATCTCCTTTATTTTGGGATCACCTGATGGTGTTCATCTGCCGTCTAACTTCACTGGACTATGAAGTCATGGAGTTCCACTTGTGTGGTACATGTACCATGTGTGACAGATCATATGACTTTTGTGAGGTCATGTGGTGCAGACTCTTATCTCCTTTATCTAGGATTGAGCTTGTTATCTCATTCTGCGTGTGGCTTTGCCCAGATTTTAATCAATCATATATGTATGAACTAAACAGGCTTATCCATCTGGGTAAATAAAAAGTACAGACACACTCATCATCACAAAGTTGTTATCTATTTCATGCTTGAAAGACTGATTTTTCTTCTTTGAAAAGTAGAGCTGAAAACTACCTGGGACAAATAAAAACACATACCCCCCCCAAAAAAAAAGAAAAAAAACAACAAAAAACAAACTCCACTGTTGAAGCTATGCTATTTTGCAACACCACTTCAATCATCAATTTTTCCTTTACTCATTAGCATAAACTACTGTTGCATAACTTTGCATAACTGTCCACAGTCTATAAGGCTCAAGGAGGGTAACTGGAAGTGCAGGCTATGAGCCTGTGTCATAGTGTTATTGGGCAGGGCCAAGCATCCACATCTTTTTTTTTACATGATGGTACTCAGATTTTATTTTACTTTGACAGAGTCACCATGGAAACCATCTAACAGATGCAAGTTTAAAGACACACACAAAAAATTCACATAGTCATTTACTTTTCTCAATTAATGTTCCGATCACTTGTCAATCCCCTGTCTGATATTTGGCCTAACAGCCGTATTCATAATGATTCCTCCAATATCATCTTGAACTACAGACAAGGGTACAGTACTTATTTTGATACATCACTCGAGTGACAGGCCACCTAACTTGAAAGACCGTATTTTCACAACATACTTTATTTTAAAATTTTTCGTTTACCAGCTGTGCACAACCACTTGTCTTGACAGATCATGATCTGGTCATCCCAGGAAAGCGGTCTTTTCAAGACAGGTTTTATTGTGGTACAATTACATGTAAAATGGTACCAAAACAACCATTCTGACTTTAAACTATTATGATGACCCACTCTGAGCAGACCACAAGGCCTATACTCCCTCACACACTTTCACTGCCACATTGTGGTCTCAGTCAACAGCTTTCCTCGGCATGCCTCGGGCTGTTGTCTTCTTTGTCACTACAGGCATACTGACGTTTGAATGGAATGTCTTTTTACAAGGAACATGAATCTAGTGCCCTTATTCTAATTCAGAACAGAAAGTACAGTGAAACCTCGTTATAAAAACACTTAGATATCCAACATATTCAATATAATGACACAACTTTTCATGGGAAAAAAGTTTATTTTCTTTGTCATTTGATCTATTTGTCCGACATATTCAGTTATCTGACACATTTCATAGGGAACAGATGGTGTTATTTTAACGAGTTTTCACCGTAGTTCAACCTAAGTCACAGTTGGCACTGAAAGGGTTAATATGCTTAATTGGGGGTGATTGGCTTGTAATAGTCTTTTTTAATTTTTTTGTGAAGGGTTTTGACTCAGGTGTTATGGAGCATTCTAAGCTAGTGGGAGGTGGCTACAACCTGCTGAAGAAAAAAAATGTTCTGTAATTTGTGGACGGTGCCTACAAGGAAGGGCAATGGTATATTCACTCACTGAACCGTCAGGAGCTGACACAGTTAGGGTAATGAATTACTGTTACACTTGGTTCACATAGCTTAATTTGCTAGATAAGTGACCGAAAACCTGCCTTGTTTTCCACAGATTGTTGTTTTAAGGTACCACTGATGGTCATTTTCTTGTGTTCAAACAAGGCACCACACTTCCTGATTTTATATGCAAAGTCATAGTTGATAGTTGTTGCTCATTTCTTTGGACAGAAAGGATTTTGTATGTTCAACATGAACACTGGCAAAAAAGTTTCAGAGAGAGAGAGAGAGAGAGAGAGAGAGAGAGAGAGAGAGAGAGAGAGAGAGAGAGAGAGAGAGAGAGAGAGAGAGAGAGAGAGAGAGAGAGAGAGAGAGAGAGAGAGAGAGAGAGAGAGAGAGAGAGAGAGAGAGAGAGAGAGAGAGAGAGAGAGAGAGAGAGAGAGAGAGAGAAGAGAGAGAGAGAGAGAGAGAGAGACTTCCATTTTTTTTTTTAAATTCTGGTTGAGTTGCACACATGATGTCCTAATTGTCAAAGTCAAAGCTGCATGTTAAACCGGTGCATCAGTTGTGGCTTCAGTTAATAATACCCAGTGACATACAACACACTTGTCACTAAGCCCACGCCATTTAAGCCAATATAAATCAAGTGATATTGTAATTCATTAACTAACTCTACTAGACAGTTTTGTCCTTTAAAACAAACTGGCACTCCAAAACAAACCTACAAACTGAGATTAATGGTTCAATATAAATTGTGTCTTTGTACCCACAGGTCCAGGAGGAGAAAGTACCATTAAAAATTATACACAATCAAAAGTAAAATTGTTTAATATATGAAATCTTCATATGCTGGACAAAGCTAACCATAGACTGATAAATTTCAGCACAAACCTTTGAATACTGCTTGCGAGGCCATGGGTTGACTGACGGGCTGCATCATGGGTTGCACCACAGGTTGACCCATGGGCTGAGCCATAGGCTGTGCCATGGGTTGTGCCATGGGCTGTGCCATGGGTTGCATTTCAGCTTGGGTGGGTTGAGCAGCAGCAGGTTGCTGGAATGCTGGCTTAGCTGGCAGGCTGGGTTTCTGTGTCTCTGGCTGAGTGTGTCCCGCATCCTAATTATGATACAATTAAACATTCAATTAATAAACTCTGTTGTGTTGAAATATCTGAGTCAGCACGGTACATGTAGGGGTAAAAATCTGACATTTCAGGAGGATTATTAGCACTTATTTCAAAACAGGACTGTACTCTCTCTTCTGAGTGCAAGACACACACAGATGTACCAACAGTCATGGCGTGGGTTGACATTATGGACTGCCCTGTTGCCCTGGGCAAGTGAGATAGCGATATGGGCAAGTGAAAATTTAGAGGCCTATACAGACAATAACAGTGAACTTGCTCAGCATTTTCCAAATCTTGCCAAGGGGCAAGTCATAAAAAAATCTTTATGTAAAGGGTCACCAGAAAAGGGGTCTTGAAGGGAAGGGGATGAGGTTGTGATTGAGGTTCATGAAAATAAATGAACTTTAATTTCGCAGCTAAAATTTAAAACTAAATTTACAATTATGACTTTCAAATGATTTAAACATTACTAACATGAATAATGTTACAAGAAGAGGACCTAGATGCTCCTGTGCTTAGCTAGCAAGCAGCTGAGCATTATTACTGACCCAAATCAGACTATAACTTTTTTGCTTTAACCCTTTCCCCCTCAAACCGGCCAAAACCGGCTGGTGGTCAAATGTCGTCTGCTTTAGTGTTTTTAACTAATTTCAACAGTTATGAAAAGCAATTTGACTGAAAATTGTACATGAGACTTATCAAGATCACATGCCCCAGGCCAACAGCTTTCCTTGGCATGGGTTGGGCACTTAGTACCCAACCAATGCCAAGGAAAGCTGTTGACTCAGTCTTAATTCAAGGGGAAAAGGGTTAAACAAAGAGGCTACACAAGTTGCCTCCTTGCTTTAAGCGTCAGCCTTGTTTTGGAGAGGCAATTGAGTTTTCCAGAATTGGGGGGGGGGGGGGGGGGGGACAAACCCATCTTAAGAATTTTGTCAACCCAGCAAAGCTAAAAATTACTCCATTTTACAAATCAATGAAAAACTAGTGCACAGTGATCCAAAGGATCTACGTCCCCAACCACAATATACAGAAGAAAGCTGTACAATGTATACAGCATGTCTGGATGCACAAAAAATTATATGTTCTTGGGCCCTGTGACCTTGAAAATAGGTCAAGGTTTAAGGCAATGTATGGCACACATGCCCTTGGTATGGTGCATCTCTGGTATAAATTTCATTATTCTATCTCTAAGGGTTCTAGAGATATGCTGCCAGACACGAAAATGGCTACGTTCTTGGGTGCTGTTTTGGAGGTTTAAAAAAAATAAATACACAGCGCACATGCTCGTGGTATGATGCATCTCTGGTATAAATTTCATTATTCTATCTCTCAGGGTTCTAGAGATATGCTCCCTGACGGACAGAAATGGCCCCCATCTCTACTAATTCTATGTCCCCCATGCCACCTTCGGTGGTGGGGGACAAAAAAACAATGGACACCTCGGATAATGCACCATGAAAATATCCCTTGGTGGCCCTCTAAAAGCACTGCTGGTCTGCCTAACAGCCTGTCAAGGTTACACCTACCTTGCATTACAATCCTGTACTTTTCACAAGCTATAATTTCAACACTGCATTGAAATTGGAACTTTTTACCATACAAGGTCATGTCTACATAGAACTACTGACACTGACCCTTAATGCAGGAGGTATGTGTGCAGCATAAAGTGAACATGGCAGATCCAAAAGATCAATATACTGGCCATAATAAGTTCTTTTTAAGTATATATGCAATACATCTGTTCTTGCCATGACCTTGAAAAGTTAGGCTTAGGTCATTATGATGATGATACGTACAAGTGGGGGTCCCAGAATGTACTATGCAAACTAAAACTTCCAATTTTAAAGAGGTCTTGAGATATAAATACAAAAAGTACTGGTTTGTGTTGTCCAATATGTAATTGCCCTGTGACCCTGAAATACATGAACATCACACAATGCATATTATGATACATACATTAAGCTTTCATTTAATGCTCTTTGTTTTTGTTTTTGTTTTTTGTTTGTTTGTTTGTTTTTTTTTTTTTTTGTGGGCAAATATAGCATGTATTGACCAACCACTCAGGACATAGATAACATATACTGATAAACCAATAAGGACACAGATACTAACCATGACATCAGCCTCACTATCACTGTCTGCCTGGTCCCCAGCCTGGCCACCAGCCATAGGTAACATGGGCTTTCCCATTTTGGCCATGCGCGATATCAATTTGGCTTTGTCACTCTTGGAAGACTGATGAAGGTAAAGAAATCAATTGTGAGCATCCATGATGGACAAATTAAAAAGCTGTGAATGGAGTTGTGCTGGCTAGTCTGTCGGTGTTTGTATAACCATCTCATGTGGGCAAACAACATTAGAAAAGATAAAAAAAAAAGTCTAACTCATTCTATACCAGACATGGAGTTTATGGACAGTTAGGTGTAGCTGGATTTCAAGAATTTCATGTTAAAATTCCAAGTTAAAATAGCCTCGTTCAAGTACCAACATGTCCAGTCATCATTCAGTCCTTTTAACCCCTTCAATCCCAAGTTTCCTCTGTATGCTTCGAGCTCATTGTGGCCAAAGAACATCAAGGTAAGCTGTTGACCTGGACCCTTCTTTATGGTCTTTGGAACTGTAGACTACATGCATGCTGGTAACTTGAACAAGAGGTTGGCTTACAAAGCACACAAATCCAGTCATGTCACGTCATGTTATGTTATGTCATGTCATTTCCTGTCATTTGAGAGCAAACTGACTTTAGTCAAAATTGAAAAAAAAAAAAAAAAGAGTTCATTGCTTCAACAGTCATGATGGTCCACCTGTTGCAATGGCAGGTGGGACATCACATTCCAGTTTTTCATCACCACCCAACCCTGCATCTTGGACCCTCAATTTCACCCTTTTTTTAATCAAGTCATACTGGACGTTTTGTCCACTTGATAACATGTTCAGAAAGAACAACAAATTTGACACTTTATGGAGCAAAAAATGAAATCCGAACACCCGCCAAATATTTTGTGAAACAATGCAGATCAGGGAATTTATTTTATAATGCTTCCAGGCTGTTCTTACCAAATTAGTACAACATGAGTTAGTGTTCCAAAGAGAATCATGGACATATTTCATCTAAAATATAATTAACAGCTATTATTTCAAGCTCACTGAAAATAAAAATGAACACATTAAGACAGTTTAGAACATAAAATAGGGCTAGTTTTAAGCAGAGTATGGGTTAACTGTGACCAAAAAATAGACATCTACTCCCACTGGTGTATAAGACCTACCAGAAACAAGATTGTGTGTATGCAGTAGAACTAGGGCTGTGATCACGACAGAACAGTGTACGGTATTCATGGTGTAGTTATTTCTCATCTTAACTTTCACCAAGAGTCACAATTCTTTCAAGTTCTTTAAAGCGATCTTCTTGATCAGTATTAATCAGTGTTACTGTAACAAATGCGTGTTGTTTTGTTTTGTTTTGTTTTGTTTTTTCACGCTAAATCTCCTTTCTTTATGAAAACAAAGCTCGACATCCTTATCAACAATTAACAATTCAAAATATCCATGTGAAATCATGTTCAAGATTCTCTATTTAACTTTATTCACATAAATACATTTACATTAAAAAATAAAGACACTAATAACTTGATTACATCTATTCCCCACAACTTTCGTCATTCATTGTATAAGTATAGAAGGGACACATGCCAGAGCGCAATTTGAAAATATGACCAAGAAACAACAACCAACCACCTGTCTTTATGTTTAGTTTACCTTTACTTGGTAAATGAGAAACAAAAAAATCTTTACCAGAAAATATTTGTGACAAGACTATAAGAATTTGTATTTAATAACAAGAGGGCTGTGTGGACAGCCCATGCCTCAGCTGATCTTGACATTCATCACACTTGCAGCTCTATGAACTTGGGAAAGGATCAAGGACACCATGTTCTGAGTAAGTCTGAACTTTATAGAAGAACACTTACATGTGCAACATCAAAGTTCAAGTAGTTCTCAAGTTATAATGAAGAGTAAAATTCATGTATGTTGCACTGTGACCCCACAAACGAGGTCAAGGTCATTCATGTACTGTCTCAGCATGACCTTCATACAGAATAATTAACATGTGTAGCTAACTCAAAACAGATCTCAAGTTATCAAGTAAACAGTAAATTTCGTGTCAGCTGTCCTGTGAATTAGCATTAGAATGCCCATTGACTTACAAGATTTTTTAAGATTTGTCAAAAAAAAAAAGAACAAAAAAATTCATTAAAAATAAAAAAATCACTGGAGCATGAACATTTGAACAAAATTGGTAGAAACCCACCCAACATACATTGCCACCAAGTTTGAAGTTAATCTGGATGACGGTTTTGGAGAAGAAGTCGAAAATGTGAATTAGCATTAGAATGCCCATTGACTTCCATAGTAACCAATAGGAAAGCTGCATTGACCGACAAGTACCAGAATTGAAAAAATCGTTAAAAATCAGGAATCCGCAGCATTCCCACATAGTGTACAACTTTGTTTGCCCTTCTACAAGGAACACATCCACCATGTTTCAGCTTAATCTTAGTGACGGTTCTGGAGAAGAAGTCGAAAATAGCTACAACACACAAAAATGCATAAACAATTAGGAAAAAATTGCAGCGCCACCAGGTGAACAAATTTTAAGAACTAGGAGTCGCAGGGAGTGTTCCTGTGTGATATCAAAGCAATTGGGTGAGCGGTTTCGGAGAAGATTTTTTAAAATTTACCCAAAAAAGAACAAAAAAATTCATTGAAAATCCAAAAATCACTGGACCGTGACCATTTGAACAAACTTAGTAGAGACTCACCCAAGGTACATCTCCACCAAGTTTGAAGTGAATCTGGCAGGCGGTTTTTGAGAAGAAGTCGAAAATGTGAATTGTGGAGGACAGACAGACGACAGACGGACGACGGACCCTCAAAAAACCTCAGCTGACTGACAAGTCAGCTGAGGTAAAAAGGACCTACTATGGCAAAACACGTGATCATCAATACGCACCTGAATGCATGAATGGGAGTCAAGCTCACCACACAGGCAATAAATAAAGAAGTGTTTAAATGTTGACGAATTTTGTGCTGGGACTACCCAATCCTTATGATTTTTCTCACTATAGAGAGTCTACTACCTAAACCCACCAACTCTTTCAGCGCTAATGACAACAAAGGATGTACCGTGGAACCTCATTTTCATGACATTCAGATATCCCACATTTTCATTTAAAGACACAAGTTTCGAGCGACTTACAGGTTAAAGCAAACTCTTTGTTATTTGACTCATTTATCTGAAGTACAAGTATCAGATATCTGACAGAGCTTGTGTGGAATAAATGGTAGCATCATAATGAGGTTTCATTGTACTGGTCTGAATTATTTAATGATGTCACGTTCAAATTCCACAGAAAAAGACCTTCAATTAAATTACGATCATATTTTTAAAAAATTTTTTTTTTACCTTTTAAGTGCCCTGGGTCCTTCGGAAATTTGACTGAAATGAGCTCCAATTGTAGGGCTAAATTTGGAACGTTTTAGCTGTATCAACTGGTAAACCATCATAAAACATATACTTTTCCAATAGTTCAGAACTTTTGTTCCCCGGGGGGGGGGGGGGGGGGAGTCGGGGGTGTTTATGAGGGCAGGGGCACTTGAAAGGGATAATACGGTTGCACAATTGTATTTTAAGATTACAGGAACAGGTGCAGGTCAACACCTTTCTGTGGCATGCTTTGAAAAAAAAAGGCTTTGGGTAAGCCCCAAGCATGCTGAGGAAAACTCCTGGGTCAGACTCTAATTTAGTACTGTAAGTGTTAGTGACACACTCAAAACTAAACCACCATATTCCTGCCAATACGGGCCCCTGCTATAATAATGGCCCCATACATGCACTTCCCTGGAACCTGAATGATCGAAAATCAGACTAAAAGATTCTACTGTCTTATTCACAGTATTTTTATCTATGTTCAAAATAGGTTTTCAAATTATATTGGAAGATTATTACGCTGTAATTTTGTACATGTCCCACCATGTGCATATGGGGAGGAATATGGTACATGATACACACAGTGGAACTTCGTTAATCCGAACACCTTTGTACCCCAGTGAACTGTTCAGATTAATGAAGCATCTGGATTACTGATTCACTATTACTTACAAAGAACAATTCTGTTCCAGGAGAAGTGTTCAGATTAATGAGACATACGGATTAATGAGGTCCGTATTAATGAGGTTCCACTGTATATACATATATATTCTCTGTTGGTCAACGTGCAGTTTTTGTTAGTCTAGACTCTATCAGGAATGTTATAACACAACAAGAAGATCTTCAACAGGTGAAAAAAGTGTGAACATCATTGTATTTAAAGTTAGTAATATAATTTTTAAAAAAAACAAAAGACACGCAGTCATCAAATGCATGCACTAAATACTTGATATAAGAAATAAAATGAGTCTTACATGAATTAGGAATTATTGTATGACTTTAGAAAGAGATAACAGGCAGATTCAATCATTCATACGAATAATACGAACATAAAGAATACATAAAACATAATGCAAAGACACATGATATTACACACTGGCACACACCTCTACACGATTAGACAATACTAAGTGAGCTGATCCATGTGAATTGAACATATACTCAGACTTATAATCTCAATAGATGTCAACATCACATTTCACTGTCCATGCCCAAAGTTTTTGCATATTCGGAAAATATCTGCCGTAACTTTGAAGCGTAATCTGAAGCTTCTTTCATGTTGCAATACATAAAAATATTCCACAACAAAGAAAAATGCAGAAAAAGGTATACACAACGCCCATTTAATAACTTCAACCCCATATACTTCAAAATCATCAAAACCATTACATGCCGTCTTGGCTGGGGCCAACTCGTGCAAGTGAAGGGTTCTACTACGTATAGAAGAGGAAAGTTTCTAAATATAGAATACTTGCACATGTACCTCAATTTGAGGCGAGCTGTCTTTCGACTGGAAAACAAAATTAGAATAGTCTACATGAATTTATGCTGAATTATAAGATATAGTGACAGACATGGGATTTATTTGATGAACAAATTAAAAAATGCATACTTTAGCAAGGAAAACTACTATTCAATATAATTCACACATAATTTAAAGACATTCAAATCATCCACCATCGCAAGAAAATGTTAAATTTTCCACTTTTATTTTGGTGATACTTGGAATTAAAATTCAACACTTTTGATCTAAAATCTTAATATATACATCACCTATAATTCAGTTACATGTACTCCCAACATGGAATCAATGCAGCCAAAAACTGAAATCCTCTTCATGAAAAAATAAACATATATCTTCTAACCTGCTGCTTTTCCAGTTGTTCCGAGATGGAACGACTTCGTGCTTTGACCGACTCCTCTGACTCCTGGGCGGATGTGTCTGGTGTAGGAGCTGGAGCTGGGGAAGGGGTTTCCGAGGGCTGTGGCGAGTCCTTTTCCCTTGCCAGTTTTACCTGCATACACACAAAGGCAATATGATCTCATTCATTGATACACTGAACCTTTTTGTTTGAGACCAGACCTTTTGGTCCGTCCATGATCTTCCTGTAGGCAAATTACATGTAAATTAATGTTTGAGCCACACTGGTGTCCACTTGTAAGGGCCTTAACCCTTCCGCCCCCCCCCCCCCCCATTGAGACTGAGTCAACAGCTTTCCTCACCAAGGGATGGGCACTACAACCCTTGCCAAGGAAAGCTGTTTACCTGGGGCATATGATCTTGATAGGTTTCCTCTACAATTCTCAGTCAAATTGTTTTTCACTACTGTTGAAATCAGTTGAAAACACAGAAGCAGACGACATTTGACCACAGGCCAGTTTTGGTCAGTTTACGGGGGAAAGGATTAAATCACAAGTTTTACCCAAATTATGATGACATAACCACTCAGTGCATGGTCTTTAATGACTAAAAGTGTGAAACTTTACCACCCCCCAAAAAGATTTAAAACAGTTTCAAAATTAAAGACTGTATTTTCTAGTATAACTATGATGTTCAAGACAATTTCCTATCAAAACCAAAACAACATGAAATCTGATGAAAAAGGAACTTTCATTCATGCAGCGTACTCAGTTTTTGACTAAAATGAAGCCCACGTAGCCCCTACACTTTGGAAAAGTACATTTCAGTTCTCCTCATGGTAGCATTTCTATTTTTCAACAAACGCTAACATCACAATATAATGGGTCAAAGGATCACTTACCCTGATTACTTCTATGTCAAAAATAAGGGTAGAGTTTGGGGGCACTTTGTTGCCCATACCCTGGGATCCATAGGCAAGCTGGGGTGGAAT
>OZ026625.1:10370119-10392816 GCA_964020975.1 Hermodice carunculata | reverse complement strand
GATGAGCAATCGCTTGCCGCTTGTTTTCATTCCCAGCATGCCTTCCTCCCAACCCTGCAATGCAAATTGAAAAATTTGGTCACTTTTTCGTGAAGAAAATCACAATTTTATATTTTTAACATCACTATTCCTCTAAAAAGTATCATTCATAATTATGCACATACACATGTATGTATGTATGTATGTATGTATGTATGTATGTATGGATGGATGGATGGATGGATGGATGGATGGATGGATGGATGGATGTCAATTTTCATTTAAACATCTTGCTTGCTATTCTCTAGCTCCAGGTGATAACTCCATCGTGGCATTAAAAACCCCGGGTCAATGTCTTGTAGATGTTGACTTCCTCCTGGCAAAAAGACCTAGTTATCACCTTGTATTGTCAACTCAAGAACTGCTGAAAGACCATGAGGTCAATACAGTGGTACCTGCTCTAAAGACCACCTCTCATGAAAGACCGCACTAGTTTTTAAGACCGCCATTTCAAGACAATGGCCTTCAATTTCTTTGTAAGCTCACCTGCAGTGAAAGACCACCTGCCATATGTGACCACTTTTGTCTGGCTTTAGGATGGTCTTAAATAGCAGGTACCAGGTACCACTGTATCACTGAATCATAACATTCATCAGACAAGGAGAGACTTTGAGTCAATATTCACCAGTGATTTTTTTCTCTTTAAATGAGCTAATCGTATATGCTGTATATGAGGAAATATACTTTTCCTTCTTCAGGAAGACTCCTTGGATATTGTAGTGGAAATGCCAAAAGTCTTAGTTAGTAGTTACCGGTCATTGATTTCCTGGGTGGGCGGCCCCGACAAGTGATTGACAGACAACCGCCCCCCACCCGAGGTCACAGGTCAACCACCTCAGGAACACCAGTGTCGACTCGGATCTGATAGCGGACAGGAGGACCATCCCCTACCCTGCGGATCCCGGGCCCGGGCACTTCAGCATTTTCTTTCCGAGCGACGACAGGTATTTTCATTTCGCTACAAGTGGTTCCCAGACGCGAAAGGAACTGTGGTGGAGAGAGTGTAACAAGACGACAACTTAACCCACCCACCCCCAAAAAATGACAGACCAAAGGTAGGGCGGTGACTTTTTTACGCACACACCCTCCATTATTTTTTGGGGAGTATTTCAGTATTGCTCTGGCTGATTGGGTTAAATCCTTGTTCTTTTTTCCTCCGTCAGTACAGACGGTGTTCATGCGGCTAGGCACCACCAACCACGGGAATAACCCGGTGGATTGCGAGAGTGAAATCACCGCACCTGTAGGTGCGGTCTTTGGCTGTTTGGAGTTAAAAAGGAAAAAGAAAACAAAGAAAGAAAAAGAAAAAGCGTAGTTTAGCCTAAATAATCAACGTGAAAACTACTAGTTTTTCCATGGAACTGAAAGTTCCCACGGCTTCGAAGGAACGCACGTGTGGTCGAATCGTCTCCCATTACCAGGCAAATTACTTGGACATCCGGCAGTACGGGTCATTAGAGTGGCTGTGTTGATATCGCCACGTAATAAATTCGCCGATCCTGTGATCTTATCTGGCAATATTGCTCATCTTACGTGGTCCTGCTGCAGACTGGCAGGTCCCCCTGAGCGCACATTTGTAAGTGGTGCATGCGCAGTGACTGTGAATTGCCCAAAATGGAGGACGGTTCGACACAATTGATGGCTTGTTTCAGACTGTGATACGGGGACAGCAAGCCCCGAAATTCTGTATTATTGGTCACGATTCGATCGACCACTTGCTTTTCTCACGAAATTCGTTGAAAGAAGACAAACTGTAGCAATTGTACGGACTTAAGTCCGATCGTAAAGTTGGTTGTGCATCTGTTCCCAGATGCAACCATAACGGTGTGAATAGAGCTGTTCCAGAGACGGTGGCATTCGCGTGCCGAAAACGACAAATTGTCTAACCCCGGCGCGTTTTCAGGTAAACAGCGGCCGGAACACAGTCGTGTGTTTTCGCTTTAAGTGTGAGCATGGTCTCTTTGGGTACATTTTTATGTGATCTCTCAATCATTGATTGTGTTCGATGTGCATGAAGCTTGCTTGATACCACTAGACACCCCTTCCTGCATAGTAGACTCTCCCGATTTCCTTCTTGTACAAAGAGACGTCTGATCACCCGCACAGCTGGCAAGCAGACTTGTGCAACTTCAGCGAACACAAAGTTTCGCAGCCGGGTAAACACCCGAGCTCTAGGAAATCGCTAATTGATTGCAATCTCTGGACATAACTAACATTCTTCCCTGGGAAGTATTTGTCTGTGGCCTGCGGGTTAATGCACACTGCGCCTAACAAAGGAATCCGATATTGAAGTCAGTGTGCCACTCCCCGCCCCCCTCCTTCATTATGTGCATCCATTCTGGGACATGGACATACGGCCTGTCCCTACAGATAGTGGAAGGGGCTCTAAAAAGGGTTCTTAAGTAATTACTTCTATCTTTCGGGTTCTTAGTGAAGTACCTGAACCATAGGGTTCTTAAGCACTCAATATAATTCCATCGGAGGTTCTTTACTGAATTCCCATTCCATAGGGTTCTTAAGTAATTATCTCTATCTTTCGGGTTCTTAGTGAAGTACCCGAACCATAGGGTTCTTAAGCAACCAAAATAATTCTATTCAAAGCCCCATACTTAAAATCAATTCAATAGGGTTCTTAAGCAATTACCCCTGTTTGTCGGGTTCTTGATGAAGCACCTGAACCATAGGGTTCTTAAGTAATTATTTCTATCTTTCGGGATTCTTAGTGAAGTGCCTGAACCATAGGGTTCTCAAGCACTCAATATAATTCCATCGGAGGTTCTTTACTTAATTTCCATTCAATAGGGTTCTTAAGCAATTACCCCTGTTTGTTGGGTTCTTGATGAAGCACCTGAACCATAGGGTTCTTAAGTAATTATTTCTATCTTTCGGGATTCTTAGTGAAGTGCCTGAACCATAGGGTTCTTAAGCACTCAATATAATTCCATCGGAGGTTCTTTACTGAATTCCCATTCCATAGGGTTCTTAAGTAATTATCTCTATCTTTCGGGTTCTTAGTGAAGTACCCGAACCATAGGGTTCTTAAGCAACCAAAATAATTCTATTCAAAGCCCTATACTTAAAATCAATTCAATAGGGTTCTTAAGCAATTACCCCTGTTTGTCGGGTTCTTGATGAAGCACCTGAACCATAGGGTTCTTAAGTAATTATTTCTATCTTTCGGGATTCTTAGTGAAGTGCCTGAACCATAGGGTTCTCAAGCACTCAATATATTCCATCGGAGGTTCTTTACTTAATTTCCATTCAATAGGGTTCTTAAGCAATTACCCCTGTTTGTTGGGTTCTTGATGAAGCACCTGAACCATAGGGTTCTTAAGTAATTATTTCTATCGTTCGGGATTCTTAGTGAAGTGCCTGAACCATAGGGTTCTTAAGCACTCAATATAATTCCATCGGAGGTTCTTTACTGAATTCCCATTCCATAGGGTTCTTAAATAACCATCCCTATCTTTTGGGTTCTTGGCGAGGGACCTGAACAATAGGGTTCTTAAGCAATCAATAAGGTTTCATCAGAGGTTTTTCACTGAATTTCTACCTAATAGGGTTCTTAAGCAATTACCCCTGGTTCTCGGGTTCTTAATGAATCACCTGAACCATAGGGTTCTTAAGCAATCAATATAATTCCATCGGAAGTTCTTCATTGAATTTCCGAACCATAGGGTTCTTAGGTACTTATCTCTATCTTTCAGCTTCTAAAGGAAGCACCTAAACTTTAGGGTTTATAAATAACCAATAAGGTTCCATCGGAGGCTCTTCATTGAATCTCTGGTCAATAGGGTTCTTAGGTAATTATCTCTATCTTTCGGGTGCTTAGTGAAGTACCTGAATCATAAGGTTCTTAAGCACTCAATATAATTCCATCGGAGGTTCTTTACTGAATTTCCATTCAATAGGGTTCTTAAGTAATTATCTCTATCTTTCGGGTTCTTAGTGAAGTACCTGAACCATAGGGTTCTTAAGCACTCAATATAATTCCATCGGAGGTTCTTTACTGAATTTCCATTCAGTAGGGTTCTTAAGTAATTATCTCTATCTTTCGGGTTCTTAGTGAAGTACCTGAACCATAGGGTTCTTAAGCACTCAATATAATTCCATCCGAGGTTCTTTACTGAATTTCCATTCAATAGGGTTCTTCAGTAATTATCTCTATCTTTCGGGTTCTTAGTGAAGTGCCTGAACCATAGGGTTCTTAAGCAACCAATATAATTCCATTGGAGGTTCTTTACTGAATTTCCATTCAATAGGGTTCTTAAGTAATCATCCCTATCTTTTGGGTTCTTGGCGAGGGACCTGAACAATAGGGTTCTTAAGCAATCAATAAGGTTCCATCAGAGGTTTTTCACTGAATTTCTACCTAATAGGGTTCTTAAGCAATTACCCCTGGTTCTCGGGTTCTTAATGAATCACCTGAACCATAGGGTTCTTAAGCAATCAATATAATTCCATCGGAAGTTCTTCATTGAATTTCCGAACCATAGGGTTCTTAGGTACTTATCTCTATCTTTCAGGTTCTAAAGGAAGCACCTAAACTTTAGGGTTTATAAATAACCAATAAGGTTCCATCGGAGGTTCTTCATTTAATTTCCAGTCAGTAGGGTTCTTTAAGTACTTATCCCTATCTTTTGGGTTCTTAGTTAGATACCATCATAGGGTTCTTAGACAACCCCATAAGAGTATATTGGAGGTTCTCAATTGGATCTCCTTCTAATAGGGTTCTTCTTAAAACTTTCAATTTTGCAGGTTTTGAGTCAAGTTTCTGAACTGTGGGGTTTTTAGGCAATCACTGATACCCCACAAAGGTTCTCGAGTGGATTTCCGGAGTGCACTAAAGTGAGCAGGAAGCTCCGGCTCACTACCCATTTCCCTCAGAAAACTAGACTCGGCAACATCCACAAGGCAACATGCCACCTAAAACTAGACGGGAGACCACGCCGGGAGACCAGCGTGGTCAACCAAACCCAAATCAGGGTAATTCACCTGACTTTGACACAGGTGGAGGCCAAGCAACTGGTCCCCCCCTCAACTCCGGTATCGATGTGCAAGAAAACCCAGGCTCGAGGGCCTCGACTTCCGGGAACTCAAGATACCCCTCTGAGAACATGGAGGAAACCATGGCAGCCCTACTGCAACAGGTTACTCAGATTGCCCAACAACAAAACAGAGATTCTGAGGCCATCAAGGTGTTGATGGTTCAGTACCGCCAGGCAGTGGGGCAAACACATGAAGGTGGTGCCAGACCAGGAGATGGCGTGCACATAGCCATGCCCCAGCACCCATCAAATCCGAGTGTTGTTTCACGAACACCGCCAGCCTTACCTTCCACGTCGGCACCCAACCCCTTGCCAGGCCTCCACAGTATTTATGGCTCAACCCCTACTTCCGAGGGGAGTCCGAGGGTGAATAACTTCACCCAAGGAATCCAGCACGGCCCGCAGGAAGCATCCCGCATGGCCCCTGTGCCTACGACCTCGGGTTATTCCTTGGAGCGGGCTGAGCGTCTGTCAGACGAGAGAAACCGCTTTCATGAGAATCGGCTGGCTAACGAGCCCCAAGAAGGTCTTGAGCCAATGCGGGCCTACCTAGCCCAAGCCAATGCGGATCCAACTACCAGGAACGTCAATCCGGAAGTGGATCTCATTCCGGATCCCCGACCTACCGGGCCTCGAGGGCGACTCCGGACCCTGACGAATCCAGGGCGAGAACCATGCCGACCAAACGAAGGTCAGCGTGGGGGGCCAAGGTGCAAGTTACAAACTTATGACGGCACTACAGAGTGGGAGGCCTTCATAGTGCCGTTCGAACACGTTGCTGAAGAATACAGCTGGACAGCACGTGATCGCCTCAACGCCCTCTTTGAAAGTTTGCGAGGCAGTGCAATGAGACACCTATGCACCCTCTCATCAACAGGTCGACTTACCTATCGAGAGGCAAAAGAGGGACTCCAGTGCCGTTTTGGGATGAATGACCCACCCGTGACCTTGCGGTCCAAACTTCATGAGCTCCGTCAGGGCAAGGAGACTCCTGAAGAGTTTGCAGAGGAGATCTGCCGACTTGTGCCACTCGCATACCCAGATGCGCCTGAGATGACTTGGGAACAAGTCGCAGTGACCACGTTTTTGCGCGGTTACAAGAGTCAAAGGGTGGCCTATGAGGTTATGAACACGGATCCCACCACTCTGATGGAGGCACTCTCACGCACCCGTGCAAGGGAGTATCACTATCAAGCCACTGTTGGCAAGGAACGAGATGCCCGTGCTAAGGTGCGACAAGTGCATTTTGCACCAGCAGACCCCCCTTCAGATGGGGAGAACGAACGTCCCATGGAAGTGATGCGGGCTGGAGGGAATACCCTGGCAGCCAGTGTCGATGAACTCCGGAAGACCATGGAGAGCTTTAATGAGCGTCTCGGGCGGTTTGAGTCCGGGGAACTTGGAAAGATGGTGAACAATCTCATGGATGCGGTGAAGGCTCTGGACCACAAGGTAGCACAGTTACCCCGCGCACCAAGCCGTGAGGGGCGGCCTAGCTCACCGGCCCGAAGCCCCCAGAGGGGGGACCAACCCTGTTTTGAATGCGGGGAAGTAGGCCACTGGAAGAGGGACTGCCCTAAATCTAGGTCATCCAGCCCACGACCCAATTCGGGAAACGGACAGGGGCCGAGTCCGGACTCAAGGGCTCGGCCCACGACACACTGAGAAGGAAAGAACCAATATCAGGCCCTTCCCCTCCCTTAGAATTCCCAGAAGTTAAGGCCAGACTAGCTAGCAGCCATGGTTTAACCTTGTGGGTGCAGCTAAAAATTGCTTGGTTAGTGGTGGATGCCGTTGTCGATACTGGGGCTGAAATTACAATCATTTCTGAAGACCTCTTTGCAAAAGTAGCCCCAGACATCCCACTCGGCAGCCTAAAACCAGTCCGGCTCAGAGGGTTTGAGAAGGATGCCATCATCATGGGTCATAGGGGAATCAGCATCGATCTGACTTTGGCTGATCGCACCACTCCGTGGCCAGTGTTCATTGCCCCCATGAAACAAGATGTTCTCTTGGGTCTGGATTTTTTGCGGGCCCTGGATGCCGTCATCCACGCCCGGGGAGGACTCTGGATCGGGGACCTCCCAGTACCTACACGGGTCATGGGTGGACCCAGTTATAGGGTCAGCAGGGTAGTCCTGCAGAAGAAGGTAGCCCTTAAGCCGGAGTCTCATACTTTGGTTGTCGGACATGTAGAGAGTCCAGATGACAACACGCTAGCCGTCATGGAACCAGTCAGCTTCCATGAAGATGTCTTAGCTGGTGCCTCTCTGATCTACATGAGGCCGGAGGTGAGCACACCGATGATTAACCTCTCCTCTCAGGAGGTACTGGTGCCAGCTGGGACATGTGTGGGCCACCTCATAGAGGTCGGACCGGACCAGGGATTGCTACGCCCAGGAACCGGCTCTCAGAAGGGGGTCGAACCCTCAGATGGCCCAGAACCCCAGGTTTCAACGTGCTCCATGTCCGACAATGAGGGTTTCCCCTCTGGCTGTGGCACCGTTTTGGAGATGGAGTCTCAGAAGGGGGTGGACCCGCATGGGGGAGCACGCGTACAGGGCCAGTGCCAGCCGTGCCGCACTGTTTCACAGCCGGAAGATCTCCCAGAACACCTGAGGCCCATGTGGGTGAAGGCAAGTGACCAGGTAAATGTCAGCCAGCAGGAGCAGTTAGCGGCGCTCCTAGGGGAGTATGAAGGTGTCATTGCTAAACACGACATGGATCTAGGTCATTTTACAGGGATTGGCCATCGCATTGACACAGGCGATGTGTGTCCCATAAAAGACCATGTTCGGCGTACTCCTATGGGATTCCAGCAAGAGGAAGAACCACACCTCAATAAACTCTTAGACACAGGCATTGTTGAACCTTCACAGAGTGAGTGGGCGTCCGGTGTAGTCCTGGCCCAAGGTATGGAACTAATTTCTATTATGTATTCCGGGAACTTGAAGAACGGGGCCGGACAACCAAACTTAAACCCCTCTGAAGCCCGCCTGGTAGAGGCGTGCCTCAGGCGCCTAAGGGAGCATGGGCATGGTCCAACTAATTCCCCCATTTCGGAGCATACTTGGCCTTGCCAGCATGTTTTGGCCAGCATATCTGAGTACCCCCTACCTGGCCCCCTATAGTGCAGCCTAGTGCAGCCTTGCAACCCCATCCCCGGGAACTGCCTCTGCCGTCCCCAGGCCCCATGAGGGCATCGGAATGTTCGGAGCCCTCCACCCAGTCTGCTGCATTTGGACCCCCCCTCCCCCTTGCAATTGGGCTGCCAACTGTGCTGACCCCCATGTTTGGACAGCCACCATCGAATACCACCCTCGGGGCGAGACCCCGCACCACATCTGCCACAAATGCTGACTGGGAATTACCAACACCCCAGAGCAGTCAAGTGAGACCAATCTGTTTGCCCAATGAGGCAGAAGCCACCCGAGTCCTTCGGATCCGGCCCTACTTGACCATGAACTCCCCAGACGTACCAGTCCCGGTCCGCGAATTTCTGTCGAAGTTCGCCGAGACCGGAAGCCGCTGCCTGCAGGGCATGTCGGTCGAACGGGGTGCTCTCCTGCGAGACCAGATACTGGCCCTTCTGGAGCCTGTGCTGACTGCCGTAGAGCAGCTCACGCTACACTGTGGCTCGGGAGACTCCAATCTGACCTCAGGGGCTGGATCCGTGCCAATACACAATCCCGGGCCACCGGCCAGCAACCCTGACAGTGTGCCCCCACCCCCCTCCTCGGGCCCAAGCATTTCCTCATGGGGGTCCAATGTTAGCCTCCTTGGGGCTGCTGCATGGCGCCCCCAACAGCCAGATTGGACTATGATGAGCCTTGGGTCCGATATAGGTTCGCGCCCCATCACCCCCACAGTGATACTCTCTTCTGCGGGTGTCCCAAAGCGATCTTCCGATCTTGAGGATGGGAATCCGAGCCTGGTCCCCACCCTAGACCCCCTACCCCTTCCGGGCACCCCAGCATCAAGAGCCCCACCGTCGGACAATGACTCCGAACTTGAAGAATGGCCAGGGCGGTACCGTCCCCCAGCTGCTCGCGCAAGGGTACGGACTTTTAGTCAGTTTAATGAGGAGGAATTTGACCGCCTGGTCACCCGGCAGCCACACACAGTGCCGGACTTTGTGGCTCCCGCCCCAGTCGCAGGGGCGATCGTGTCCAGACCTGCCCTATGTGTGAACGCAGGGTCCCCAACATGCGTCGTCATGCCAATGCAGCTCACTTGCCCTGGTTCGTGGATCTTTTGGCTTTCCATGATTCCAGCCTTGGTCCTTTTGAAGGCACACTGGGCTGGCCTTGCATTTTTCATGGGATCAGCTTTTTTCTAGGGGCTACGCTTGGCCCCAGCCTTTTGATAGTTTCATCCGGGGCAACTGTACCCTGCCCCGGTTTGGTCTACCTATCCGGGGTCATCCTTCAGAAACCCCGGCCTATAAATATAATTTTTTAGTGCTTTCCAAGCCGATACCGGGGCTACCCTGTTGTTTCCAAGGCCCCGGCTTAATTACAAGTCCGGTTATTGAAAAAACCTTTTTATAACTACACCTTTGTAAATGACAATTAGGCGTGGTCGAATTCTTGCCACCGGGTAGGATGTGGCCACCTAGGTATAGACCTTAGCGGAAAATGTACACGTGTAGTCGTAGTTTAATGTTTATTAGTATTACCTGTTATGTTAGAAACAGCACTCCTCAACTGGGAGGACCCAGTTAGCCAGAAGGGGGTGTTGTAGTGGAAATGCCAAAAGTCTTAGTTAGTAGTTACCGGTCATTGATTTCCTGGGTGGGCGGCCCCGACAAGTGATTGACAGACAACCGCCCCCCACCCGAGGTCACAGGTCAACCACCTCAGGAACACCAGTGTCGACTCGGATCTGATAGCGGACAGGAGGACCATCCCCTACCCTGCGGATCCCGGGCCCGGGCACTTCAGCATTTTCTTTCCGAGCGACGACAGGTATTTTCATTTCGCTACAATATTTAGAATTGGACTGAGTCATTGCACTCATCAGACAAGGACACTTTGAGACAAAATTCACCAGTTATTTTTTTCTCTTTAAGTGAGCTTACCATGTACAAGCAATTATACTTGAACACTCTATGGATACAGGTTTACATTGAAAACAGAGCAGATGCTCTCTCCATACATTATGACTTCTGTAATTTTTGTTAAGGAGTCCTCTTACCTTTATGATAGGGTATTTGTTTTTGTTTGTTTGTTTTTTGTTTTTTTTTTTTTTGTTTTTTGTTTTTTTGTTTTTGTTTTTTGTTTTGTTTTGTTTTTTTTTTTTTTTGGGTGCACAGTGGCATTGATGTTGACAACTTTGAAAAAGGATGCCAGTTACTATAAATGATGTGACCTGATATTCAGAGAGGTCTGAATTTGGGAAACAATTAAACAAAATCAATTATCCCTTTTATCTCTTAAGAGTATATTTACCTTTATGACTTTACCCTTGCCCAGTCTGAATCGGAAAAATTTATCCGCTGTGGCATTGCTATCAAAAACCTATAAACAAAGAAATAAAAAGGACAGGACATTTTCAAGATAAGTTATTTATATTCATACTCTTACAACATATATGTGGCTATTATAAAATATTTTGGTATATAATGGCACATGTAGTGTCAAACTACATCGTAAGGGTTGAATGAGGCACATGAAAAAGGTAAATTAACAGATATATTGTATGGATATTGATTTAAAAATCTCAGGTACACTACAGATTTCATTGTCAATTTTTATCAGATAATGTCTGTAGACACATTTCCTCCTTGCCAGAAAAAGTTTGACAATTTTCCTGTCCCACCAGCACGATGGAGAAACTGCCAAGTCACATCTGTAGATTGCAAGTTATCAGCCCCCTGCTCATGTGTACTCCTGGTCAATGTACAATATGATTAATAGTACAACATACTTGGTACCCATTATAACAATTTAAACTACTGCAAATTAATTATTTTCACGTGCATGAATTTTCACAGTGTTTGTATTTTTGACATTTCATTCTAGTTTTGATTTAACTGTTTTGGACATACTTCCTATTCAAGCAATGCTACAATACTATTTCACTTTGTTTTTATTTTCACAGTTTTGTGGCATCAGCAGAAATAAGAGTACAGCAAAATTAAAGCAACTTACAGTAGTTAATAATTACGGCCTATTTAGCAGGGAAAGGAAAGGTGAATTTTTACCTGTCCCAAAGAGTGGTTAGTCAACAAGTGGCCTGTGTATTTGACTTCTGCTGAGTCACCCGATTCCAAGCCTCCGCCTTCTCCGGGAAACATATCTTGAGATATGACTGCGTCCAATGTGGCACCAGCACTGTTTGCTTTACATAGCGCCACCTAGGTAAAAACAATAAAACCATTATATTTCTCTCTCTCTCTCTCTCTCTCTCTCTCTCTCTCTCTCTCTCTCTCTCTCTCTCTCTCTCTCTCTCTCTCTCTCTCTCTCTCTCTTTTGTGAGTGTGTCTTTGTGTGGCCACATGTTAATTCTACTCTCATTTTATGAGGTTCTCTTCATTGGCGCAAATGAAATTTTGATAAAAAGTTGTTTTCTCACACAAAATGTGTTATAGATCATATCATTATCAAAATTTGTTTCGGTCCTCACACAGTTGATTTATCCAGGCATGTGCCTAATGCTACAGAAACAATTTCTTTGCTAAGAAAATGTTTCATGTCAATAAAAATACATTGTCTCACTTACAATTTGCAAATAAAAGAACCAACAAAAATCCATCAGCCACTTTATATGCTAAACTTTAAGGCTAAGTGTCACTGGTGGATATTGACTACGATAAATGCTATTTCAGAATAACTATAGGTCATAGTTTGGGCACCATTTTTTAAATTTAACTCTTAACATGTGGTTTACGCTAAACTGTCCAATTTTCACCGGTGACATTTCCATGTTCTTACCTGTTTGGAGAACTGTGAGAGGGAGTCCACACCATCAAAGTTAAGTGACCAGCTTTGGCGACCCTCGTCATAGAAGCTTGCATAGTTATTCTTTTGGACCTATTTTTGTAAAGGACAAGAACAGAAGTAGGTTTTAGTATTCCCAAATGTGTTTCTGACACCGGAGACCGAATACATATAAATATTGAACCACAGAAATATGAAATGTGATGTCTGTCTTTAAAGTTGAGGAAAAACACTGAGCTAAATTATAAATTATTATTACTCGTCCAGAATGGCCTCTGATTGGTCAATTCATGAGGCATGATTATACACTATGAGGCATGGATAGGGTATGAGAGGGATGGATTTTTTTTTTCTTTTTTTTTTTTACCCTAGGCCTCTGTGACACAGGACCTCGGCAGACAAGCGGAGAGCCACCGTATTATTATTATGCTCAGCCTGTACATACTTGTATACTTACTGTAAACATGAACGCTTGTGTAATCTTTGCATGAGTGACTTGCTGCTGTTTGCTGACATACAGAAGTATTTTATACTGAAATAAAGAAATATAAAGTCTCAGAGAAAGACTGGCCAGGCTTAACCCATTCCCCCTTAAACTGGCCAAAACCGGCTGGTGGTCAAACTTCGTCTGCTTCAGTGTTTTCAACTAATTTCAACAGTTATGAAAAACAATTTGACTGAGAAATGTACATGAGACTTATCAAGATCACATGCCCCAGGTCAACAGCTTTCCTTGACATGGGTTGGGCACTAATTGCCCAACCCATGCCAAGGAAAGCTGTTGACTCAGTCTTAATTCTAGGGGGAAAGGGTTAAACAGATGTGAAACATGAAACACAAAACTCACAGTCACTGCAGAGTTCAGAAATACTCACAGGGATACCCCCTTCCTATTTACCAATGAACTCCCACCGAGACAATATAATTATGTCAACAGCCTTGCTTTGATTTGAAAAAATTCCTTTGGAAACTACAGACATACTGATGTGTCTCAATTGAAACAATTTGTGATATGACTCATATTCATTAAAAACACTTTTCAAGAAAATTGCAAAAAGTGCTACAAGCTTTGATCTTGGTGTACTTTATGTGCTTTTGGTTGAGAAGTGAACCTCTTCTATTGCAAACTGTATGTTTTTATATTCTGTGATGACAAATCATGATTATGCAAGCCATATATCTTTGATGTCAAATCCAGAAACCTTAACATGTAGTGACAAGCCGTGAAAATTACAATATTCTGCACACTTAGACCAGCACAGAAAACATAACGTTAAACCTTGTTAATTAATTCTTTCAGTGCCAAATTTTTGACCGAGTCAACAGCTTTTCTCTCTGAAATTATAGGCATGCTGGTACTTGAATGAAAGGTCTTTTTAACAGGAATACGAATCTGGGATCCTTATGATAATCCAGACTAAGTCTGACTTAAGTAGATCGACTTCAGTCATACCTGGCACTGAAAGAGTTAAAAACTCACATCATTAGCTGCGTGGTTGGCCAAGACGGCCGCTCCTAGCTTGCCTTGGCTTGCATACTTCCCATCAACACTGCAACATCAGCAACCAGCATGAGAAGGTTACCCCATGACATCATATAATACCACCAGAAACTCTTACACCCATTTTGCGAGTGGGCCCCCGGTGGCCCATGCGACTGGTCTCCAAGAGGTACCTTTACCAGAGGGACTCCCATGGGGTATACTCCAATGGAAATTCCATTGTAATTACAATTTACAGTGGGGCGGCTGGGACCAGCTTGTGGCCCACATCTGGATATGGGGTAAAAAGTTTGTGGGCCTTGGCCCCACCAGTTGCCCTCCAGCAGCTATGTAGCAAGAGTTTCCAAAAGTACCATTAAACAAACAGCCAGCCATCACAGATTCACAGAATGACCATAACGATTCCATTAAAATTACATAAATGAATGTGTGTGTGTGTGTGGGGGGGGAGAGGGAGAGAGAGAGAGAGAGAGAGAGAGAGAGAGAGAGAGAGAGAGAGAGAGAGAGAGAGAGAGAGAGAGAGAGAGAGAGAGAGAGAGAGAGAGAGAGAGAGAGAGAGAGAGAGAGAGAGAGAGAGAGAGAGAGAGAGAAGAGAGAGAGAGAGAGAGAGAGAGAGAGAGAGAGAATGTTCTTGTAAACATGTTTGTAACCTGACCACAGAAAGCGCTGTTCCTGCTGAGAGTGACATCCATAATATTTGAGATTGGCCTATTATCAGGTAAACTCAAATCTCTTACTTATCTTTTACACATACTCAAGTTTCTTGAGCAATTAGGTAGTCATTTTTTTCTCATTGTGACATACCACTGTCTGTTAACACCATAGCATAGAGCCTCTTAGAGCAAAACATTACATTTTGAAGGCTCAAAATTTAAATCTAAATTTTCTTTCACGTGGAAATTACTTGCCTGATGAACAGAATTAAGTTACATGATTTCTCTCCACAGTATGTTTGTAAGTGGAGTATATAAAAGAAAGATTTAGGTCTGCTTAGGAGGCAAGGAGAGTGTCCTTTTAACCATTAAAGCGCTGATTTGAGATTGCGTCAACAGCTTTCCTCAGGACACTTTGCGTGCAATGCATGCAAAGTGTCCCAAGGAAAACTGTTGACTAAGACTACTTTTGCTTTAGACTAGGCTTGTTGGTATTCAAATGAAAGGTATATTCACGAGGAATTTGAATCTTTCAACCATCATATGTTTAACAGTAATGAGAAAACAACTATAGCAGTGATTAGCACTTTAAGGGTTGACACAGTGTAAAATCAAACACAGAATACATATGAACTCAAATTATACAATGGAAATAAAAGCCATGAGTGGTTTTACATTGACAGGCCAAGGCATGATGCACAAGTATGCTTTGCCATCCAACATAAACATTGAATTCTACACAGGGGCATTCTGGCATGATAACGACAACTGTTTTAAGGAGGTATACGACCAAGTACTTAACCATAACAATTGCAGAATGAACATTTAAGAAGAAATATTATTACAGTGAAAGCTCCTTACAATGGCACGATCTTTGCCCTGAAAAATCTGTCACACATCTGAATATATCAGATAAATGAATCAAAATAACAATGGAATCTGACTTGAAAGTCCGTCAAAACTTGTGGCATGAATTGAATGTCAGATATCTGAGTGTCGCTATAATAAGATTTAACTGTAGTATGGGATGAGTATAAAGGACTAACTATTTATATGCATGGACTGCAGTGGCTGACAACACGGCTGGCACTGATCCTGCCTGTGGCTGACCCTGCTGCTCTCCTGCAAAGGAGGGGAAAAACAAACTGCAATAATATTATGCACCTGGCAGAACATATAAAGATCTTGAGTCATATACAGACCCTATAATCATGATAATGTCAGTACCGCTAACTGTTTGGCAATGGCATGATACATTCAAGTACATATATGTAAGCAGATCATCCAAAAGCTATACATGTATTGTGGAAAGAGCATTCCTTGACTGAGGTTGTTAAGGCCGGATGGTTCGAGGGGTGTTCAAGTTATACATTGTGTTACAAGTTTTGTTAAACTTATACACTTGCATCCAAAACCTGTTTATAAGGTTCCTCCACTTCTCCAAAAGTTGTCATGTTGATTTAAAAGAGACATCTTGTCATTATATCTTAACATATATGGTACAGTGTTGCTTGGCTTTCCCAGGACACACTGTCCACCTTATACAGTGGTAGAGCTTGCAGATCCTTTTCACTTAATCATGTTTATCCATACAACAAATACACACTGGGGTTCCTTCACGTCCATTTTTTTTTTCTTTTACCAGTCTAAGCAAGACTCAATGGCAGTTGAAATCATAAAAAAGAGTCTTTCTTTGGAACCGCAAACTGTGAGCAGATCACGAATTCCAGACTCAATTTGCTCTATGACACAAATTAGTGGGTAATTAGTGTTTGCTGGAACTGCCTCTTCACTTACCAGGTTTCTTTTTCTTGGGTTCTTTTGGGGCAGTGTAGGTGAGGGATTCATTGCCTCCTTGACTGCCAGCTTTGTCTATCCCAAACAGTGAGGCTAACTTGGACCTTGAAGAAAGAAACAAGAAAGACAATATTAGTTAAAAATACATCAGAACAAATCTTCCCAAATAGACATTTTGCACAATAGTACAGCCTTCTCCCGCTTATAAGGCCACCCCAGGGGAACAATAAATGTGGCCTTATGAGAGGGATGGCCTCTCTTGGGGGGGGGGGGGGGGGGGGAGGATAAAATAAAAATACCATACTTGATGCATGGAGAAGTGACCTTTGTAGAGGGGGTGTCTCTCGTCAGGGGGGCCTCACAAGAGGGGAGCCACCGCAATAAAAGAATGATTCTAATCTTATCTTTTCAATACTGAATTACACACAGGTATTTAAATACACTGAAACTGTAAACTCCCATGAAATTTCAATTTGCATGAAGAAAATCCCCCAATATTTAAAGTTTTAAAAGTATTCTCTTTGGCCATTAAGTTGACAGATTTCCTATACATGTATTGATGTAGAGTTTCCGTTTGCATTCAAAGAGCAATCATGATGTATCTTCATATCTTAGGTCAGGGCAATATTCTATAAGAGGCTTGACACATTTACAATAGAGTAGATGTAATCACCTGAATAAACAAACCATGACATTCTTAAACTAGAGGACTGTGACACTCCTTTGCTCAGTTGACCTTGCATACAGAGACTGGAATGCTATTGTGACCTTTTAAATAATATCAAGGCCACTTTTCTGTTAAACTATCATCATTGTTTGCAATATCAAAGTCTTTACTCACAGTGTTGGAATCGTCATTTTTGAGATGAAAAATGACAGGATCCACCAAGATAAAAGCCAATATGTTTGTTTGACCTTTCAAGGTCACTGATTCAAGGTTAAGATTAACAACACCACAAGAAACCTTATGCAGAATTTCTTATGCACTCAAGGTCAAAATGAAGAACACAACAAGAAGCCCTTGTAGATAATTTCTTAGTAGTGTTTAATAATAACCATAGGCCAAGGATCCAGCACTACTGGGACACTGTAAGTCCAGATGTCAGTTTGACCTTTTAAAGTTAAAATCAGCAATACTACAAGAAACACTATAGGTAGTTTCCTATTAGTGTTTAATAGTACACATGGGCCTAGGATCCACCATTACCAAGATATGAGCCAATAGGTCACCACTGCTGATATTCCTATGCATGTAGTAACAATGCAACCATGTATATGTTCCCTGATCAAAAAATCCTAAAATTAAATAATCAATTAAAAATTAGGAAATGCCATGATGTGGTGAACAAACATAGTGAACACAGAGTGAGTCTAGGTGCATTCTAACCAAATTTGAAGAGAGTCTAATATGTATTTTTAAAAAGGTCAAAAATACTAAAAAAAAAAAAAAAAAAATAATAATAATTGAAAATACTGAAAAAAGTTACAATACCACCTGTCAAAGAAGTCATGGTCTTAGGGATCCAAGTTGTTTTAAAATTGCCTGTGCAATTTTAAAACAACTGGCAAGACACTTTTGGAGAATAACACTATTTTTGTTTCAGATTTTACCAAAAACTGAATACAAAAATTAATAAAAAAAAGAGGAAAAATCACTGGAGCATGACCATTTGAATAAACTCAAGAGAGACCCACCTAAAGTGCATCCTCACCAAGTTTTAAGTGAATCTGGTTGATGCTCTTGGAGAAGTTAGAAATGTGAATTACCACTGCAATCCTCATTGAGATGCATAGTAATCGATAGAAATGTGTGCATCAACCAACACATACCCAAACTGAAAAATTCATCAAAAATCAGAGCTCTACACTATCGCTACCTAGTTGACATTTTCATTTGACCCTTCCACAAGCTGCATATCAAACAAGTTCAAGCAAAATATGAGCAGTGTTTCTGGGGAAGGAGTCACAAATACCTTTGATATACAAAAAAAAAATATATATATATATATATTGAAAAAAAAAAAAACTTTGTAAAAAATGCAGTGCTACCTCCTGAACAATGAAGGTAAAGGGATCCCCATGTAATATCAAAACAATTGGCCAAGTGGTTTTGGAGAAGAGTTTTAAAGATTTTGCTAAAACATTAACAAAACAAGTCATTAAAAATAAAAAAAAAACATTGGAACATGAACATTGGAAGAAACTTCCTAGAGACCTACCAAAACTACATGCCCACCAAGTTTTAAGTGTATCTGGCAAATGCTTTTTTTGAAGAAGCTGAGAACATGAACGAGCATTGCAATTTTATTCACCTACACAAACATAGTAATCAATAGGAATGTGTGCATTAACTGACAAGTCCCTGAACTGAAAATTTTGTTAAAAATCAGGGATCCACCAAATTTTGGTGAAAATACTTCACAATGCTACATTTCCACCAAGTTTAAGGACAATCTGATTTTGAAAAAGTAAAAAATATCAAAAACATACCCCCCCCCCAACAAAAAAAAAGAAAGAAAATAAAATCAGCACCACCTGGTAAACAAATTTAAGTCTAGGGGTCCCCAAAAGTGTTCCTATACAATTTCAAAGCAATTGGTCATGTGGTTTCAAAGAAAAAGATTTGTTAAGATTTTGCCAAAAAAGGTCAAAACGAGTCATATAAAATTAAAAAATAATTGGAGCCTGATCCTTAAAACATATTGGCAGAGGCCCACCTTACGTAGACCACCACCGAGTTTGAACAGCATCTGGCCAACAGTTAAGGAGAAGTCAAACATATGAAATGTGAATGGATGATGACAGACAGACGTACGGCCGACAAATGACCATCCTATAAGCTCAGCTGACAGATGTCACCTGAGCGACAAATGCACACATAACCATACCTGCAGAAATGAGGGATCCAAGAAATTTCACAAATATATGTTTTGCTCTTTTGATTAAAAAAAAAAAGTGAAAGGCTTGCATATGTAAAATACTATTGCTGAAAAAGCAGTATCTGCCACTCCAAAGGCAACTGTGTTGTCATCAGCTTTTGACATTGTATACAGGTATATACATGTACTGTAAAAATCTGGCCCAGGAATAAATGCACCAGTTTTTAAATTACCCAGACTAAAGTAAGTGGTGTAAAGTTTCTTACTGCACTTACATTTGCAATCATATGATGCACAGAAAGGGATCAATGACCATTAAGTTTGGCATCAGTAAATCCTTGTCCACTTGGGATAAGTGCACTCTTAACATATCCCTGCACCAGACTGCTCTGAAGAAAGGATGTGGTTTGAGCAATATTGCTCGAGACACTGTCCCTTTTGTACATAATGATTGCACATTTATATTTAGATCCTTCATATTAAATTAAGATGCTGTTGAGGCCAAAACAACCATGTACTATCACATGTTCTTTGGAAGATACATATGTTTACATCATACTCATATTTAAATAATATATATATATATATATATATATATATATATATATATATATATATATATATATATATATATATATATATATATATATATATATGTACATGTATATATATATATATATATATATATATATATATATATATATATATATATATATATATATATATATATATATATATATATATATACATAATATGCATGTGTTTACATCATATTACAATATGCTGATGTAAATAAGGAACATGGAAATTATATATTGTTGATATCATCAAGCTGTACACATAATTGATGGTCAGGAATTCTGATTTAAATCTCAATCGCTAATAAAATCTATTGTGGAAGCCCTTGCACCCAGGACCGATGAGTTTGTCCATGTGAAGTCTCTTTCATCTACATTTACACATTCATTGAAATTTTTAAATTTAGATCCCAAATCCTAATAAAATTGAGAGCGGAAGCCCTTGCATCCAAGACCTATGAGTTTTTCCACATGAAGTCTCTTTCACCCACATTAACATGTCTTAAAGTAGTCTCCAGACTGAGTAGTAGCAAAACAAAGCCAAAGAAGACTTGCTGGCTGCACATAATGTTTATATACCTGGGCATCACAAACATATCAGTAATGTTATCATGGTTATGGTGTATAGTGAATGAATGTTTGTGACGTGTCATAATAAATATTATGGCAGTCAGGCTCGACTAATATGTAGTGGAGATGGCATATGTACACACTTTTTCTTATTGCCTGACAGTCAGCAACTTGGGTATGGCAAAACAGAATAAAGAATATTGAAGCATAAAGACTGTTGTGGTATCTTGACCAGGTTTACAGGCTGACTTCATTTATTTTCAGTTACTCAAGCCCAAAAGTGTAGTCCAAACAGGCTAAACCAGCCCTCCACTTCTTATGCATGATTTGGGTGATCATCGAGAAGTGTCTTTAAGTGTACCTATAGTTTATACCAGTCATCATGCGGTACCACACTCTTGACTATCATAATGATCATGGCACAGTTTTCCATGTTGAAACAGGAGGACAGTCTCTGGACACAAATTGTTGCATTCATGTGCTGCTTCAATAGTCTTCTTGTATGTATGAATATGCACATAGCTGGATTCTAGCTGCATTGTAACTTTGTTGACATTGTAGTTACACAGGTACACTCTTCATACATCATAACTCCATGTTTTGAATCATGTTGACATGTGCACTAGGCCTGACAAACATTTTCTTTACCCTGTGTACTTTTAAGAATTAACTTAACGGTCAAACTTAGTTAATTAGAAATCTTTAGATTCATCAATACTCAAACTGTCAGACTTCAATTTTAAAAGTGGTGATACAGAGTCACAATAAAAAGACACGCCACCCAACTACCCAGACGTGGTTTCAGTTTCTGATCAATTGTTATGCTGTTTATGCTTTGCTGGTCAACTCAACACTTATTTATAATAACTACTCTTGACAGTTCTAACTACATGTATTCAAAAGTGAATACATGCCTCACATGCCCAAGGCCTCAAGTTTTGCTGAAGTTGCAGATTTGTGCATGTTCTCCATGGTAGCATTTGTGGTGTCATGGTTGGGGAGGGTCAAACGCCCTACTAGAGTTGTGTAGCATCATTCCTTGAAATGTATGCTCCTACATTCTGTCCTTTAGGGTCTTACTTATTTCCAGCACTTCTTTTTTTTTTTTTCTTTATAGTAATCTGTACTCTGCAGATTGACATGGAATCTTTGTATTAAAAGTTTATTTTTAATTGTAGGTCTTATTTAATTGGCCATATTTAATGTTGTATGTTTTCATTCTTGAAAATAAGTATAAAATAAAAGGTATAGTTATTTGGTGGATTAAATTGGCTGATTGGACAACTATATACCCATAAGTATATGAATAACTGTTAAAAAGTGTTGGGTGTATCCGGATTACAGTATGTGCGAAAAGTTTTTTCTCTTATTCATGGTCATTACCCTCAAATTTTAGAAGTCCCAATACTTTAACATGTAACTTGCCACCATTTTCTATTGGTCGAGGGAATTTTTAATTGGTAAAATCCGACAGACCAGTACTTTTTGCATGGACTAGGATTACATAAACCCATTTCCTGTGATTTGTAGTTGTAAGTAAAATCTGAAATCATTAGTTTCATGTCTCATAAAAATTAACTCCTATGATCATGGCTGACAAACGAGAGAGAGAGAGAGAGAGAGAGAGAGAGAGAGAGAGAGAGAGAGAGAGAGAGAGAGAGAGAGAGAGAGAGAGAGAGAGAGAGAGAGAGAGAGAGAGAGAGAGAGAGAGAGAGAGAGAGAGAGAGAGAGAGAGAGAGAGAGAGAGAGAGAGAGTGGTGACCAGCTTTCCCTGAATGCCTCACAGATCTCTTCATAGTGCATGAATTCATCCTTCATTAGCCTCAAAGCCAACGCAAACAACTTTGATTTGAAGTCTTTAAACTCGTACGGTCTAGACTACAGGACGGGATTCATGGACATGGTTGTTTTGCAACACTGATGCGATAAAACAAGAAGCTGATTTATGACACTTTCATCGGAGCATACAAAGGCCTACATCGGTTATGTGATGAAAACCATGAACCTACTAGTAGGTCCATGATGAAAACAGTTTAATCATGATACCAGTCACTGGGCCTGGCTTTCCTTTCGAGTCACTGCCTGGCCGTTGTTTGGAATCCGCCCATCAGATTGCAAAGTTATAATTGTGCACTGGGGCCCAAATAATAAACGACATAGCACCATACCCGCCAGACGGCGACAGGAAGTCTTGTTCCTCATCGTCTTGGGTGAAAAACATCTTTTATAGATAACTATCGCCTTAAAACAAAACAAATGTTCGCGACAGCAGACAGCAGTCACAAGACTGTCAACATGGCTTCCGCCTTTGAGCAGAGCTAGCTTTAATTTTCTGCAAAATTTCTGTCCTAGAAAAATTACTTTGGCACGAATATATTTTTACTATGAATAAATATGAAGAAATAGATTTTGATATATCACTCTCAATATATTTCAGTTTATTGAATTACAACATACGAATCTAAATATAATTTCACAGCACCTTTTACTTCCGGTTAAAGAAACAGGAAATGACATCCACTGGCGTCACGAATTTCATTTTTGCACCCATTGACAACATTCGGCTGGTCACGTGCCTCTGAAAGGTTGCGTCAAACAGACCGAATCGACCACAAAAAGTAAGTGTTTGTAACTTGCGTGAATTTCATTCGATGGTCAGCTTCCAGTAACTGAATTGTCATGCGAGAGGCC
>OZ026625.1:10272919-10369919 GCA_964020975.1 Hermodice carunculata | reverse complement strand
ACCAAGATCAAAGCTTGTAGCACTTTTTGCAATTTTCTTGAAAAGTGTTTTTAATGAATGTGAGTCTTATCACAAATTGTTTCAATTGAGACACATCAGTATGCATGTAATTTCCAAAGGAATTTTTTAAATCAAAGCAAGGCTGTTGACATAATTATATTGTCTCGGTGGGAGTTCATTGGTAAATAGGAAGGGGGTATCCCTGTGAGTATTTCTTAACTCTGTAGTGACTGTGAGTTTTGTGTTCATTTTTTCACTTCCGTTTAAGCCTGGTCAGTCTTTCTTTGAGACTTTGTATTTCTTTATTTCAGTATAAAATACTTCTGTATGTCAGCAAACAGCAGCAAGTCACTCATGCAAAGATTACACAAGCTTTCGTGTTTACAGTAAGTATACAAGTATGTACAGGCTGAGCATAGAGCATAATCATGTGACATGACTTGACCAATCAGAGACCGTTCTGGACAAGTAATAATAATTGATAATTTAGTTCAGTGTTTTTCATCAACTTTAAAGACAGACATCACATTTCATATTTCCTGGTTCAATATTTATATTTTATATTTATATTTATATTTATATTTATATTTATAGTTATAGTTATAGTTATAGTTATAGTTTATATATATTTATATTCATATTCATATTCATATTCATATTCATATTCATATTCATATTCATATTCATATCATATTCATATTCATATTTATTCGGTCTTTGGTGTCAGAAACACATTTGGGAATGCTAAAACCTACTTTTGTTCTTGTCCTTTACAATAATAGGTCCAAAAGAATAACTATGCAAGCTTCTATGACGAGGGTCGCCAAAGCTGGTCACTTAACTTTGATGGTGTGGACTCCTCTCACAGTTCTCCAAACAGGTAAGAACATGGAAATGTCACCCAGTGAAAATTGGACAGTTTAGCGTAGATTACATGTTAAGGGTTAAATTTAAAAAATGGTGCCCAAACTGTGACCTATAGTTATTCTGAAATAGTACTTGTCATACTCAATATCCACCAGTGACATTTAGCCTTAAAGTTTAGCATATAAAGTGGCTGATGGATTTTTGTTGGTTCTTTTATTTGCATATTGTAAATGAGACAAAGTATTTTTGTTGACATGAAACATTTTCTTAGTAAAGAAACTGTTTCTGTAGCATTAGGCACACGCCTGGATAAATCAACTGTGTGAGGACCGAAACAAATTTTGATAATGATGTGATCTATAACACATTTTGTGTGAGAAAACAACTTTTATCAAAATTTCATTTGCACCAATGAAGAGAACTTCACAAATGAGAGTAGAATTAACATGAGGCCACACAAAGACACACACTCAGAAGAGAGAGAGGAGAGAGAGAGAGAGAGAGAGAGAGAGAGAGAGAGAGAGAGAGAGAGAGAGAGAAGAGAGAGAGAGAGAGAGAGAGAGAGAGAGAGAGAGAGAGAGAGAGAGAGAGAGAGAGAGAGAGAGAGAGAGAGAGAGAGAGAGAGAGAGAGAGAGAGAGAGAGAGAGAGAGAGAGAGAGAGAGAGAGAGAGATAATGGTTTTGTTTTTACCTAGGTGGCGCTATGTAAAGCAAACAGTGCTGGTGCCACGTTGGACGCAGTCATATCTCAAGATATGTTCCCCGGAGAAGGCGGAGGCTTGGAATCGGGTGACTCAGCAGAAGTCAAATACACAGGCCACTTGTTGACTAACCACTCTTTGGGACAGGTAAAAATTCACCTTCCTTTCCCTGCTAAATAGGCCGTAAAATTATTAACTACTGTAAGTTGCTTTAATTTTGTTGTACTCTTATTTCTGCGGATGGCACAAAACTGTGAAAATAAAAACACAGTGAAATACTATTTAAACATTAAACACAAAAAACAAAACAAAAAAAACTATTTAAACATTGCTTGAATAGGAAGTACATGTATGTCCAAAACACTGAAATCAAAACTACAGTGAAATTTCAAAAATTCAAAAACCATGAAAATTCATACACATGAAAATAATTAATTGCAGTAGTTTTAAATTGTTATAATGGGTACCGAGCTTCTTGTACTATTAATCATATTGTACATTGACAAGGAGTACACATGACCAGGGGACTGATAACTTGCAATCTACAGATGTGACTTGCAGTTTCTCCATCGTGCTGGTGGGACAGGAAAATTGTATTCTGGCAAGGGGAGGAAATGTGTCTACAGACATTATCTGATAAAAATTGACAATGAAATCTGTAGTCTACCTGAGATTTAAAAATCAATATCCATACAATATATCTGTTAGTTTACCTTTTTCATGTGCCTCATTCAACCCTTACGATGTAGTTTGACGCGACATGTGCCATTATATACCAAAATATTTTATAATAGCCACATATATGTTGTAAGAGTATGAATATAAATAATTTATCTTGAAAATGTCCTGTCCTTTTTATTTCTTTGTTTATAGGTTTTTGATAGCAATGCCACAGCGGATAAATTTTTCCGATTCAGACTGGGCAAGGGTAAAGTCATAAAGGTAAACCTACTCTTAAGAGACAATAGGGATAATTGATTTTCATTTAGTTGTTTCCAAAATTCAGGCCTCCCTGATTATCAGGTCACATCATTTATAGTAACTGGCATCCTTTTTTCAAAGTTGTCAACATCAATGCCACTGTGCACCAAAACCTTTCCAAAAAAAAAAACAAACTAAAACTATCGTAAAGGTAAGCGGACTCCTTAACAAAAATTACAGAAGTCATAATGTATGGAGAGAGCATCTCCTCTGTTTTCAATGCAAACCTGTTACCAGCATCACAAACTTGGAAGATGTTGATGAGCAAGTGCACTTGATCTGTACCTGTTCTGGCCTATTCTTCATGCAAAACAGGAGGAGTCAACTTTCAAAGATTTTGCCCTCCATGGAGACAGTCATTAAGTGTTGTGCTGAGAATGTCCTGTCGATGTCACTACTGTCAAAATGGTGACAGTTACCCTACAGTGCACTGTTTGATAACATGAGAGGCCTTCATTTGGAAACAATCAAAGTACATCAATCGAATCTATCAAAATTGCATTATATTTACATTTAAGGACCAAATGTGCATTCCGATTTGAAATATCCATTGAGTGTTCAAGTATAATTGCGTATACATTGTAAGCTCACTTAACGAGAAAAAGTTACTGGTGAATTTTGACTCAAAGTCTCCTTGTCTGATGACTGATTGCCAGGAGCAAGTCAACACCTACAAGATATTGACCCAGGGTGATGACTGATTGCCAGGAGGAAGTCAACACCTACAAGATATTGACCGAGGGTTTTTAATGCCACTATGGAGTTATCAGCTGGAGCCAGAGAATAGCAAGCGAGATGTTTAAATGAAAATTGACATACATGCATACATACATACATACATACATACATACATACATACATACATACATACATACATACATACATACATACATACATACATACATACATACATACATACATACATACATACATACATACATACATACATGTGTATAATTATGAATAATAATTTTTAGAGGAATAGCAATGTGAAACATATAAAATTGTGATTTTCTTCACGAAAAAGTGACCACATTTTTCAATTTGCATTGCAGGGTTGGGAGGAAGGCATGCTGGGAATGAAAACAAGCGGCAAGCGATTGCTCATCATTCCACCCCAGCTTGCCTATGGATCCCAGGGTATAGGCAACAAAGTGCCCCCAAACTCGACCCTTATTTTTGACATAGAAGTAATCAGGGTAAGTGATCCTTTGACCCATTATATTGTGATGTTAGCATTTGTTGAAAAATAGAAATGCTACCATGAGGAGAACTGAAATGTAGTTTAATTTCCAAAGTGTAGGGGCTACATGGGCTTCATTTTAGTCAAAAACTGAGTACGCTGCATGAGTGAAAGTTCCTTTTTCATCAGATTTCATGTTGTTTTGGTTTTGATAGGAAATTGTCTTGAACATCATAGTTATACTAGAAAATACAGTCTTTAATTTTGAAACTGTTTTTAATCTTTTTTTTGGGGGGTGGGGGTGGGGGGTGGTAAAGTTTCAAACTTTCAGTCATTAAAGACCATGCACAGAGTGGTTATGTCATCATAATCCACCTCCCCCCCCCCCCCCTAAACCGGCCAAAACTGGCCAGTGGTCAAATGTCGTCTGCTTCAGTGTTTTCAGTTCATTTCAATTTGACTGAGAATTGTAGAGGAGACCTCTCAAGATCACATGCTCCAGGTAAACAGCTTTCCTTGCTGAGGAAAGCTGTTGACTCAATTTGTGGGGTGGGTCGGGTGGTTAAGGCCCCTACAAGTGGACACCATTGTGGCTCAAACATTAATTTACATGTAATTTGCCTACAGGAAGATCATGGACAGACCAAAAGGTCTGGTCTCAAACAAAAAGGTTCAGTGTATCAATGAATGAGATCACATTGCCTTTGTGTGTATGCAGGTAAAACTGGCAAGGGAAAAGGACTCGCCACAGCCCTCGGAAACCCCTTCCCCAGCTCCAGCTCCTACACCAGACACATCCGCCCAGGAGTCGGAGGAGTCGGTCAAAGCACGAAGTCGTTCCATCTCGGAACAACTGGAAAAGCAGCAGGTTAGAAGATATATGTTTATTTATCATGAAGAGGAATTCAGTTTTGGGCTGCATTGATTCCATGTTGGGAGTACATGTAACTGAATTATAGGTGATGTATATATTAAGATTTTAGATCAAAAGTGTTGAATTTTAATTCCAAGTATCACCAAAATAAAAGTGGAAGATTTAACATTTTCTTGCGATGGTGGATGATTTGAATGTCTTTAAATTATGTGTGAATTATATTGAATAGTAGTTTTCCTTGCTAAAGTATGCATTTTTTAATTTGTTCATCAAATAAATCCCATGTCTGTCACTATATCTTATAATTCAGCATACATTCATGTAGACTATTCTAATTTTGTTTTCCAGTCGAAAGACAGCTCGCCTCAAATTGAGGTACATGTGCAAGTATTCTATATTTAGAAAGTTTCCTCTTCTATGTGTAGTAGAACCCTTCACTTGCACGAGTTGGCCCCAGCCAAGAGGGCATGTAATGGTTTTGACGATTTTGAAGTATACATATTATGGGGTTGAAGTTATTAAATGGGCTTTGTGTGTACCTTTTTCTGCATTTTTCTTTGTTGTGAAATATTTTTATATATTGCAACATGAAAGAAGCTTCAGATTACGCTTCAAAGTTACGGCAGATATTTTCCGAATATGCAAAAAACTTTGGGCATGGACAGCGAAATGTGATGTTGACATCTATTGAGATTATGAGTCTGAATATATGTTCAATTCACATGGATCAGCTCACTTAGTATTGTCCAATCGTGTAGAGGTGTGTGCCAGTGTGTAATATCATGTGTCTTTGCATTATGTTTTATGTATTCTTTATGTTAGTATTATTCGTATGAATGATTGAATCTGCCTGTTATCTCTTTCTAAAGTCATACAATAATTCCTAATTCATGTAAGACTCATTTTATTTCTTGTATCAAGTATTTAGTGCATGCATTTGATGACTGCGTGTCTTTTGTTTTTTTTTTAATTATATTACTAACTTTAAATACAATGATGTTCACACTTTTTTCACCTGTTGAAGATCTTCTTGTTGTGTTATAACATTCCTGATAGAGTCTATACTAACAAAAACTGCACGCTGACTAACAGAGAATATATATGTATATACAGTGAAACCTCATTAATACGGACCTCATTAATCCGTATGTCTCATTAAACTGAACACTTCTCCTGGAACAGAATATTGTTCATTGTCAGTAAAAGTGAATCAGTAATCCAGATGCTTCATTAATCTGAACAGTTCACTGGGGTACAAAGGTGTTTGGATTAACGAAGTTCCACTGTGTATATCATGTACCATATTCCTCCCCATATGCACATGGTGGGACATGTACAAAATTACATTGTAATAAACTTCCAATATAATTTGAAAGCCTATTTTGAACATAGATAAAAATACTGTAAATAAGACAGTAGAATTTTTTAGTCTGATTTTCGATCATTCAGGTTCCAGGGAAGTGCATGTATGGGGTCATTGTTATAGCAGGGGCCCGTATTGGCAGGAATATGGTGGTTTAGTTTTGAGTGTGTCACTAACACTTACAGTACTAAATTGGAGTCTGACCCAGGAGCTTTCCTCAGCATGCTTGGGGCTTACCCAAAGCATTTTTTTTTTCAAAGCATGCCCCAGAAAGGTGTTGACCTGCACCTGTTTCTGTAATCTTAAAATACAATTGTGCAACCGTATTATCCCTTTTAAGTGCCCCTGCCCTCATAAACACCCCCTACTCCCCCCCCCCCTTTTTTTTTGGGGGGGGGAGGGGAACAAAAGTTCTGAACTATTGGAAAAGTATATGTTTTATGATGGTTTACCAGTTGATACAGCTAAAATGTTCCAAATTTAGCCCTACAATTGGAGCTCATTTCAGTCAGATTTCCAAAGGACCCAGGGCACTTAAAAGGTTAAAAGGAAAAAAAAAAAAAAAAAATTATCGTAATTTTAATTGAAGGTCTTTTTCTGTGGAATTTGAACCTAAATAATTCAGACCAGTACAATGAAACCTCATTATGATGCTACCATTTATTCCACACAAGCTCTGTCAGATATCTGATACATGTACATCAGATAAATGAGTCAAATAACAAAGAGTTTGCTTTAACCTGTAAGTCGCTCGAAACTTGTGTCTTTAAATGAAAATGTGGGATATCTGAAAGTCATGAAAATGAGGTTCCACGGTACAACCTTTGTTTTCATTAGCGCTGAAAGAGTTGGTGGGTTTAGGTAGTAGACTCTCTATAGTGAGAAAAATCACAACAAGGATTGGGTAGTCCCAGCACAAAATTCGTCAACATTTAAACACTTCTTTATTCATTGCCTGTGTGGTGAGCTTGACTCCCATTCATACATTCAGGTGCGTATTGATGATCCTGTGTTTTGTCATAGTAGGTCCTTTTTATTAAATACAAATTCTTATAGTCTTGTCACAAATATTTTCCGGTAAAGATTTTTTTGTTTCTCATTTACCAAGTAAAGGTAAACTAAACATAAAGACGGTTGCTTGTTGTTTCTTGGTCATATTTTTAAATTGCGCTCTGGCATGTGTCCCTTCTATACTTATACAATGAATGACGAAAGTTGTAGGGGACAGATGTACTCAAGTTATTAGTGTCTTTATTTTTTTATGTAAATGTATTTATGTAAATAAAGTTAAATAGAGAATCTTGAACTTGATTTCACATGGATATTTTGAATTGTTAATTGTTGATAGGGATGTCGAGCTTTGTTTTCACAAAGAAAGGAGATTAAGCGTGAAAAAACAAAATAAAACAACACGCATTTGTTACAGTAACACTGATTAATACTGATCAAGCAGATCGCTTTAAAGAACTTGAAAGAATTGTGACTCTTGGTGAAAGTTAAGATGAGAAATAACTACACCATGAATACCGTGCACTGTTCTGTCGTGATCACAGCCTATACTGTATACACACTATCTTGTTTCTGGTAGGTCTTAAACACTAGTGGGAGTAGATGTCTATTTTTTGGTCACAGTTAACCCATACTCTGCTTAAAACTAGCCCTGTTTTATGTTCTAAACTGTCTTAATGTATTCATTTTTATTTTCAGTGAGCTTGAAATAATAGCTGTTAATTATATTTTAGATGAAATATGTCCATGATTCTCTTTGGAACACTAACTCATGTTGTACTAATTTGGTAACAACAGCCTGGAAGCATTATAAAATAAATTCCCTAATCTGCATTGTTTCACAAAATATTTGGCGGGTGTTCGGATTTCATTTTTTGTTGCATAAAGTGGCAAATTTGTTGTTCTTTCTGAACATGTTATCAAGTGGACAAAACGTCCAGTACGACTTGATTACAAAAAGGGTGAAATTGAGGGTCCAAGATGCAGGGTTGGGTGGTGATGAAAAACTGGAATATGATGTCCCACCTGCCATTGCAACAGGTGGACCATCATGACTGTTGAAGCAATGAGCTCTTTTTTTTTTTTTTTCAATTTTGACTAAAGTCGATTTGCTCTCAAATGACAGGAAATGACATGACATGACATAACATGACGTGACATGACTGGATTCGTGTTCTTTGTGAGCCAACCTCTTGTTCAAGTTACCAGCATGCATGTAGTCTACAGTTCCAAAGACCATAAAGAATGGTCCAGATCAACAGCTTACCTTGGCGTTCTTTGGCCACAATGAGCTCGAAGCATACAGAGGAAACTTGGGATTGAAGGGGTTAAAAGGACTGAATGATGACTGGACATGTTGGTACTTGAACGAGGCTGTTTTAACTTGGAATTTTAACATCAAATTCTTGAAATCCAGCTACACCTAACTGTCCGTAAACTCCATGTCTGGTATAGAATGAGTTAGACTTTTTTTTTTTATCTTTTCTAATGTTTTTTGCCCACATGAGATGGTTACACAAACACCGACAGACCAGCCAGCACAACTCCATTCACAGCTTTTTAATTTGCCCGTCATGGATGCTCACAATTGATTTCTTTACCTTCATCAGTCTTCCAAGAGTGACAAAGCCAAATTGATATCGCGCATGGCCAAAATGGGAAAGCCCATGTTACCTATGGCTGGTGGCCAGGCTGGGGACCAGGCAGACAGTGATAGCGAGGCTGATGTCATGGTTAGTATCTGTGTCCTGATAGGTTTATCAGTATATGTTATCTATGTCCTGAGTGGTCGGTCAATACATGCTATATTTGCCCACAAAAAACAAACAAACAAACAAACAAACAAACAAAAAACAAAAACAAAACAAAACAAAGAGCATTAAATGAAAGCTTAATGTATGTATCATAATATGCATTGTGTGATGTTCATGTATTTCAGGGTCACAGGGCAACTACATATTGGACAACACAAACCACTACTTTTTGTATTTACATCTCAAGACCTCTTTAAAATTGGAAGTTTTAGTTTGCATAGTACATTCTGGGACCCCCACTTGTACATATCATCATAATTATGACCTAAGCCTAACTTTTCAAGGTCATGGCAAGAACAGATGTATTGCATATATACTTGAAAAGAACTTATTATGGCCAGGATATTGGTCTTTTGGATCTGCCTTGTTCACTTTATGCTGCACACCTACCTCCTGCATTAAGGGTCACTGTCAGTAGTTCTATGTAGACATGACCTTGTATGGTAAAAAGTTCCAATTTCAATGCAGTGTTGAAATTATAGCTTGTCGATAGTACAGGATTTTAGGGCAAGGTAGGTGTAACCTTGACAGGCTGTTAGACAGACCAGCAGTGCTTTTAGAGGGCCACCAAGGGATATTTTCATGGTGCATTATCCCAGGTGTCCATTGTATTTTTTGTCCCCCACCACCGAAGGTGGCATGGGGGACATAGAATTGATAGAGATGGGGGCCATTTCCGTCCGTCAGGGAGCATATCTCTAGAACCCTGAGAGATAGAATAATGAAATTTATACCAGAGATGCATCACACCACGGGCATGTGCACTGTGTAGTTTTTTTTTTAAACCTCCAAAACAGCACCCAGGAACATAGCCATTTTCGTGTCTGGCAGCATATCTCTAGAACCCTTAGAGATAGAATAATTAAATTTATACCAGAGATGCACCATACCAAGGGCATGTGTGCCATTTATTGCCTTAGACCTTGACCTATTTTCAAGGTCACAGGGCCCAAGAACATATCATTTTTTGTGCATCCAGACATGCTGTATACATTGTATAGCTTTCTTCTGTATATTGTGGTTGGGGACGTAGATCCTTTGGATCAGTATGCACTAGTTTTTCATTGAATTGTAAAATGGAGTAATTTTTAGCTTTGCTGGGTTGACAAAATTCTTAAGATGGGTTTGCCCCCCCCCCCCCCCCCCCCAATTCTGGAAAACTCAATTGCTTCTCCAAAAACAAGGCTGAGGCTTAAAGCAAGGAGGCTACATGTGTAGCCTCTTTGTTTAACCCTTTCCCCCTTGAATTAAGACTGAGTCAACAGCTTTCCTTGGCATGGGTTGGGCACTAAGTGCCCAACCCATGCCAAGGAAAGCTGTTGACCTGGGGCATGTGATCTTGATAAGTCTCATGTACAATTTTCAGTCAAATTGCTTTTCATAACTGTTGAAATTAGTTAAAAACACTAAAGCAGACGACATTTGACCACCAGCCGGTTTTGGCCGGTTTGAGGGGGAAAGGGTTAAAGCAAAAAAGTTATAGTCTGATTTGGGTCCGTAATAATGCTCAGCTGCTTGCTAGCTGAGCACAGGAGCATCTAGGTCCTCTTCTTGTAACATTATTCATGTTAGTAATGTTTAAATCATTTGAAAGTCATAATTGTAAATTAAGTTTAAAATTTTAGCTGTGAAATTAAAGTTCATTTATTTTCATGAACCTCAATCACAACCTCACCCCTTCCCTTTAAGACCAACTTCTGTGGTGACCCTGCAGAGCTTGACATAAAGATTTTTTATGACTTTTCCCTTGCGAAGATTTGGAAAAATCTGGGCAAGTTCACTGTTATTGTTTGTATAGGCCTCTAAATTTTCACTTGCCCATATCGCAATCTCACTTGCCCAGGGCAACAGGGCAGTCCATAATATCAACCCACGCCATGACTGTTGGTACATCTGTGTGTGTCTTGCACTCAGAAGAGAGAGTACAGTCCTGTTTTGAAATAAGCGCTAATAATCCTCCTGAAATGTTAGATTTTTACCCCTACATGAAACATGTGCTGACTCAGATATTTCAACACAACAGAGTTTATTAATTAAATGTTTAATTGTATCATAATCAGGATGCGGGACACACTCAGCCAGAGACACAGAAACCCAGCCTGCCAGCTAAGCCAGCATTCCAGCAACCTGCTGCTGCTCAACCCACCCAAGCTGAAATGCAACCCATGGCACAGCCCATGGCACAACCCATGGCACAGCCCATGGCTCAGCCCATGGGTCAACCTGTGGTGGATGCAACCTGTCAGTCAACCCATGGCCTCGCAAGCAGTATTCAAAGGTTTGTGCTGAAATTTATCAGTCTATGGTTAGCTTTGTCAAGCATATGAAGATTTCATATATTAAACAATTTTACTTTTGATTGTGTATAATTTTTAATGGTACTTTCTCCTCCTGGACCTGTGGATACAAAGACACAATTTATATTGAACCATAAATCTCAGTTTGTAGGTTTGTTTTGGAGTGCCAGTTTGTTTTAAAGGACAAAACTGTCTAGTAGAGTTAGTTAATGAATTACAATATCACTTGATTTATATTGGCTTAAATGTCGTGGGCTTAGTGACAAGTGTGTTGTATGTCACTGGGTATCATAAACTGAAGCCACAACTGATGCACCGTTTAAGATGCAGCTTTGACTCTGACAATTAGGACATCATGTGTGCAACTCAACCAGAATTTTTAAAAAAAATGGAAGTCAGTCTCTCTCTCTCTCTCTCTCTCTCTCTCTCTCTCTCTCTCTCTCTCTCTCTCTCTCTCTCTCTCTCTCTCTCTCTCTCTCTCTCTCTCTCTCTCTCTCTCTCTCTCTCTCTCTCTCTCTCTCTCTCTCTCTCTCTCTCTCTCTCTCTCTCTCTCTCTCTCTCTCTCTCTCTCTCTCTCTCTCTCTCTCTCTCTCTCTCTCTGTGAAACTTTTTTGCCAGTGTTCATGTTGAACATACAAAATCCCTTTCTGTCCAAAGAAATGAGCAACAACTATCAACTATGACTTTGCATATCAAATCAGGAAGTGTGGTGCCTTGTTTGAACACAAGAAAATGACCATCAGTGGTACCTTAAAACAACAATCTGTGGAAAACAAGGCAGGTTTTCTGTCACTTATCTAGCAAATTAAGCTATGTGAACCAAGTGTAACAGTAATTCATTACCCTACACTGTGTCAGTTCCTGACGGTTAAGTGAGTGAATATACCATTGCCCTTCCTTGTAGGCACCGTCCACAAATTACAGAACATTTTTTTTTTTTCTTCAGCAGGTTGTAGCCACCTCCCACTAGCTTAGAATGCTCCATAACACCTGAGTCAAAACCCATCGCAAAAAAATTTTAAAAGACTATTACAAGCCAATCACCCTCCAATTAAGCATATTAACTCTTTCAATGCCAACTGTGACTTAGGTTGAACTACAGTGAAAACTCTTTAAAATGACACCATCTGTTCCCTATGAAATGTGTCACATAACTGAATATGTCGGACAAATAGATCAAATAACAAAGAAAATAAACTTTTTTTCCCATGAAAAGTTGTGTCATTATATTGAATATGTGAGATATCTGAGTTTTATGATAATGAGGTTTCAATGTACTTTCTGTTCTGAATTAGAATAAGGGCACTAGATTCATGTTCCTTGTAAAAAGACATTCCATTCAAATACCAGTATGCCTGTAGTGACATAGAAGACAACAGCCCAGGTCAACAGCTTTCCTCAGCACGCTTTGGGCAAGTGCCCGAGGCGTGCCAAGGAAAGCTGTTGACTGAGTCCACAATGTGGCAGTGAAAGTGTGTGAGGGAGTATAGGTCTTGTGGTCTGCTCAGAGTGGGCCATCATAATAGTTTAAAGTCCGATTGGTTGTTTTGGTACCATTTTACGGGTAATTGTACCACATTAAAACCTGTCTTGAAAAGACCGCTTTCCTGGGATGACCAGATCATGGTCTGTCAAGACAAGTGGTTGTGCACAGCTGGTCAACGAAAAGTTTTAAAATAAAGTATGTTGTGAAAATATGGTTTTCCAAGTTAGGTGGCCTGTCACTGGAGTGTTCTATTAAAATAAGTACTGTACCCTTGTCTGTACTTCAAGATGATATTGGAAGAATCATTATGAATACAGCTGTTAGGCCAAATATGAGACACAGGATTGCCAAGTGATCGGAACATTAATTGAGAAAAAAAATTTTTGTTGTCGCAGCAGCCCTTGCCTTGTCTAATGCTAAAAAAAAAAAAAAAAAAATTAATTGAGAAAAGTAAATGACTATGTGAATTTTTTGTGTGTGTCTTTAAACTTGCATCTGTTAGATGGTTTCCATGGTGACATTGTCAATGTAAAATAAAATCTGAGTACCATCATGTAAAAAAAAAGATGTGGATGCTTGGCCCTGCCCAATAACACTATAACACAGGTTCATAGCCTGCGCTTCCAGTTACCCTCCTTGAGCCTTATAGGCTGTGTGGACATCCAGTTATGCAAAGTTATGCAACAATAGTTTATGCTAATGAGTAAAGGAAAAATTGATGATCGAAGTGGTGTTGCAAAATAGTATAGCTTCAACAGTGGAGTTTGTTTGTTTTTTTTTTGTTTTGTTTTTTTTTTGTTTGTTTTTTTTGGGGGGGGTATGTGTTTTTATTTGTCCCAGGTAGTTTTCAGCTCTACTTTTCAAAGAAGAAAAATCAGTCTTTCAAGCATGAAATAGATAACAACTTTGTGATGAGTGTGTCTGTACTTTTTATTTACCCAGATGGATAAGCCTGTTTAGTTCATACATATATGATTGATTAAAATCGGGCAAAGCCACACACAGAATGAGATAACAAACTCAGTCCTAGATAAAGGAGATAAGAGTCTGCACCACATGACCTCACAAAAGTCATATGATCTGTCACACATGGTACATGTACCACACAAGTGGAATTCCATGACTTCATAGTCCAGTGAAGTTAGACGGCAGATGAACACCATCAGGTGATCCCAAAATAAAGGAGATATTTTGGTTTGGTCTCATGGTCAGTGCCAATCAATATGGCTCACATGAGGTCATTTTCGATGCTAACTAGGAGTAGGATTGTTAGAACACCGTCACCAGGAAGTGCAGAGTGACAGGTTTGGAGACCTTTGTTGTTTGACTCTATGTGAACAGTACCCGGGTACAGTATTTTACATCTCACTTGTGATTTTCACCCCCAGATGTACCCATGGCCTCCCAGGTGGCGCTATATCAACCACAGATGCCTTACCAGCCAGGTTTACAGGTAAGATAGCTAACCATGTTTCTTACGTCATACCTTCCTGTCACAACTGTCATCCATGTAATCCATGTATGTCTACTAACAACAGCCAAAAGGAGCAAGACTAGGGGGTCAAGGTGCCAATTCAGCAGAGGTTACTTTAGTCACAGGGCTAGGGTTGTATATTCCCATTATTTTCCATGAAGGGTGGTAGGGTGGAGGTCCCAGTATACGGGTACAGGTAATGACTTTGCCCTAATACAAGGCACAGAAAGTAAGAGAAGTTAGCAATAGTAGCTGGTACGAGGTACATTAATAAGGGGGCTTCCATTACCTGCGTAAAAAAAGCACAGTGCTTAAGTACTGAAAACCCCCTTTATCCCCCCCCCCCTTTCATTGCATGTGCAACGTGACACCTTTCAAACTTTTGACTGTTGAAGTAAAAATTTTCATGGTACCTTAGTGTGTACAGCCATAACAGTTCTGTAACTTATAAAACTGCAACTACACTCGTTAAGTATTGTTGTGGTAACATGAATAATAATATATATTATATACATCTGGCTCACCAGAATTTGATGTCGAGTTGCTTATTGGGCTTATTGCATGTGCACATATTTATGTCCAATCTGTTCTATTTTTCTATTATTTATGGTCATCCTGTCTTTTAAATCTGGCCAATTCAAATATGTTTCATGAGTATTGTCAGCCAAATTTGGGGATCCGAGGAAAACAAAAGTGAAATAATTTGCAATTGTTTTCCAAAATTGCCAGGACAAAATAGAGACATACATTTCACAAGAACAAATATACCAGAATTAACATGTTCAGATCTGAAAAGTCAGACTCAAGCAATTCTTATAACAGATAGCTGCATTAATGACACCCCGTACATTTATGTATTGTAAATTGATTTAATTTTGCTATACTCTTATTCATGCTTATTTTGCTGATGGCACAAAAACCGTGAAAATAATTACACCATGAAAAAGTACTTTAGTTTGCATACGAATTATGTCCAAAACAGTGATATTGAAACTACAGTGAAATGTCAAAAATACAAAAACTGTGGACATTTATACACGTGAGAATAAGCAACTTACAGTAATTAGTACATGGAGCTACAATACACCCATATTTGCTCATAATGCCTGCCATGCTGTGATATGTTCTCATGGTTATAATATGATTTTCACCTGACAGTGATGTTTTTGCACCATCTATGTATATCAATGCAATGGTACCTGCTCTGAAGTCCACCTCTCATGAATGGCCACACTAGTTTTTAAGATCCCCGTTTCAAGACACTGGCGTTAAATTTCTTCGCTAGCATACCTGCAGTGAAAGACCACCTGTCATATGTGACCACTTTTTTCTGGCATTAAGGGTGGTCTTAAATAGCAGGTACCACTGTATTTAATTTGATGATGTTAACCTAATTTTCAAGGTCATGAGTATATTTGACTTAATTTTCAAGGTCACAGGTTTATGTTTTGTCTTGTGGAGGGGGTGGCACACTGTTAGCTTTTGCTTCAGCTTATAACCACATGATGATGATGCTTTTGGTCCCATTTTGCAAGCAAGGATGTGGCCCGCAATCAAAATGATTAACAGAAGCTTCGAAGACTTCAAAGATGCTGTAGCTTATCTGAAACCGCAGGTGATCTTGAGTCTCGAAAGTTGATTTGACAATGTTTCATTGCAGCAGCCGTTTGGCTATCAACAACCTGCAATGAGTCAACCACAGCCCCCACAGTATGGCAATATATACACACCACAAGGCTATCCACCAGGTAAGCCACCAAAGCCCTCCCCCCTCCCCCCAATGTGTCCACGCTAGGGCTTCCCAGGTAACCTACCAAAGCCTGACCATCCCCCCTCCCTCATGTGTACATACCACAGGGCTTCCCAGGTAAGCTACCGAATCCCCAGGCCTTGGCATGTACAAACAGCAGGGATTCCCATGTGAAATTCCAACCCTTACCACCTATGCCCACCCCCCCAAAAAAGTGTAAACCCAAGGCTTCCCATGTACGCTACCAAAGCGCCATCCCCCAAATGTGTACAAACAACAGGGCTTCTCAGGTACAATACCTAAACGTCATCCCAAAATTGTATATGCATGTATGCACAACAAAGATCATTAGGTAAGATACCTAACCACCCACCTCCCCCATTTGTACATATAAGGCTTTATAGGTGAGCTACATGTGCCAGGCATTCCCCCTCCCCAAATGTACGTGCAGGGCCACACAGGTCAGATTTTACATACAACGAGGCTCCCTGGGCAAGATACTCAAATGCAACCTTCATTTTACAACCTGGATGTATATTTACGTATCTCGGGTACAAAATTAATGAAAAAAAAAAAAAAAAAAATCAAGAGACACATAAATGAATGAAAGAAACATACTACAGGTTTTGCTCTTGTAAATTTTATTTGATAAATGTGTCAAAATTGTGAAACATTAAAAAGACGATTGTAAGTATATTACTGTGTAAGTACACAAAGAGCTTACGTGTTAAAGGGAAACACTATCATTTACAGATTCGATCCCTTTTATGTCATTTATTGATATATACGAGGCAGCTGGTGCATCAGACTCTACCTTGTTAATCTTACCATAACATAATATTTGGATTTGTGACCAGTGTGTCGGGTGTATCATTGAGAGGGTTGATACACATTATGTAGAAATGCTTCCAAGAAATCGTGGAAGAGTTTTCAAGCACTCATTACTTTCTTTCTATTTGTTTGCCTAGGGCACCCTGGAAATGTTCAGAATGTTCAGTCCACAGGTCAGACCTATGTTTTGAATATTATAGTACTAGTTTTTCCTAAATAATGAATTTCGTTTGTGTTGGTGTTATGGGGTTTTGGCAACAGGCATTGAGGCTGACATGTGCGCCACGCCAGATGTCAGCCCGGGTGCCCCATGTTATAATCCCATAACACCGACACAAACGATATTCCCTTCTTAAATTTACATTTGTTTCTATTTTTGAATAAAATTATTCAGTTTAAAACATCAAAATTAGCCCATTCCATGCACAGAATTATAAGAAACTGGTAATTCCACGTGTCACATGTTTATTTCTGGAAATACCAGTGGGAGGAGTTTCACATTTCTACGTGTAAACAAATACATGTGGATGGGTTGTGTATTCATGGTATTATGGATGAAAATTGCAGTCTAATGCTTTGTAGAGAAGAATTCTAAACCAAATGTAAATATATAATGATGATACATATTCAGAAATTTTACATTATTTCAGCATTTTCATGCTCAAAAAAAGTGAGAAGGGCATTTTCCCCTCTGGGAACCGAGTCAACAGTTTTTCTCAGTACATTGTAGGCATATTGCATCCAGGGTATATCAAGGAAAGTTGTTGACCCATTACTTAAACATGTACCATTGATTACATCATATTTTGGTGAAGAAAAGAAGTAGACAACATTTGTTACACTGGACCATTTTTGTAAATTTTTGAAGGGAGAAATGTGCTGTGGTCCCTGTCACCAGAGACCATCTTGCCTTACAAGAAAAAAAAAAAGAAAAAAAAGTGGTTTTAAAAGAGATATACAATGTACAAATAAATTTCACATTTAAAATTAGATTCAATAGCACAATTTAGGACCCCAGAGGGCAGCACTGATGGTGTTCATTTGCATACATTTGGCTAGTTGCTGAGCGAAAGCTTCCAAAGGATTTGACGTTGTGCAAGTAAGGAAAATTATGCAAATGATCACCCTCAGGTGCTGCCCCCTGGGGTCCTAAAAGGGTCTGTTATTTTATGGACTGTCTTCATCTATCCTCAGCCCAGGCACCTCCTCCTCAGCCCCAACCGCCTGCTTCCAACAATGACCTTTCGCCAATGCTGCTGTCAGAGACACGACAACAAAACACTGAGGTGCGCTTGGCTCTTAGTAAAGTCTCCGACAAACTGGAACGGATATCGGAAAAGGTAGGTCGTTCAGTGGAAGATTAAATCATTTAACACTGTTGTATTTTTTTGTTTGTGGTATTAAATGAGAGTGACAAGGTGGACATTAAAAGTGACCGTAATTGAGTTTGTATACCAGCATAAGCTTTCAAGTTTGTCCTTCTTGCATGTCCTGTTCTATCTGCCACAAGCATGGCTTTGCCAGGCAATGGGGGGAAAAAACAACACTGACTGAGACCCATATCAGCTTTGTGGAAAATGAGTTCCAGTGCAAAAAGGTTAATGTCCTACTTTAGAAGTGCACCATGTATTAATATTTAGTGCCATGCCATTCATTACTCTATGCATACTCCAGGAAGCACATTGTTACTTTATGTAGGTAAATGTCCATGGCGGAGGAACAGCATTACCTGGAGATGAGTTTCTTGTATGGGTCACTGAACACTTACTTTACTTTTTAGGCCACCATTCTTCGGGGTTGGGGGGCTGGGGAGGCCTTATTTTTTATCTATTTGTTTGGTTTCTGTCTAGACATATTACCATGATATACAAAAATCTAGGAACAGACTTTGCTCAAATTTGGCAAAATAGTACCTCAAAAAAGGCCATTTACTAAAGTGATTAGATTTTTTGGATAAATATGATTGTTAATGTGTTACTGTCACCATTTACTGAGCAGGACACTCCATAAATGATCAGTCCTGCAGTTTATATGTTGATGCTACTATATCTCCAAACTATTTCTACAGACGTCAATCAACCTAGGTGCAAAAGAACCTCCTAAAGCTAAGATAAAGTGACCAGATAGTCACTGACCAATTTATTTGAGCAGCATGCAACAGGTGGTGCCTGTTCCCCAATTACATATGTATGTGTGTTACAATGTTACCTCCAAATGTCTGGATGGATTAAGCTCAAATTTAGCACAAAAGTCCCTTGTGAAGCTGCATCAACATGAGTAGATTTCCAGGTCACTGTGACCAATCTAAGGGTTAGCAATGCAACATGTGCAACCATAGTCCTACTCCTAGTCCTTTATTACCATCATGTCTCAAAATTATCTGCACATATTTTCCCTCAAATTTGGCATAAAAGCACAGCTTTTATGGCTGACATAAATTGACTAGAGTTTTGAGGTCACTGTGACCTTCTCATCTGTTGTTATGGCATATTTACGGACTAGCACACATCATACGAAGTTCGACCTTGGGAAGCGATACCAGTGAATGTTCCTACTGCCTCTACATGTAGTTTTAAAATTAATTCTGGCGGAAAAATTGATTTAATTTGACAAAAAGCGCAGTACCAATATAAGTTTGAGTCATGGACACATTATATTGTCATGGAAATGAGCTGACCAGAAACCACAACATTATGGAACTTTGAGGCACATATTAGGTAGGATGTTTATGAAGTTGGTCGTGGGACAAATAGTAGTTCATTGGTTCTCGAGTGTCAGCTGTGATATTCAGTGTGGAGTGAATGCCGTTGTATCACTGTTGCAGGTAGACCACCTACAGATTGGGTCAGGGAACAGCTTGGCATTATCCAGCAGTAGTCCCTCCATGGAGACTGCGGTACTGGTCCACAATATACAGAGGATCGTACAGGTCAGTTAGGAGATTTTCCCATTGGAATCTGCCTCTCCATTAATTAACTCTTCCAGTGGTAATCACAACAAAAGTACTCGCCTGAATTGTTGTAATGATTCAAGATACAAATTCCTCACAAAGAGACCTTTCATTTAAGTACCAGCATGTCTATATTTGCAGAGAAAATTTTTCTTTAAAAATGATCCTGTTCAACAGCTTTCCGTGCCATACTTTGGCAGTGTTTTGACCAGAAGGATAGTTGTTGACTCCACCAGCATAGCACCGAAAAGGGTTAAAACTAAGTCAACAGCTGTTGATATATGACACGCCATCCAGATTGGTCCATGGTACAAAATGCATTTAAAAATGAATGGTTTAGCTGTTTTGCTGCCAACTGCGACTAAAGCCAAAGTATCAAAGAACATTCCTTGAATTATCAAGTGGATACTATATTGATATTCTTTGTAAAAAGACATTTCATTCAAGTACCAACATGCCTATAGTCCCATAGAATATAAAGGTCCTCGTCAACAGCTTTCCTCAGCTCACTTTGGGCAGTGTGTGCTTAAAGTGTGTCAGAGAAAGCTGTTGACTCAGTTAAAAATGCGGCAGTGACGAGTTATAAAAACAATCAAAACATTGAACTGTTGAAGATCGTGATCTTAGACATCTCTGAGTTTTGACTGGTGTATGTTTGGAGCCTTTAACCAGTAGTCAAGTCATTATTGGTACATGCAGGAGTTAATGGTCGACCATCATGGACGCCTAAAATGTGGTACGGCACTCTTATTTTTTCCAGTTGAGTGGAAGTGTTGATTGGTAATTAATGAAAGGCCTTACATTAAAAGGTGAATTCTAATTCACATGTACATGTGTGTTGTATTCACCCTCCCGCTGACCTATGTGGCTTGTCATAGTAAACAGTTCTCCAGCTGATTATAATGCATGTATAATTTGTACTGGTATTTTAACCAAAATTATCATCTCTTTTCAGGAGAATGAAAGACTTAAACAAGAGGTGTACGAGAAAAGCAGTCAGATAGGAATACAGAATGAGAAAATAGCAGATCTACTTATGAAAAATCAGAAGTAAGTTGTGTATTATCATATCATATCACTCCATATCATATCATATCATATATCATATCCTATTCTATCCTATCATGTCATGTCATGTCATATATCATATCATATCATATCATATCATATCATATCATGTTGTATTGTTTGCTGAACTTCTTTCAATACACAGGATGAACACAAAATATCCATAATGAAACACAGAGAGGAGTCTTCAGTCACACTTGGAAGAGAATATTTGGTTCTTAAAAAATAATACACAATATCAGTAGTCTGTTCCAGGTTCCCAGTAGCATAAAATGTTTGTAACACAAAGTTCATTCCTTGATTCAGAAAAAGTGTTTTCCTTGAAATATAATTAATGATACAGATATTTTTCTGTGTTACCAAAGCTAATTTGATTGCTGCATGTGGAATGTTTTGATATGCTGCGTGGATATTTGTTTAAATTCTAAGTTTAATTTTCTTTTTGAATTAACCTGTATAAACGAAGCAAAAATGAAAACACCATTGTCCAGTGAGTTATTGTACTTTCTGGTTGAAGTGTGCCATCTAGTGACAGAAAGAGAAACCAGACTGATAAATTGAGGGGCCTTATCAAACATTTTCTTTCTTACAAATCTAATTGAAAAGCGTCGTTAATGTTATCATGGTTATGCTGATGGCACTAATTGAGATTCCATTAAAAATACAATGGCATTATGTTATTCAAGATATATGCTTTTCAAAAGATAACTTAATACATATTGTATGTGGAACAGGTATGTGGAACAAAGTAATACGCTACTGGAACAGAGAAACGACACATTTAAGAGCACAGCTGAACATTCACAAGCAAGGGCTCTGAAGGCAGAACAGGAGAAGGTGAGGCGACCTTTGACCTCTGTCACGCTCAGGTGACTTTTGACCTGTGGTGCCCTGTAATTGCTCAATCATGTTGAAATACTTTTTTTGATGAGATCTTTTTTATTGTATGTATTTAAATTATCATCAGCTTTCAGTTTACTACGTCAAACATTTTGAAGCTATGAGGTTGAAGTTTAATTTGAACTTGTGTGTTTGAGGATTAATAAATTGTAAGTTAAGCTGTCGATTGCTTTGTTTATTTTTATGCCATGGGGATGGAGGCATAATCTGAAAGCACCCGGCAGACAAATGTTGCTTAAATTTGGCACAAAGTTGCTTCATCTGGCTAAGACTAAGTGATTAAATTATTATGTATTTAGACCTGTTTGCTAATATGCATTATCTTCCAGTTATGATTGTTTCCATGATATTTCAACAATTCCAGCACACAATTTGTTCAAATTTACCCCCCAAAGTACCTGATAAGGTTAAGAACAAACTTGTCATATTTCCAGGTCACTATGCTCTATCATTCCAGTACTGTGACCTACTTACTGACCAACCTGTGTCTTGCCACACCTATCCTCCTGTCATGGTGCTTATGCTGGAATGTGCAAAACACTGTTAATGCATGGCGTTCATGTTTGCCACAAAGAACCTCATATGGTTGCCTGCTAACCAGACTTTACTTTTATCGTTTCTGCTCCTTCACTGGGGAAAGCACCAGACTGGGTAGTAGAGGGACTGCTTTGCAGGCAAGTCATATGGTTAATCTAAATTGATCTAGATTTCTGGGTCACTGTGATCTACCAGGTATTTGTCAATTGATTTATGCGGTTTGCTGATACATATATGTATCATGCACATGATGCAGTGCTCAACTTGTCTCTTTGGCTGCTGTCGTTTGTCAAAAAAAAATAGCAGGTCAGATGTAGCTCAAATTGGCAAACACTTTGCTAGGATTAGATGTACCAATGAGATTTTGTAGATGTTAGAATTGGGGGAGTTGCATCAATGAACACACTTTCTGCCATCTATTTTCTTTTATAATTAAGAGCAGACAAACATGACAAACATAATAGTATAGTCATTGTTATTGACTAGCCTATTCATCAAAATAGGGTATACCTTTATATTAACAAAGTATTGTATCTGAACAATGGACGATGGAGACTAAGTGAAAGATTATTGAGTCTATGTAACAGTGTGTCAAACAGTTATGTGGCACTAAGGAAATGAAATGGCTGAATTACAAAAATTGATTGGTAACATTTATCGTGTTTATTGTAACCCAGCATTTTGGTTCTCCACATTGTTGGGATCTAATCAGTGTTTTTCTTCTGAAAAATATGTCCCACAAAGAAAACATGTTGGATGTATAAAAATTTATGTTCAATTATATGTATGTGTTCTGCTCCAAGAGGGTGCGATATATACGTACCATTGATGTATTTTTGCTTCTTTGGTTCGTATATCTGCAATTCTAGCTGTAGAGGGTGCTACCTGTCTGTATCTCTTTTGCCTTTGTCCCTGGCAGACATTTGTACTAATACAGTGGTACCTGTCTTGAGAGACCCCTGCAATGAGAGACCGCATATCTTTTTAAGACCGCTCTCTCATAACACTGTGCTATCTTTTCCATGTTATTTTACCTCTAATGAAGGACCACCTGTTTTGAGAGACAACATTTTGACCTGCCCTAGGGGTGGTCTCTCAAGACAGGTACCACTGTACTGTGTACTGGGGATTGGCAACACTGGAATGAGGTGGTCTATCATAGGAATTTGTCTCTCCCAAGATGAACCACTGTATGTTAGTGGCAAAGTATACATCAGGGAGAAAAGGGGGTCCTGCTCACAGAACACAGAACACAGATGAACCCGCCTCCCCCCCCCCCCCAAAAAAAAGGTCAGAGCTAGCTAGAGCTGATATGTTGTCTGCTTCAATGTTTTTGGCTAGTTTAAACAACGATGAGACACAATTAGAATGAGAATTGTACATGATACATATCAAGATGATATGCCCAGGTCAACAGCTTTCCTTGGTGTGGGTTGGGTGCTAGGTACCCAAAGTATGCCAAGGAAAGCTGTTGACTCAGTCTTTTTTCAAGGAAGCGGGTAAAATATTACCCTTTCACAGTTCAAAATTTACTGAAAGTATTTTCACATTTCATGAGCAGAGCCTAAGTGTTAACCAGCATTCGCGTATCAAAACGAACGAAACTGAATTCAAAGCCAGGATTTACGAACATTTCCCTTGCCCCCCTCATATAAATGTGTTTTACAGAACCATGAAGCAGCTCATGTGTACCACTTTGTTTAAACCAATTTCCTGGGTGTCCTGATTGGTACTTTCTCTGTCCAGGTACAACTGGCCACGGAGCTGAGTTCAGCCACGTCACAGATGAGTAGCCTGCAGTTGGAGATTAATGAACTGAAGAAGAGAGAGGCTGAGCTGCAGCAGCAACTGCGCAGCAACCAAGGCAGCTCCAAGGTGCAGCTGGGAGAGCTACAGACACTGCGATTACAGCAACAAGGTAGGGATCCATCATTGTTTGTGTTACAGACAGGTCAAAGGTCATTGTCATACACTATCCATACAGCAGCAAGGTAGGGATATTTCATTACTTGTGTTGTGGTCAGGTCAAAGGTCATGATCATACACTACCCATCCTGCAGCAAGGTAAGGATACTTGATTATCTGTGTTACAGTCAGGTCAAAGGTCGTGATTATACATTGCACATACAGCTGCAAGGTAGGGATGCTTCATTATTTGTGTTATGGTCAGGTCAAAGGTTAGGATCCTACACCATGCATACAGCAACAAGGTAGGGACACTTCATTATCTGTGTTGCAGTGAGGTCAAAGGTCATGATCATGCACCATGTGCCCATGCAACAGCAAGGTAGGGATACTTCATTATTTGTGTTACAGTTAGGCGAAAGGTCATGATCATATGCCGGTCTGCAGTTGTCAGTCTGCTAGAATGAAATGTGATGGATGACCAATCAGATTGCTGGTCTAAGTGACTTTGTCTACACACCATTCCACAGCGGCCAATGGGGTTGATTGAAAATTATATTTTACCAGTCAGAATGCTGTAGCAAAGTGATTGGGATCCTTGATAGCGAAGTTGACAAGGGAACCAAGCATATTGAGGATTTCTAGAACTATGGTACTGTGTTTTCAAAGTGTGTCCATGAATGTGTGCAAGATATGAAGCGGCTCCAACTTTTAATTATTTTGAGCAAATGATTTCCCATCTTCCTGAAAACATTATCATTTTCCTAACTTTACACAATGAGTGGAAAAAAAATGATCCCATTAAATGAAGCTCTTTATTTTCATGTGGTCATTCTGAAAATGTACCATTTATATGTAGAATTACAAAAACCTCCTCAGGGAAGTGGCTTCCACCCTGCTGCATAAATGCTGCCTAGTTCCTAGTTGGTTGCACTTTACCCATGACACTCTGTTGTATTTGTGTCTTTTTGTCCAAAACCACTTCCTAGTAGTCATTACCTTATTCCGTTGTCCGAACTCTTTACTCTCCATAAGCTAACCTGTCCCTGTCTAACTTATATACATAGAAGTTCTATTGTCCATATTGCACACGTTCCTCTGTAAAATTTTGACATAGGCTGTATTAGCTCAAATAAATTAAAGGGTCTTCAGCTGGTAACTACTCAACATGTTTCGGAGCCTTTTACCCATACATGTCTCTCTGAGTAGCGGCTCCTTGTCTAAGCTAAATATTCAGCAAAGACAACCCACATAATAATGAATAAATATCAATCGCTACCACTCTATCTTACAGACAGACTGGTAGCGATTGAGGCCACGCAGAATCGAGGAAAAGAACCTCAAATTCAGGATCAGATCAAATTCTTTGTGAATAGGCAATTAGGGTACAACATAGCAAAGGTATATCGCCGCTAGTAGGCAAGAAGTGCAACCGGTTTCTACCCCAGGTAGGTCTCAAGTGGCACTGAAGTTTGGATGGCTGGTAAAGCCATTTATGTTTGCAGGAACATACACAGGCTGCTACATGCTATTTTGTGGGAAAAAGTGACATGTTACGGTGGAGTACCTAAACGTCACAAGTGGGTAGTTGTTGTTACTCACTATAGGGCTCACCATAAACGTCACAAGTGGATAGTTGTTGTTACTCACTATATAGGGCTCACTATAAATGTCACAAGTGGGTAGTTGTTGTTACTCACTATATAGGGCTCACTATAAACGTCACAAGTGGGTAGTTGTTACTCACTATATAGGGCTCACTATAAACGTCACAAGTGGGTAGTTGTTACTCACTATATAGGGCTCACTATAAACGTCACAAGTGGGTAGTTGTTACTCACTATATAGGGCTCACTATAAACATCACAAGTGGGTAGTTGTTGTTACTCACTATATAGGGCTCACACACTTATCCAAGTTAGTGCTCTAGTCTCTGATGTGGGAGAGATGATGTATAACTACATCTATTGATCTTATTTTATTGAGATCAAGTGATTTTCCAATCATATGAATGTGCTTGTCTAGTGTGGGAGGAAAATAAAGTCTAGGGTTTTCCTTTTGTAGTTTTGTGTGTAGCTGTTATAAAGGGATAGCTGGTTGTATCCCTTAGGAGCATTGAAATCGGATGGTGAAACAAGCATAGAACTGGTTAAAAATGTAGCATAATAGGAGGCAAGTATGCCTATTTGCATTGAGGCTGAAAGGCTTCATAGTGCAGAGTTGGTGAATCCAAAAACGCTCTCTTCTTAGTCTAACAAGGGACTGGCTGTGCCCAGGTAACAGATTTAACTGAGGTCAAAGGAGGTAATGTGTAAAAGGAGAAAGAACATCCATTTTAGACATGTTTCAACAAATGTCCAAGTTCTAACAAAAATATATTTGATAAAAAAAAAAAAAAAAAAAATATATATATATATTTGTGGTTCCAGTAACCTGACCGACCCTCGTGAAAAGGCCCATAGGTTAGTCCTGGTTGGATATTTTGAAGAGGTAGTATCCAAAATAAATGTGTGATTAGTGTTAACGGAAGGTGTACTTCGTCAAATGAATGTAATGTAAAATATACAATGGGACTTTTCCATTGTGAGGATTCAGTCATTCGGAGGAACATCCCAGACTGTGCAGGAATTGTAGACTTTAGAGAGTAAATTATGACAAAGAGCAGTGTTCTGAGGATCTTAAAAAAGATACAGTGATCCCTTCTAATAAGTGCATCCCTACTGCACTAGAAAGTGGTACCATTAGAGGGGAGACCCTTGTTGAGGGGGACAATACATTAGGAATGAACATTTTCTACATGAGGACAGTGGCAAGTGAGGTGTCATTGAAGGAGCAAACACTGTAGAAGTCTCTGTGTTGCATTAGAGAACATTGTGAATGGGCTGTAAGAGGATTGTACATTGGCATTTCTATAGAAAGATGCATCAGGTTTTGTTTTACGCTCTTAGTGTGTATTCAAAATTGGGCAAGTTATGGACACATGTACCTTCAGCTTTACACTTAAGAAAATCACAGTCACTCATGTCTGCTTGTGGCATTAGGAACTGGAAGCGTTTTCTTTTTGACAAAGCCAGATATATAGGCACCATATGCATGGAATTGTTCCGAGACATGTGTGCAGGTCATCACTTGTATTACATGTGTATGCCTGAAAATGGACTCCTCATACATGTATATGCAGTAGATTTGGCATACAGCTGTATATAGAACTTTTTCTTGTCTAAGCCAACTTTTAACTTCTTCAACTATGTTTATTGGTCATGCAACAAGCATCTAATGAATTAAAAAAAAAGCCTTGAAGTTCTTTGCAGTGAAATGTACTTTGAGGAAGGGAACACAGTTGTCACAAGATTATTGGTCAAATAACGATATTTCCTTAGTTTGGTTCAACATGTACAAAGTGTTAACAGCTGAGGACAAAATGTTAGATGATATTAAATGGTGACACTTCCTTTCTTTAGGCTTCAATGTATTGTTTGCTGAACAGACCTGTGTGAGAAATATTTGAAGGCGATACCCGCTGAAAACTGTCAGCTTGTTCTCTCCTTCAGACGTGACCCTTTCCTTAACACCAACAATATCCCAAGTCATGTTTAAATATAATGTTGGAAAACTAAAGGATTAATAGATAAATAAATACTTCCATAAATAGCCCTTAGATGGTGACATCATACAACATAATTAAAAGGTTTTTGACATGACTCAATTTACCAGGTACTCTTATCATAGGTATTACATGTCTCCCTATACATTGTACAGAGGCATTGTGGTTCCCATACACATCTTCCAGTTTTTTTGTTCTCTTTCAATACAAGCTGTTCTGCGTGCAATAACTCCTCGAGGATTTGACTGGAATTAATCAGACATGCTCAGATTGTGTGTCTTTAAGTATGACGTCAGTTTGCAGTTGCTGATTGGTGACCCTGATCTCTCAGGGCCATGACCATGACCTCATTGTGAATGTCGCACGACCCTGTAGAGGATATTGATATCTGTATGATAACTCTAAAAGGATTTGACCAAAGTTGATCCACTCAGATATGTGTTGAGGAAAGCTTTTACTTGGAACTGCAGAAGGGACTGTGACCTCATTGTCAAGGCCATTGAGATGCTTAAAGGAAATCAGTATCTGTGTGATTACCTCAGAACGATTTGACCGAAATTGATGTAATCACTTCAGAAGGATTTGACTGAAACTGATGTAATCAGTCAGATTAGGTGTCTTGTGTTTTTGTATTTTTAGATTTGTGTTTATTGTCACATAATTTTGAATTTATTGAGATTATTGGCATAGTGTATAACCTTTCAAACCGTATAGTATTTGTGTCTTTTTGTCCAGAACCACATCCTAGTAGTCATTACCCTATTCTGCATTCCAAACTCTTTACTCTCCATAAGCTATTCCTGTCCCTGTCTGACCTATATACAAATGGAAGTACTATTGTTCATATTGCACATGTTCCTCTGTAGAATTTTGACATAGGCTGTATTAGCCTAAATAAATTGAAGGGCCTTCAGCGGTTATCTACTCAGAACATGTTTTGGAGCATGTATCGTCTCTCTGAGTAGTGGCTCCTATGTAATTTTTTTCTTGTTTCTCTGAGGAAATATATTTGATTCTTTAAATTTTAGTTTTCTAGAGTTCAATGATAATTTTTAAAATTTAACCAGGCCGATAATTTCAATATTATCAATTTCATACAAAATATGAATGGTATGAGTGGAAAACATAATTGTGTATTCAGCAAGGAAAACAGAGTATATTTTCTGGATGTGTTGGGCAGATCATTAATACAAATCAGGAATATTGATAGTCCTTGAAAGGAGCCCTGTAGAACAGCGTATTTGACCTGGAAACTGCTTCGCTGAACTGTACATATTGCTGGTTTCCTCTTGAACAACTTCTAAACCAACTTAGTGATGTGCCGTGGATGCTTTAAAATTCCGGTTTTTAACGTATTAATTATCATGACTTATGGTATCAGACAGTTTGGATAGATCTGAGAAAATTCCAATGGTAGTATATCGTTTTCAGGTGTGCATGCAGTGGTAACTTCATGGAAGAATTTTGCCAGTGCCGTGTGAATTGACTGTTGCTTTAGAAAACAGAATTGTAACTCGTAAAGGGTTTTGTTGATTGAGAAAGGCGACGAGTCTGTGAGATATTAATTTCTGCAAGATTTTGTCCAGATACTGATACTGTAGTAGAGATATATATTAGTAGGGAGAAACATGGCCGTCCAAGGAACTCTGTGAAGCAGGGGTTAATATAGTATGCCATAAATAAATGAGCTGTCCATTGATTTCTGGACCGGATCAATCATTACAATTTAGTCCACTTCACATTATCTGTAAGTAATTATTGACATATGGCCATATGTCAGGGATAGTGTTGTACAGAGCACTGCATGTGGACCCCCCTTTTTTGATTTCTACTATGTTTATGTGACAATCATTTGATGTAAAATTTAGTATGGGGAAATCTGCCTTAAGAGGGTACTGACCCTAGGTCCAATAATGGTATCTGCAGGTGGTCAGCAATAAAACATTCCGCCCACATCATTATGGACCTAGAAAATGTTTTTTTTTTAAAGACAGATGATATTTAAGCAGAGGTTTCAAACTACAGTGGTCCCTGTCTTAAGAGGCCACCCCGAGGATAGGTCCAAGGATGGTCCTGTAAAGCAGGAGGTGCCAAGGAAAGCTGTTGACCTGGGACGTGATCTTGATAGATCTCATCTACAATTCTCAGTCAAATTGTTTCTCATTACTGTTGAAATAAGCTGAAAACACTGAAGCAGACGACATTTGGCCACCAGCCAGTTTTGGCCAGTTTAAGGGGGAAAAGGGTTGAATGACATGCAGAGTGTCCAGTATTTTCATTGAGCTCCATGGCATCATTGTACATAATTTACCAGACACTCTGTCTATGCAACTAATGAAATAATTATGTAGAAAAGTTATGTAATGCATAGATGTAAGAGCTAAGTCAACAGATTGAAAAGTTCTTACTACAGTGGTCCTGTCTTGAGAGAAAATGTGGTCTCTCAAAACGGGTGGTTTTTCATTAGAGGTATAATAACATGGAAAAGATAGCACAGTGTTCTGAGAGAGCGGTCTTAAAAAGATATGCAGCCCCTCATTGGAGGGATCTCTCAAGACAGGTACCACTGTACTTCAAATAGCCATGAAGCTTCAATTTAGGTTGCCTGAGCAACAGACCTTCTGGCCATAGTTTATGGCTTATACGCTGGTCACAACTGACATGTGCAGAAGATTCACTGTTCATGTATTCTCATTAAGTAAACACTCAAGCCCAAGTCATTATCTGAAATAGTTTATGTCACTCAGTCACTAACGTATACTATTCCCAGTTCACAACATGTCATTGGCTACTGCATCTGCATACATTTTTACTTGAGCCAGATTTCATTGGCTAACAGTAGGAAAACTTACTTCCTCTGCTTTTCTACTGGTGAATGTAGGAATGGCAACAATACTTCTGTGCCATGTGAACTTGCTTGTTTACCTACACATTTAGTGGTCCCATTCCAGTCATAAAAAGGTAGGTTTGACTCGTGCACAGGGTAATTAGTCATCAACGGATTCCTATCCTTTACCGGTTAATTGGGCCAGACACTATTATGAACTCAGGTCTTTCCTGTATGTATAACCTTGCAGAAATTTAAGCTTGCCAAAAGATTATGGGATACTTGCAGTATACTTGCAAGCTCATCATAAGCTTGCTGTTAGTTTGTGGTCATGTATTGCAAGCTTACTGCGATCTACTGCGAGCATGTATCAATTTTCTGCAGGCAAGCAAGATATCACTGCTAGCTTGCAGCCTTTTTCTGCAAGCATGCATGCTTACAGGTATCTTCTGCGAGCCCTTACAGAAATTTAAGCTTGCCATATTATTGCAGGATGGTTGCAATATGCACGCAAGCTCTCCATAAACTTGCTGCCATCTAGTGCAAACTCGAAGTAAGTTTGCATCCATGCGTTGCAAGCTTGCAGACACTGGCGTTTCAAGCAACTTGGTAACTATTAGTTGGCAGAGACTAGATCTTAAAACTACACCATGCTAACCAGACTGATCAGAGATGGCTGTTGCAATCTTAAAAGGAAAATGACTTGGGATCATCAATATTCTGCAAACTTCTTGTACTTTATCCCAGCATTGTCATTGCGCCATCTTGATACGACCCTCGCAAGGTTGCAATGTTTCAAATGCAAGCTTGTGGTCATCTTACTGTGATCATATTTAAGATGTCCATGGTAAGCTTGCAGCAAACATGCAGCGTCAACTGACTGCAAGCTAAAATTTCTGTAAGGGCAGTTACTGCTACACAGTACTACAGCCACAATGAATGAATTGTATCCTGTTTAGTTTAGTTTAGTGTATGACCCCGTTTCCTATACTGTTGTGAAACAATTTGTACTAAATCACACAGAGGCATAGCCAGCATGTGAAATAAGTTCCTTGTCTTTGCTCATACAATACAAGTTCACACATTTTTGTTGTATGTATATATATATATACACATACATACATACATACACACACACACACACACACACACACACACACACACACACACACACACACACACACACACACACATATATATATATCCCTTATTGTTATGCAAACATGGCCTTTTGCGGGCCCATCAATACCAGGAGTGGATCACTAATGAATAAGTTTACTACATTCACACTTGTGGTATTCATACCACCCTCATTGTTTTAAAAAAACATTTCCTGTCATAGTCCCACCAGATCTTGGATTGATGACATCACCGAGTTCATCAATCCCTACTACACATACAAAAATTCACTGAGTGCACATACCGTTTTCTTCATTTTCAAACTTATACATACATTTTTAAACTTGTACGTTTAAGCATATACTTTTATTAGAACACAAAAACACACCTGTGTTTTACAAAATGTTGCCTACTTTCCATCTATGAAGAGGGGCTTTTTTTCAGGGGACAGGGAGTAAAAGTGTGAAGTAAAAACATTTGGGAAGAAGAAGCAGCAAGTGAACAACTTGTCTGATGGGGTTTATCATCATCTGCACAGTGTTACCTTCATATGGAGACCAGCCATTCATTGCACTAAAAGCCCAGAAAACATCTTAAAGCAAACTTTCTTCTTTAATTTAGTCTTATGGTATCTTATTTAAGACTCTTAAGATGGTCTAAGATCTTTTTCCTGCCCAGTCAGAAAAAGAGAAAGTGAGTAAGACCCAGTAAGAGGAAATCAAGTCATGCTATGACCATGCAGGAAAGGAGCAGAGTCAGTCAGTCAATTTTCAGACAAGGTAAGACCTTCAGTGGCTGCCTCATTAGCATAATGAGATGATAAGAGTATATTCAGACTTGGAAAGACATTTGGTACCTGGCTCATTAGCATAAGAGAAAGGCCTGGGGGTAACAAAACTATTATAAGATCTGGTAAGATGTTTTGGGGTCAGGGTAATTAACACAAGTAACATGATCAGATATAACAAGACCTTGTAATATGTAGGCACTAGGATATCCACAAGTGTCACAAAACAGTATACTCTATGTATGCACTATCTTACTGAGCAGCATGTCCACTGATTTTCCATCCTCTGTCCTCCTTTTCAAAATCAACTCAGAATCCAGACCATGATATATCTACCTAGCTAGAGATACACATGTACAGTACATACTCCCACTCATGTATGTTGTACCCACAAACTTTACCTCACCTGGCCTCTATAGTGGACAGTGTATTCACAAGGCCATCAGTGATGGAGGGCAATGTGTTGAAAGTTTAAACAAACAATACTTGTGGTCCAAGAACTGTGACAGCACATTTATATATGCAGCCATCCATTATAGCCTATCAACATGCAATACTATGTGTATGGCTGTTTAAAAGCCTTTTTTTTTTTGTATTTTCTGTACTGTGTACCAACCATTATTTGTACATTTTCTTACTTTCTGTACCTTGTACCAGGGCAAAGTTGTTACAAGTACCAGCATATATACTAGCTCCCCCCTCCCCCAACTGCAACATGTCTTTGTTTATTTTAAATTGTGCTGCTGTTTCAACAACACACTGGGGGACGTAATATAACTACACCTGGCTACATCTGGATGTGGCAGCAACTTTACAATTTGCTGGTCAGTGACAAAGAGATCAACCACATGTACATATATAGGGGCCATTCAACATTATCAGCATTTTGACATTAGTACACAAAGTATGTGGGGGGGGGGGGGGGGGAGGGTCAAGACCAATGTACATTTTCACTTATTGAAAATATTGATAAATTTTTTTATCAAAATCAGCATTTTTGCAGGCTGTCAGGATCACCTCCACATTCAGTAGAATGGTAGTTTGGGCCACACAAATGCAAATTTAAAAACTGCAATACTTTTACACATCCACAAAGTACATCATTGTATGTGGTGTGATGAAAGGTATTATGATGTTAAATCTGCCACTGCCAAAAAAAAAAAAAAAAAATGTTGCTTTTTCATAAGTTTTTTAAAAAAGAAGAGGGTTTGTTCAGCCTTTCCACTCATATTTGTATGAGATCCTTTCACTATCAACAAAGAGATACATTTTTTTCATGCAAGGAAATTTAACCAAGTTTAGTCACATCATATGTAACAAAACTATGGTCTCAGCATTTATGGACAGTATTTCTGGCAAACTTGTGCAACTACATGTGGCAAGTTTAAAGCTTTTTTGTCATGTAAATAGTCTGAATATATTCTTATACAATGGGGGAAATGGAGGCACATTGTGTTGAATGTAAAATGATCTGATATACTGACACAGAATGATTTAGACTAATCATGTATTATATATGATATCACGTCAAAATTCACCTGTTGAAATATTTTATAGAACATTCATCATTCAATAATTTTGATGTAAAAAAGCTCATAATCACCATGCAAACAAACCCTGTTAAGGGAAATACATGTGTGGGTTCAGTGTGGTTACAAAATAGTTCTGCCACAGCTAACTGGCTGGAGATCTGAATTTTAGTTAGACAGGGTCCACTGACTGTGCAAGTCTGTCTCAAAATGTGCTTAACTGAGGCTGGTAGAATGGAGTGATGCAGAGGTCGACAACTCCCATGGGATCACTGTCTCAGCACTGGACAAGCATGTTTGCACATCTGTGTGTGTGTGGGGGGGGGGGGGTTAGAGTAGGCTGACAGAAATTAACTAGAAAAGATTTGCTTCACAGCAACTCTGTCTGGGTGCCTTCAAAATGAAAACAGTTTGAAATGCTGCACTTTGCCATAGTTTAACATAATTTAAATTTCGTGTATTAGCCTAACTTTTATAAATTAAAATGCTACAGCTTTGGTTATTAGTTCATTGAATGTGGCCATGTCACAAACTTAGAATGCAAAGTTTGAATAAAACTACTTTCTATAATAGTTTTGAAGTTATTCAACATTTTACTTTTGTGTATTTGCATAATTTGCATAAATTAAAAGCCTATAACTTTGGTTTATGTTAACTTGGATGGGGCTATGCCACAAAGTAGGAATGGCACCTTTATAATAGTTTTGAAGCTTTTCAAGATTTATATTTTACATATGAAAAAGACCAGGCAAGGGCCTGACAGCTAAGCTAGAAATAACAGAGATTTAGTTCGACCGGTTTCGCCGCCAGTGGGGCATCCTCAGGAACTGATCATGACAGTTAGGACTTTTATTTATATACTCTGGTATAACATTGGACGTTGCTACGTATTTGGAGTAACGTCACACGCAGGACCCGTGTCTGTGAAATCCAAAAGAAACGGTCCACCCGTCTCGTGACGTGGTGACGGAAACTGTGTGCATGTTGACACGTGTTTCCATGGAGATCAACCTGTGAGGTCACAGGTTCAGTGAAAAAGCTCTATTGAGTGTTTTCAATGCTGGGAAATGACCCTGGAAAACGTAGGGGAACTAAGTAGATCCCCAGTTTAGGGTAGGGTCAATTATAATGATAAGAAATAGGAATCCTGGGAAGGAATTCCAAGTGTATCTTATAAACAGAATCCTAGGGAAGAATTCCAAATATGTCTTATTATAAACAGAGTCTAGGATTAAAATGATTTTAACTGTCATGTGGTATAAACTAATGTTTATAACCTTTATTGTTGATCATGGGGAAAATAGGCATAGAACATAAAAATTTAGCATAAAACTGAGCAAGTATGCTTATTATCCCATGATATTGATAATTATATTTTACATACTCATGGTTTATTGCATGTGGCTTTTCCACAAATGTATAAATTAAAGTTGGAATGACACATCTCTATTTATAATAGTTTTGGAGATATTGGACTTTTAAATTTTTCAATGCCCCTTATTGGCACAATTTGAAATTCTACAACCAATGTACTGTCCATTATATTGGCAGGTGTCACAAACCTATATGTGCACATTGAAATTTAGAGTCTGTCTGCGACGGTTTAGAAGACATGGAGCTTTTACTTCCCCCGAATTTGCATAATTTTAAACATCATGACTATTCCGAATGAGATGCACAATTTCACTGGTTAGGTCAGTCACCATGCCAAGTTTGGTGTTTTTTGCAAAATTTGGGTTGGAGAAAAACTCCTGACCAACTTGGTCGGTCGGTCGGGGGGGGGGGGGGGACAGAGAAAGTGCTTACTCATACAGTGAAACCTCTCTACAGTGAGCACCCTTGGGGCCAGAGAAAAGTGCCAACTGCTCAGAGGTTCAGCCCTTCTAAGCAGTATGGATGAGAACACTGAATTCATTTAATTTTGCGGTGTTCTTCACTTATGCTTCAAAACCGTGAAAATTAGAACTCAGTGAAATATATTTTTAAGATGGCATTGACAGGAATTATAACAAAAGTATTGAATTTAAAGTTTCAGTGAAGGTCCAAAGTTCAAAAACCGTGAAAATTAATGCTCGTGAAAATAAATGTATTCGTGTACATATACATATACATTATTCATACATGCACATATACATGTTCAGTGTATACATATTGTAATTCAAGGGGATGTGAATACATGCAATACAAAACTGTCTTTGTTCCTTTATTACCTAAACAAATTTTTTAACAGATGCTGTCATGAAACTACATGTACAGGTACCTGTGAACTGACACAAGCACTATTCTTTCTCAGTACTGGCTATGAAGAACAGGCTTTATCTCACTGGTTACAAGAAAATGAATGAAAGTGTCCACACTGTGAGATGACACAAATCCACACAGTTTCAAATTTCACAAAGTTGTGTGAACAGTCATTGAGGACTGGAAGACCATACTTTGATGGGTCTAGCCAACTCAGCAGGTAGTCTATTTTCAACTGTGGGGTACACTCAGGCTTGTGCTGCCTAGAAGTCCAATGACTGTGTTCCCTTGGGACTGATAAGCCAGCAGACTCATAGCCTCAGGCCAAAAAAGGGGACCAGCTAACACACCAGTCTCAAGAATGGTGCACTAAAAGCCTAGTACATATTGCAGCATGGAGCAGGTCTGTTCTTGCATGAACAGAAAAAGATTCCCTGTATTTTATTGACAACCTCGTTACACAGTTGTTGGGAGTGGTCGCCCCCCCCCCCATCCCATTTGCTACAAATCCCAAACCTTCCAAACCATCCCCCCTAGCATGCATGGACAGAAGGCTGCCTGTGAGACTCTGTGTCTCCATGGCAACACAGGACAGTGTGGTAGATATTAAAGCAGATAGCCACAGAAATGTTACCACATGTACCCACAAATGCACAAAACCATTCTTATAACATCCCCAAACCACTGAAGCATCACCATTTGAACAAACGTGATTGACACCCTCTCATAGCACATGACAACCAGTTTAAAGTGATTCTGCCCATCGGATTTCAGAGAAGTTGCAAAATGTGAATTGTTGATACCATGGAACGCAGACTCCAACAGAACCCCATACTTTAAGCTTACCTGACTGACAAGCCGGCTAAGCTAAAAACTTAGGTACCTGTATCTCGGGTACAGGCCTGCCCATTAGTGTACAATGTAACTGTTAGACTGTAATAGATAACTGCATATATACACGTGTTGTCACAGTTCTGGACCACAAGTATTTTTTGTTTTAACTTTTAACACATTACCATCCATCAGTGATGGCCATGTGAATACACTGTCCACTATAGTGGCCGATGAGGCTAAGTTTGTGGGTACAACATACATGAGTGGGAGTATATACTGTACATGTGTATCTCTACCTAGGTAGATATATCATCAGTGATAAGCTTGTCAATGTGCTCTCCAGTATAGTGGCCAGGTGAAGTTATTATATAAAGTTTGTGGGTACAACATACATGAGTGGGAGTGTGTACTGTACATGTTTATCTCTAGCTAGGTAGATATATCATGGTCTGGATTCTGAGTTGATTTTGAAAAGGAGGACAGAGGATGGAAAATCAGTGGACATGCTGCTCAGTAAGATAGTGCATACATAGAGTATACTGTTTTGTGACACTTGTGGATATCCTAGTGCCTACATATTACAAGGTCTTGTTATATCTGATCATGTTACTTGTGTTAATTACCCTGACCCCAAAACATCTTACCAGATCTTATAATAGTTTTGTTACCCCCAGGCCTTTCTCTTATGCTAATGAGCCAGGTACCAAATGTCTTTCCAAGTCTGAATATACTCTTATCATCTCATTATGCTAATGAGGCAGCCACTGAAGGTCTTACCTTGTCTGAAAATTGACTGACTGCCTCTGCTCCTTTCCTGCATGGTCATAGCATGACTTGATTTCCTCTTACTGGGTCTTACTCACTTTCTCTTTTTCTGACTGGGCAGGAAAAAGATCTTAGACCATCTTAAGAGTCTTAAATAAGATACCATAAGACTAAATTAAAGAAGAAAGTTTGCTTTAAGATGTTTTCTGGGCTTTTAGTGTTGTGTATGGTAACCTTTTTTGGTTTGCAGAAGGATTGAGCAGCCATAAATATTTAATATTACATGTACCACTCTAATAATGTTTGGTGATAATGAACAGATTCTTACCATGGGGTGGTGCAACAGTTTTATCAGATTTCAAAGAGGACACAGAGTACTCTTTTTTTCAGTCCCTGCTCAACCCCAACCCCCAACCCCAAACCCCAAACCCCAAACCCCAAACCCCACAACCCCTTTCCATTAAAAGTACCTTCCAGTATTTAAAAAAAAAAAAAATGATGCTTTCATGTTTCAATAAGCAATGAAAGAAGTAAACTTTATTAAAACAAAAACAAAACAAAAAAACAGAGAAACTAAGGGTCACCACATAAGTTTGTTGTGTATATGGACAAATATGAGGGCTGCCTGTGACTACTTCATATCTCATTTTGTCAGGGTCTGTCATCATAAAACTCAACCACCACCAACCCCAACATACTGTGTACATAATAGTGATAATGGACTGCCCCTGAATGATCTTTTAAGCAACATCCTTCAATTCTTGTGAAGATCTGGTTCAAGTTCAGGCCCTTTTAAATCCCATAATATGCACATACCAATTACCATCATCCTTAGGAACCCCTGCCCCTTGAGCACCCTTCATTGTTTTCTGACCCCAGAAAATGTAAAAAATAAGGTAAAATATTTTAACTTTTGACAAATGATCATGTTAAAGTAACGTAATATTCAAGGCATAGCTCTGAACTTCGATTGCACCTTGTAAAAATTCCATAAGCTTCCTGGGTGCTGAATGGGTAGTACATCCCATAATAAGCTACCTGTCATGGGGGACCCCCACTTTTTGGGGACAGGGATCACTGTAACAGGGTACAACGGCACCTGCTGTGTGCAACCACTGCTGTGAACAGCCACATTGCGTGTTGTGGCCACTAGGTTTGGACATAGGAGTCAGTTTTTTTTGGGGGGGTCCGTTTACCTGCATTGACAAGTCATCTGCTGTATGTAACCATTCTCTTCTAGCTGAAAAGGTTGCCACAGACAGTACCACTGTTACATGTAGTATATCCCTGATTAAAATACATCCTTATGTATTATGCAAGGACCCAGCTTATAGGGTACACCTGTTGTGCACCCACATGTAATGACAGTTTTGTAGGTATCCAATATTAACCCTTTTGCTAAAGAATGTAAGTTAAAGTTACTTTCACTCAGTTCGTCAAATTATTTACACTTCGTAGTTTTACAGAAAGTCTGCAAGGAATTTGATGTTTCAAAAAATTGTTTCTAAGTTATCACATAAACCGCAAACATCATGTCAATATATTATGTATGTATATATATATGTATATATATATGTACATCGATGGACTACATAGGGTTAACATTTGCACATGAGTGACCCAATGGAATGCAGGATCACTTTTGAGCCCTGGTTGCTTCAGAGAATTGATTCCATTGTTGTGGGGACGGCTTACTGTCACTGCAGTGAGGCAGGCTGAGCTTTCAGGCCCAGACAGCTGACCATATGCGAAGATACCCTGTTCACTGTATGCCGGGCTGGCTGCACTGTGCATTTGGACTGCAGTGTTTTACAAGGTGTTAGTCATAGACGACACTTGTGGGTGGAATTCCCTGTAAACTGTGTCAGGTCAGCCGTGATGACACCTCAGTCGCCAATGCACCTGGGGGTATGTACGCAAGTAGCAAGTAACGCTCACTTGTAGGGTTATGTGGACAGACACTCAGCTGGGCTCAGTTTGACTGCTTTACCCCCACTGGATACTCTATCCATGCAAGAAACATCACTCGAAGCGTTCCCCTGAGGGATACTTTTTTAAGGAGCAGGATATTTATATTTCCTAAAAGGGTGTTGTCTTAAGACTGATGCAGCTGAAGTAGATGGAGACTTGACCTGAAAAGTTTTGGCACAAGATACAGTGGTAAGTACACAGATGTGTTGTCAACAGAGATCCCTGAATGGGCCCCGCCCACTTTGTGCTGGCCACTGATTATGTGTGGTCTGTTGTGGGGCATTTGATATTTACATATGTCTGTGTATGCTGTGATTTGATTTGTTTGCCTGCAATGAAGGAAGATGACAGGGGTCTTTGTCATTCTGTTTTGTTTCTTTTTTTATTTGCTCTGAAAAAAAAACCCTAAAAGTTTTTGTTTGTGTATTAGCCTCACAAAACCGATGGTATGTTTTTGATTGGCAGTTGTCCAGGTAGCATGGATGTTTGACAACGGATATGATATAATTTAACACTTTGAACCCCTGACATGCAGGACCCTGTGATGTTGTTATGTGATATTCAATTGTCTGCAGGGGATTTTCCAACAGTCAACAGCTTTTCTTGCCAAACCCATAAACATATAACGGAAAGCTGTTGACCCAGGGCCAAGTACATATATTTTGATAGATCACATCTACAACAAGTCACATTCTAACAGGCTTCAAATAATACAAAATTCAGTTCAGTGCTTCATTTCAGACATGTACAGGTTGATGGTTTATGCTTGTGTTGTCCATATTGTGCCATGAGTATAGAATAAAACAAAAACAAAAATTCAAAGGACCAATTTATGCTGACGTTTTGTTACCTATCCAAGTAAACCACTCAGTTGGACAGGGGGTGAAGGGGGCATGTCCTGTCATGTCCTGTTATGGCAAGTAGAAGACCCCGTGCTGACATACAAGGCAAGGTAGAGCTAATACAGGAACACTGGTAGCGCTAACAATGTAATCTTAGTAAAAAACAATGAGACAGCTAGGCGACATTTAAAATCTAGGAGGATTGGGTGGATAGGGTTAATGTTGACAGTGACATGTTGCTGAGGGTTAACATGCACTCTGTTCTCTTGATGATCTTTTTTTTTATGGAGGTGGGTGTTAAAAAAATGACTATGCTTGTGAAGCTAGGAGTGATGAAGGGCAGTTAAGCAAGCTAAAGAATGTGATATAAAAAAAAACAAACAAACAAGACAAGACAATCCCACATCATACCGCCTGAGTGGACGGGTTTGAAAGAGGGAAAAGTGGACTTGGGTCAGAGGTGTACCCGAACAAAAGGTTAAAGGTGTTAACATAAACTGTATGAAACAATGTTTTTTCACATAAAGTTTCAAAAAAAAAAAAAAAAAGCAGAAGCAACTAGATATTAAACATATGTGTGATTTTGCTCTCCCTGGTAATATACGTCATGTTTTCTTGAACAAGGAGTTTGTCAAATCTATTGATCTTTTCATGTAACGTTCACAGTCTGTTCCACTAATAATCTGAGCAATTCATAGATGTGCATTTTGTATTAAACAACCCTTTGACTGATATCTGAAAGACATCTATAAGAGTAATAAACACAGTTACATGTAAGTTGGTCCATGAATCATGTTTACGGTTTAACTGCTTTGTGTTACAATGGAGGCATGTTAGAGGTCAGTTATTTGTCAAGACAGAGAGAGAGTGTTTGTGTAAAATATAGAAAAATGACCTAGCTCGGTTCGATTATTTTTATTGACTACGGCATGCTAAAGTTTTGAAACAAAGGTCTTTTTGTTGCTCTAAGACCAGCCAAGGAAACAACATGTTTACCCTTCTGTGCTTGTAGACTTTTGCAACTTTACCATGGGTAAATATGGTCATCAGCATCGTGATATGATAAACTTAAAAATCGTGGATCTGTGTATTTTGATCCATAGTTACATAAAATTATACATGTACATGCATGCTCTCGGAAAGATCTGCCATGAAGGGCAGGAAAAACACTGTGTTGTATTGAAGATTCAGTTGCTTTGTTTTCTGACAGAAAAAGAAGTTAAGCAGAACATGAGATATAAAAAAGCAATGACACAAATTCCCCATGCCCCCCTCCCCCCCTTCCAAGTGATGGCTGCAGTCAAGTGGTTTATGTTTGACTGGGGACAGACTCTGGTTGACATTTGTTCACATTTTAGAATTTCAGGTCACCATGCCGTTGCCATGTGGGTACCACATTAACCCTGTCCCCCTAGAGTTGACACCGAGTCAACAACTTTCCTTGGCATGAGTTGGGCACTAAGTGCCCAACTCATGCCAAGGAAAGTTGTTGACCTGGGGCATGTGATCTTAATAGGGCTCATCTACAATTCTCAGTCAAAATTGTTTTTCATTACTGTTGAAACTAGTTGAAAACGCTGAAGCAGACGACATTTGACCACCAGCCAGTTTTGGCCGGTTTAAGGGGGAAAGGGTCAAGGCACATTTCCTCTTAGAAATTGATCAGTAAATGTAAATGTCTTGCAAAAGATTTTGAAGTTCATTTTTTTTTTAACAGAACTAACATATAATCAAATAATGATGATTGTTTTTGGAGCCATTGGATACCAGCCCACTAGGTGGTAAAAAGACAAAATAATGTTGTAGAGAAGTGCACTTTTTGATTTGACAAACCTTACATACACCCAGCAATGTAATCATTAATTTTTCTTCATTATGTTCTGTAGAGTATAAAAGTTTTGTGTTTTTTGGTGAATAAGGGGAGTGCATAAGTAGAAAATAATAATGAATAAATAAAGAAACAAATAAATAAAAATAAAATACATGAAGTGTTTATGATTTGAATGTGGGCAGTAGAATGTAGAGACATGATTACGATTTTAATGCATATGTGCACAACTAATATACCATCAAAGACCTGTGGATTATATTGTATTACAATCTATGACATGGGTGTTGCACGTTGAATTACAGTCTCAGAACTCAGTTCCATGCTTTATTACAGTTTAAGGCCTGTCTCCTATGTTATACATATAATACAGTTTTGTATATACATATATATATGTATATATATATATATATATATATATATATATATATATATATATATATATATATATATATATATACACACATATATATATACATATATATATATATATATACACGTTTATATACACGTATATATATACATATACATATATATACATATATATATACATACATACATACATACATACATACATATATATTCTTACAGTTGAAGACATACATGTATCTTATGGGTTGCATCACAGTCTACAAGTCTGGTATTGTGTTGTATTACAGTGTGAGACCAGTACTATGCATTGTATCACAGTCTAAGACATTGTAGTAGAGCCAAAGACTGGTACCATGTGTTGTATTGCAGTCTGAGACCAGTAGCACAGGTTGCATAACGGTCTAAGACTGATATCATGTATTGTATTAGTCTGAGACTGGTAATATTCGTTGTATTGCAGTCTAAGACCCCTATCATGTGTTATATTACATTCTAAAACTGGTTTTATGTGTTATATTCCTGTTTAACGCTAATATCATGTGTTGTATTACAGAGAATGAACAGCAGCTAGATTTACTTAACACAGCCTTACGGGAAGAAAAACAAGCACGGAAACAAGCAGAAACTAAACTCGGCACTTTACAGGAAGATATGGCAGACCTTAGGCAATCTAATGAAAATTTAGAAAAGGTAAGGAAGTTAGTTTTTCCCACAGATACAGTGAGATTTGCCATGAGAGACTTTTTTTTTTTTTTGAGTTGTCTTAATATTTGAAAGCTTCATGGACATTATGAACATGGTGATCCAAGGAGACAAATTTGTATATATTGTGTATTTCTTTTTACCTCTTCAGCCTTTTTGGCCAACATTCATCTGTGTGTGCATCCATCCATCTGTTATGCTTCTGGATGCAAAAACTTTTGAACAAATTGAGCTGCATCTATTGTGGAACTTGTAGTGTGGAAGCATCTTATGGGAAGCTTGGCTGAGTTTGACACTTAGTGACCTTGACCTATTTTCAATATCACCCAGGGTCATAAAATTTTTCATGTTGACAAGAGGGTCCTAGGGTCATGACCTTTACCCACATGCATTTTCAAGAGTCCTCATATTTTTACACTTGCAAGGCAATAACTTTTGAACTATTATTAGGAAACTTGTAGCGTAAAAACGTCTCATTGGAACCGTGGCTAACTTGACATTCAGCAACCTTGACCTATTTTCAAGGTCACCAAGGGTCATCATATTTTATACCCTTGTGGATGCAATAACTTTTATCTTTTGAACAAATTTATTTACTATTATGAAACTTGTACTGTAGAAGCATCCCTTTGGAAAGTTGGTTGATTTTGACATTTAATGACCTTGACCTATTTTCAAGGTCAGTGGCAGTCATCATATTTTCAACATGGCCAAGGGGGTTTAAGGGTTGTTCCAAGCTAATATATTCCTTGAGGTCTGCTAATTTGTAAAAAGGACCTGATGAATATTATGATCCAAGGAGACAAATTCAGCTTTTGTTTTTTGTTTGTTTGTTTTTTTTTTAAACATTTTTTATCTGCATTGGCTTTCATGTCATGCACCAGCCACTGCTGTGATAACAGCTACAGCACAAGGTACAAAACAAACCAAGGTCATGCTACAGCTGCAGGACTGCCCCATCAATGGCACTGACCACAGTCTTTGCCAGTATAACATGGGAGGACATAAATCTTTCACTAGGACTTAACCATTTCCCCCCTAGCAGACTGAGTCAACAGCTTTCCTTGATGTGGGTCAGGTGCTTAATGCCCTACTGAGGTCAAGGAAAGCTGTTGACCTGGGTATGTTATCTTAGTTATATAGGTCTGACATACAATTTTTATTAAAATTGTTTGTCATTACTGTTGAAATTTAATTAAAACATTGAAGCAGACAGTTGACCCACTGCCAATTTTGGCAAGTTTGAGGGTAAGAGGGTTGTTTATTTTTTTTGCTATTTTTTTGGGGGGGGGAGGGGGTTGTCCCAATCAGTATATTAGTGCAGCTTTTGTATGTTAAGTGGGTACAATTTAATGTGAATTAAAAACAACCTCCCATGATTCAAATTCTGTCTGTTCAGAGATTGATTGAATCACCAGTACAAGGAAAGATGTTAAAGATCAAGATGAATACAGAGTAATAGTTCTACAAAGAGAAATAAGTGCAATGAGGGGGTAAAGGGGTTTTCCTTACTGCTTTTACTGGGTACTTATATTTACCGGACCTGCATACTGGAAGTCCCTGTTTTATCCATACTTCATACGAACCATTCATTCCAAATTTCATTTCCTGTACTTTGTAGTAGGTTAAAATTATTACCTGTACAAGTGTACTGGGACCCTCCCTTACCCCCCTTATAAACCTGTCAAGCTCAAAGAAATGTGGAGAAGGATTGGCGTGTCAATCACTCCCAAGGCCAGAATTTTCTGCTCTTAATACCATCTTGTGTGTCACATTTGAGTAAAATTCTATAATTTACAAATTCTGTAGTTTAAAATTTGAAAAAGATTTGTTTTTCTTTTTTTGGGGGGGGGGGGAGTGCTGTGTATGCCACACTCATGCCATTAACCCTTTCCCCCGTGTAATTAAGACTGAGCCAACAGCTTTCTTTGGCATAGGTTGGTCACTAACCCATGCCAAGGAAAGCTGCTGACCAGGGGCATGTTACAGTGATAGTTGTCTTGTACAGTTTTCATTCAACTTGTTTTTCTTTACCGTTGAAATTAGTAGGACTTTAAAGCAGGCGACATTTGACCAACATCCCATATTGGCTGGGTAAAGGCAGACGGTTAATTTCCCCATTAGAAGTATTTGCATCTGAGCAAAGTTGGCTATACATGTACGCATGTCCGCTGGTGTGTTGCAGGTGGATATGGGCCAAATGTATGGCCACAGGCTGTACATACAGTAGAGTGGCCGGTTGTGTTGAAACACTAGCCACGAGAAAGCTCACCCTATTTTGATAGATTTCCTTCGCTTTGGGGATATTTTGCGTAGTATTTCACATTTTTTATTGACTGCCTCATAAGAGAGGTCACAGTTTGCTGTTCAGGGAGCAGTCTTTCATGCCAGGTTTCACTGTACATGTATGTGTGGTCACTTCATGTAGTAAAATGTCGAGCTGTGTTTAACATAGGTTGTATCAGGATTCATAAAGCCTTTTCCCCGCTTTAAACTGGTCAAAAGCAGCTGGTGGTCAAATGACATCTGCTTCAATTTTTTTGACTAATTTCAACAGTTATAAAATTCAAACAACTTTGAATGAGAATTGTAGATTTTAAGCACCCAATGCATGCCAGGTAGAGCTGTTGGCCCATTCTTAATTCAAGAAGGAAAGGGTCAACTGGTCAAATATTTACAGCTGAACTTCAGTGGTACATTGACATTTCAAGTGGTAAGACATTGGGCATAAGACAACGTGTCACGGTGGCGACTTGCGAAGGTAGAAACAGGTCTTACAACAGACACAATATAACTGTTGTGGGCACAGTGAAATCTGTTTCCAGTGATGCAGTGACAAAAAAGTAGCTATTCATGAGTATGTAAACAAGGCGCGGGCAGTTTTTAGTTTCTGATGAAAATACGGTGGCATCAAACTAGACAGACAATTTTAAAGCAGCCAGCATCTGTGGCTACCTGCTTAGTCAGAGCTACTTCGTTTTGACAGGCTGTCCGATTTGACACATCTCACCACCATGTCTATGTTGTGCCTTTGATGTAAGACTACCTTTTTGTGGGTTTGTGTCCCGAAATCGATTGCACAATATTATGTATTTTTTAGGAAACTAAAATGCAATAAGCCACGATGGCGGCTTTCTTGTCATTTCATGCTGTATCGTAGAAAAGTTCCATTTGTTTAGTGTACATTCCTCCAACAAATAGAAAAAAGAGATTGTTAGATCTGATTGTATTTTAAACCTGAAATTTTTTTTTTTAATTTTTAAAATTTTTTTCAAAAAGGCAAGTGCTGCCCACTTTATGAAAAAGCGATATTGATGTACAGTTATGTCAATATTGACGGAACTTTGTGTGCTCATGTAGTGTGTAACAGCGCACTTGAGGCCTGACTCGAACAATTCCAAGTTAGTTCTTCCTGGACTTTTGCATTCAATGTGCTATATTACTTTGCTCCAAAGGATCTCTGACATACATGTTCAGGCTTTTGCAAGCGGAAATTAAACCACTCAAGCAAGTTAAGGGAAACTTTTCCTTGCTAACAGAATGTTTCAATTGGATTGTAGTCCAGCATTTGCCACAGCAATACTGGACTCTCCTGAAAGCGACACACATACCTGAGAATTTAAATTACCTGAGGGCTGCTCTACATAACACTGGTTATCTAGGCCACCCAGTCGCTCATTTGTGTACAAACCTGGCACTTACGGCACAGAGTCTATATGAGGCTTGTATATACAGGTACTTCTGCAGTTGTAAAGCCAGTTTGGGATAACTACTGAGTACAACATACCTGACCGTGAATGATCAAGGGATTACCTTCGTTGACCCATCTTGGATTATCGTTCTTTTGTGTCACCTTTCAACCTGTATGTGCCACTAAGGGTTAATTACCAACATCGACAGTCCTCTGTGTTGGACTTGTATTCTACACATTATGTCAAGGGACTGGTGATTGAGTAGTCCCCATCTTAATTGGGGACTGCTCATTAGGTAGTCCCTTTGTTAACTTTGGACTGTTAAGTATTCACGCATCATATTTGGCCACCATGTCATTGTGGCAAACACTGTGGGATTACATTGCCTCCTGGATACCTTTTCAGAACTTACAAGATAGAAAGAAAAAAGCAGCCTCTGAAAGGAAGAAACTTGAAGAGGAGGTGGAAGAAATCAAGTCACAACATGAGGTGAGTTACTGGAGTTATTTTCTAAGGCATGCTTTTAATTTTTTTTTTTTAATTTGCATCCAGAACTGGTACTTATCAGAGTAATCAAGTGGTATTGAGTTTTGGGAACAGGACTGTTCCTATGCCTTTACCTGACCCTTTAACCTTTGTTTGCCATTCCAAAACCAGCAAAAAAAAAAAACTAGCCTCGTGTTCAGTAGGTCAAACATTTGCCAATATTCTGAAAACTTTTCAATGTTTAAAGGCATGTGCTCACAAGCCTTCTGGTACTGTATAAGTACAAATTTTCCCGGATTTTCCCATTTTGTGGTGCCATTTGGGAAAATAAAAACTGGGAAGAAAGCAAAATACTCAATGCGCACATGACATTGTCTGGAGCTTAGCATTACCAGTGGATAATTTGGGAAAATAAAAACTTTGAAATTCTGAATTCATGTAAATCCTGGGAAAATTTGTATTTATACAGTGTACTGAATGCACTCCAGGTGTCATCTGCTTCTATGATTTCATGTAAATTCTCATTCATTATATATGAATAGAAAACTTTTTTGTTATGAGAATCTGTAGACTGAACCTGTCATACCCCATGACAATAGCTTTCTGTGGCAAACTCCTGCGAAGGGGGAATATTGACTCATATTTTCTGAGCAGAATCGAGTTAAAATGCTGGCACCAGTCATTTTTCTTGTATGGAGGGAGGGAGAGAGAGATGCATGTTAAGTGTTTACATGTATTTCAGAGTAACTCAGACTGTACGAAAAGTGGTGGTTGGTCAGTCAGTTAAACTAATGACCCAACAGCCGTATGGTGTTCGCTTAGCAGTCTGAATGACCAACAACAGCAACAAAATTTATAGGGTTGTTCCCTGGACTAAATCTCTGCCGGACCAACAGAGGTTCTACATTAAATAGGTATCTTACATATGAGGCAGACTAACATGATGGAAATGATGATCACAGTGTCAAAGCAGTCTTAAAAATAATAATAATAATACCTTTAATAAACAGAGTGGGTGTTTATAGATTTGCCCAATGAATTTCCATATTCCTCCTTTCTGCTGACTTCATTCCAACCACTGCTTAATGCATTCTTAAGCCAGATGAGGACATTTTGATGGCCCCCTGACATTTATGATAATCCTGCTCTGGGCCCAGCCTGCCTGTTTTTACTTGTTCTACAATTGTACTGACAGCATCAAGGGGACCATTCATACACCCAGGCATGTTCTCAATGTGCCTGAAAAGTACATGTACTTATTTGTACTTACTCAGTACATTCCAGTGCAAATGAAGATACTTGCTTTTACTCACCATTGCTTATTTAGTACAATTCAGTTAATTCAAGAATAAAAACATGAAAGTCAACGGTCGAAAAGGTAAAATTCAGCACTTTTTTAGGCTCATTAGGTGTGAATGTGCATATGGTCAACATGTTGTAACCAAGAGTTATTAGGTGACTGCAACTTGGATCAATGAAATGGCCAACTTGAAAGCTGTGCACACAATACCTTCTGTCTTTGTATGGTTAACACTTTAATGCTCAATTTTTATCTGCCCCCATCTTCGTCTGTGACAAATTTCCACAGTAACACACATACAAGGATGCTCCTTAAGAAGATTATAGATCAAAATGCGAAGAATGATCTGCTGTAAAATTGGTGAAAGTTGGAAAATGTAGATTTTTACCTGGAAAGGCTGTTTCCGTCGATTTTTACCTTGAAGAAATGCTGTTTCCGTATTATTATTGAAAATCCTGAGGTGTACACAGCTTAAACAGGAGTTATTTTTGTTTTTGTTTTTTGTTTGTTTTGTTCTGTTTTTTTCCCCAAAAAAACTAGGTGAGCACATGGCAGAATGACTGGCTATAGTCTGTGTCCTGTCAACCTACTTTTGCTACATGATGAACACGTGTATGCAGAATCCTACACGCAGCACCCTGTTGCTGTGTGACTTTGCCCTCCTACATGGATACTTAAATGAAATGCCTGTGTCAGTATGACAACAACAACAACAACAACAACAACAACAACAACAACAAAATGTGCCACTGATACATTGAGCATGCTGGGTGAAAACTTGTGAAATCTCTTCATTAAAACTAAAATATTAAGACCTGACAAGGTCATGTCCCCTTTGAGTTCACAGAAATGAAGTGATGTTATACTCACGTTCTTTTAGTGCATAGCAGTGATAGAATTTTTTTACCCATAAAAAGGCAAAGTGAGCAATTTATTATGGAAAAAAAAAAAAAAAGCAATATACTTATCAATACCAGACCGGTCTGTATGCAGGTCAATGGGGGGAAAAAAATGGACAGGGACACAGTTAAGGTTCCACATTTTCCCTGTTTGTTTAAACATTTCATGTAAAAGATTTATGTCAGCTTGTATTTATTCTGGTGATGATTAATGACTGCTCTATTGACATTGTGGCCTCAATAGTAAGTCATTTACTCTGATATAATGATTATGTCATGTTATGTAAACCTGGGCACCATAATCATGCAGAAGTTGCATCATTAAAGCATTTTTTAAGCAGGTGTATACAGAAATTAATGAGGTAGAACTCTTTATGTTAAAAACAATACACATATATGCCTATACCTACATGTCTGGAAGTGATAAACACTAATTTAGCACAATTGCAGTCAGCAAATTTTGTGATATTTAAGCTTGTATGTGACATATATAAACATTGTGCAGAAGTATACAGCTCCATATGAGATCAAGAGGGCGTGTCCTAAAATATATGTACTCCTTGTAGTGAAAGCTGACCTGAAGTGACTCTATACTCAGTGAGTAAATGGCTGTTTTGCTGACAGCTGTTGCTGCCAGCCACAAAAAAAAAAAAAAAATAACGCCCATTTGAATTACTGTTATGATTTGAGATTAATATTCCTTGTAAGAAGACCTTTCATTCAAATACCAGCATGCCTGTGGTCATGGAGGTGAAAAAAATGTTGCAGGTCAACAGGTTTTTTTTTTTTTTTGCATGCTAGGTTAAAAAGCATGTTGGGGAAAGTTGTTGATTCAGTCTATACTGTAGGCCCTATGCGTGGTGGTACTTGAACAAAAGTTCTTTTGACCAGGGCATTGAACATGCAATTCTGATCCAGTTCTACACCAATTCATAGGAAACTCTAATGTGGAGAGTGAAATAGGTTAAAAAGGAGACCACGTGTTGTGCCAAAGAGATGATCTGAAACAGGTGTAATGTGGGAGGTAATGAGAGGTAAATTGACTTAAAGTATGTTTTGATAGATGTGGTGATATTACAAAGATCCTAATTTATTCCATATGAGCAAGGGTCCCCCACCCCTTACCCTGCTACCACCATGTTCAAGTTGAATGATTACAGAAATTGCACGTGGATTGTAAAATTTCTTACAGAAGGAGCTTTCATTTAAGTACAGTGAAACCTGACCTGCAAGACTGTACCCTGAGAGATGACCAATTTTTTGTGGTCACTAAAGACAGGTGGTCTCTCATTGGAGGTATAAATAAGATGAAAAGTACTAAGCACATCTCTGAAACTAATCTTGTGATTCTAATCAAAACCGATATGCTCAATAAACCCAGCGGAGTAAAAAACGTGAAGGGGATTTTCTAACAAATGACCACTTCCTTTTTTCAGTTCTTTTTAAAATGTGTATTGACAATGAAGAGTTTTACAAACTTCACCATTTTCAAAAAACAAATTTTCCCCTACTATTGTATCACCTTTGTAAAAATAAGTAAGTAAGTAAGTAAGTAAGTAAGTAAGTAAGTAAGTAAGTAAGCAAGCAAGTAAGTAAGTAAGTGAATAAATTAATGTACAAAAGTCATTGAGATCATAATAGCACAAGATTGGTCATTTTGTCTTAAATGTTTTTCAAGATATATCTGAAAAAAGTCACCCATATATATATATATATATATATATATATATATATATATATATATATATATATATATATATATATATATATACATATACATATATATATACATACATGAATGAACAGCTTTCGTTCCAAATCTCTTGTAACTATTGCTCAAAAAGGTACCCACTGGAAATTTATTTGATTTAAATTATTAAAACAGCTGATATTTGACACTAAGTCACTTCTGGCACGTTCGGGTGTTTTAAACATGAAAGAGTTAACACAGTCCTGGTTAGACTAGACCCAGGTCAACATCTTTCCATGGTATGGATTCACTCAACCTGAGCCAAAGAAAGTTGTTGACCTGGTGTATCATGTCTGCCATTCTCAGTCAAAATATTTTGCATGAATTAAGCAGATTGATGCTTTACTTCTGGGTGTTTTGTTTTGTTGTTGTTTTTTTGTTTTGTTTTTGTTTGTTTTTTTTGGACCAGCAAGGGTTAATGTGGTTGTTAATGCTGCAATGTTGTGACTCACACCAAATCACTGAACACATCTGCGGTCAAGTCGACATTTTTCTCATTTCTGATTTGTCAGCCGCTCTCAGTATCACAAAATATACTTCACACAAAAGGGAATTTGATAAATGTGGGAACGGTTGATAATCTGCAGTGCACAAATGTTTGCCTCAGTTCAAAACATTTGCAAAGCATCATCATGATGACTTGATGTGTAACACCCAGTTTCTTGGAAATGGAACCGTTAGTTTGACCAAATAGTCCAAATTTCTTTTTCACTCTCTGGTGTTTTGTTTTGTTTTGCTTTTTTGTTTTTGTTTTGTTTTTGTTTGTGTGTATGTGTAAACAAACCTGTGATAAGTGGTGTCATCATCTACTGGTACATGTATTTTGCACAAGACACAGACTGACCTCTGCTGAGAGCTTGTACATACATACAAAAATGCCCACAAATGATGTTACTGGCGGGAAGTGGGTCGACTTTCGATATCTGTAACTGCACACATTTGATGGGAACATTGTACTGGAATGGTCATATTGTTCCTCCTTTGAAACAAGGAAATATCTTGCTTTTCATGTCTCAAATTTAACATTGAAATGAAAGCTTTCAACTTTTTATCTTGACGGCTATATGTATAATTTAACAAAAGTTTGTCGAGGAAGTGTCCTTATCTGCCTGTGTTGACCAGCAACAACATGAACGTGATCATGTGTCATGCATGTGATGATTAATGATTTATGAATCTTGAACTGGCATAGGTAGTCTGGTCAGAGGGAGCATAAATTAATTCTGCGAGGGGGATTTAACAAAATTTGGGCTGGGAGGGGACAAAAAACAAAAAACAAAAACAACAACAACAAAGATTGAAGAACAGGCTATGGGGTTATGTGTCTGGGAAGTTAAAATGTTGATCTCAATCATACAACAAAATAATGAATAAAAAATAGACAAAAATAAGCAAATGAATGAATGAATAACTTTCATTTAGGAGGTGACCTACATTCCACCATAAAGCCTTCGTCAACAATTTTTCCTTTATGTGCTCATAGCATCTTGGAGATGGCTGCCAAAGGTTAACAATTATTGAATATTGTTATTGCAGGTTCTTTTGTCAGAGTTTAGTAAAAAACACATGCACACACACAAAATTATCCGATTAAAGAGAGGTACACAAAAGAGGTGATGTGGCAATAAACAGCGTAATTTGTTTCAGTTTGATTTAATGGGAAAGTTTTGATAAAAATCAAATACGTAGCTATACTGACATAAGGTCTGAGAGCACATGTGATCACTCCTGTCCAGCTATCCGGCTGTTAACAATTGCTTGTCACTACCATAGTGTGCACAGCTTTTACACAGCATCATAAGACACCAGGGTGTGTTCTCTAGATGAAAACAGAGGTTGAGTTTGATGTTTGTGGTGCCACCTACAGGCTTATGTAGTATAGTGTGAAAACTATTTCAAAATTGTGAACACTACAGTGTCGGTACTTTTTTTTCTTGTTTTTTTTTCTTTTTCTTTTTTTTCTTCTTTTTTGTTTTTGTTTTTGTTCTTTAAATTTGCTGGGATATGGAGGAGGACAAAGGTTAAAATGTGTATGACACCAGTGGCGCCACCAAGTAACTTATGTAGCACATGTACCTGCTTACCTCGACACACTTTCCTGGGCTTGACAAGGCCTTGAAATTGAAGAAGTGGTTCTATTTTGATTGACCTCAAAATGTTTAATTTTTAACTCGTGTAGCATTACAGGCACACCAATCCACTGAGAGACCACTTTAATGAAGACCATATTTATTAGGACCCTGGCTGTCTCTTTAATGTTGTTTGACATTTTTTGAGAGACCACCTGTTGCATACGACCATTTGTGGATGTGCTCATTGGGCAGTCTCTCACAAGAGGGACAGCTGTACATGATACAAACAAAAAGGCTATAACATGTGGAACACTGCTGGCGCCACCAGTGGTATTCCTCAGAACTAGCATCATGGAGGCAGTAATGGAATAATATATATGTATTATCTAAAGTGAAAACTTCATGAGTGCTGTCAAATTGACACCAAACATGCATTAGGTCTAGGCTCATATTTTATTTAATGAGTCTGACATATTTTCTGAAGTTCAGCAATCAAGTTCAACATCTGTCTGTCATATTCATATATCATTGTTGACTTTGATTGCCTATGTACATTGCGACAGCACAGCATTAAGCCCATGGTCACATGTTTTTTCATTATTTCTAGTGTAGCAATATAACTGGAATTCTTTATAAAAAAAGAAAGTGCAAAGTGGACTCAAAATTTCTCAAAATATAACTCGTATTCAAACCCTAGCACAGAAGTCAGTGTTTGTCACATCACCAGGTGATGAAAAAGCAACAGTTTAAGATTTGGGCTAAACGACAAGGCAAATGTCGAAAATGACTGGAGGCTTTCAATGTTCAAAATAGTTTGACTAGTTTCGTATCAAGCTGACACTCATCAGGAACAGAACTGGTTAAAAACTGCCGGTGCCTGGTATATATACCCAAGGTTAGCTAACGTGCGTTGCTACGTGAAACACCTGCCTTAAAAAAAAAGAAAAAAAAAGGTTAAGATTTGGACCAACTTTTGGGTTACTCTGGCACATCTGGGTGCTATGAAAATCACCCTGAGCACAACCAGCGGCGTTTGTTGAAAAGTTTTACTAATGTATATGTATACCACGTTGGACAATATTTTTGTGCAAACAAGAAATAGAGTGAAGGTCTGTGCAGGTTTAATTGCCAGACAGTGCATGGTAAATGATTCATGCTTATATTTCTTTTCACGTCTAGTAATATGTATATATATTGTTTCCAGGCTGAAGTGACAGATCTAAAAGGCAAACTTAGGAAACAGAGAACTTCTACAGATGTAGCCACAGCAGAACAGGTAGGACATATACACAAGACACTTGTCAGACTTCAGTAACTGAATTAGCTACGGGTGCATTGTACTGATGATGATGAAATACTAGCCAGGCAAAGTAAACACATTATTATGAAATCATTACTTTGATCAGTGTGAGGATGAAACCACATGTATATCTTTAAGCTTGCAGAGCATTTGTTTATAAAAGTGATTTTTACAAAAATTGTTATTTATTTTATTTATTTATTTGTTTGTTTATTTATTTATTTGTTCATTCATTCATTCATTCATTCATTCACTTTATTTATTTGACAATGCCCTATAAGGGGGAGAGATAAAGCCTTTTGAACACAATACGTTGGTTTGCTGTGGCATCTATTGTGTCCGGGGCTTCATACACAGCTCGCACTAATAATATTTGCTTTCACTGCCAGAGCATCTTAACCCTTCCCTTCAAACTGATTTAACCCTTTTTCAATTGAATTAAGATGGACTGAGCTTTCCTTGGCATGGGTTGAGTGCCAAGGGAAGTTGTTGACCTATTGCATGTTACTACTAGTCTCATTCATGTTGATTTTTTTTTACTGTTGAAACCAGTCAAAAACATTGAGTCAGATGACGTTTGATTAACAGCCAGTTTTGGCCAGTTTGAAGGGGGGGGGGGTGTTAATACACATACATGCCAACATCTTTTGACAAGAAATAGCGAGAGTTTTTGTGCCCATGGGGGATATTTTATATTTTACAAAGAACAAAGAAGAAATATTGGGGTTTTGATTTGGGGGGGGGGGGGGGGAGTTTCTGAAAATAAGCAAAAGTTTTATCAAAAAGGCCATTAATTCAGATGGGAAAAAAGAAAAATCCCCACAAATAGGGGAACCCTGGTTGGTATGAACACACCAGTGTCACCTGACAGCTGCTGTCATGTTTAAAGCTACATTTTTTCGTGTATGGAAAACAGGAATAGGAATTATAGATGAGACAGTGATGACATAGAATGCCCTAGGTCAACATCTTGCTTTCATGTCTGTTAAGATTAATGCCTATTGAGAGCTGTTGACTCACTCCGAATGCAGGAGGGAAGGATTAAGGCCATCATTAGCACATAACTTTGGTCATTACTTTGGATGGGATTTTGGATGGAAGGCAAATGATGTTTATTAGAGCATGGACACTCATTATGAAAAATAGAGAATCTTAATTGAACACGGTACAGTTTTCCCATTTTAAAAGTCCTTGAGCAAATGAATATGATGTAAATGTTAGTTGATTATAGTTCAGAAACACTGAAAGAAAAAGTCAATATCTCAGCGAGACAACCAACAAGTACCCAGACTTGAGGAAAACAAAAATTTTATTCTTGAGGATTTATGCCATGAGACAGCAGACAGTTGATTTATTGAGAATACTATATAGAGCTCAGTTATACATTGTGCATTCAGCAGTTAATTTCACTTGTTAAAAAAGCTACAGTTGTCTACCTGTCAGGCTTTTATCAGCTGTAGACATGGAAATAGAAGCAGTTCAAGTTGAACACACAGGATCTTGTTAGCACCAGAGAATGTACGATATGTTAACCCTTTGAGTGCCAGTCACGGCTTAAGCTGTGCTGATGAAGCTGGATTACTGTAATGATTCCAGATTCATATTCCTCATTAAAAGATCTTTCATTCAAGTACCAGCATGCCTATGTTCCCAGTGAAAAATGTGGGCCAGGTCAACAGCTTTCCTTGGGGCACTTTCCGCGCAACGCGCGGAAAGTGCCCCAAGGAAAGCTGTTGACTCAGTCTCTAAATTGGCTCTGTAAGAGTTAATGACATGTTACCTAGTGTTTGTGCTTCTGTGATGTTAGGAAATCCCATCTGACACCTCCCTCAGGTTCCCTGTCTTCTGGCCTTCTCCTTCCTGACTGAAAGAACACATTTACCCTTTCCCACTTAAACCAACCAAAACCAGCTGATGGTAAAATGTCGTCTGCTTCAGTATTTTCAATTAATTACAACAGGAATGGAATACAATTTGACGGAGAATTATAGATGAGACCTATCAAGGTCACATGCCCCAGGTCAACAACTTTCCTTGCCCAGGGTTGGGCACTAGTTGGGCATATCTATGTGCCCAATCCTGGGCAAGGAAAGTTGTTGACTCGGTCTTAATTCAACAGGGAAAGGGTTAATGCCCTTTTGGCATGATAGTTGTTAATCGTAGCTACATGTATTTGTATTAGGATAAGTAGATTCATTCTTCTTGATGTTTCTCTGTTGTAAATCCATTATGGTCAATATTTTTTTTTTCCTCACACATAATGTTTACGATGTTTGCCTACTGAAGGACTCTTCTCTGCTCTGATTTGGTGAGGCATATAATGTCATGGGCTCTGTAACAACATGCTGTTGTTTAGCAGGTAGATGCAATGTTAACCCTTAAAGTGCTAATCACAGCTATAGTGTTTTTTTCATTACCTTTAAACATACGTGTATAATGGTTAAACGATTCAAATTCCTCACGAAGATACCTTTCATTCAAACACCAGCAAGCCTAGTCTAAAGCAAAAAGTAGTATTAGTCAACAGCTTTCCTCAGGACACATTGTGCGCAAAGTGCCCCAAGAAAAGCTGTTGATTTGGTCTTAAATCAGCGTTTTAAGGGTTAACAGACGTACTCTTGAAAGCAGGGCAATGTTTCATTCTCAGCGAATTTGCAGTTTCATTTCTCTTAAGTGCAATTGTAAACAAGAAATAAATGTTTAATCATTTTAAGTGACACTTTTATTTCATATAGTGATGAGGTCGTTCACTTTGAACAAAAATGTACTTATCACTCAATGCACTGGACCATTAAAAAAGCACATACCTGAGTAAAAAAAACCCACAGAATTACTAATTGTCTTTTTAAATCTCTCATACTACGTGTATTTTGTTTGATATTTACTATTTCTGCAAATGAGACCCAAGTTTCAGATGTTCATACATTTTTAGCAATTTTGAGGGGACAAGGAGTAAAAAGTTTTTGTGTTTTTTTTTTCCTTAAAAACATGATGTACAATGACTCCTTGCCTCTCATATCAGGTTTCCAAAATAGAGGCAGAGTTAAATAAAGAGTGGCAAGAAAAATGTGACCGGCTGCTGGCAACTGCTGAAGAGAAACACAAGAGGGCGCTACGAGAGGTCCAGGAGGAAAAGGACCAATTAGGTGCCAAGGTCACAGAATTAGAGAAGAAAGTGAGTCAAGGTCAAAGTTCAAAGTCTGTAACCCAGCACTTTGTGACAATACTGATGTTTTGGAAGCAAAACCATAATAATAAATAAATAAAAAATTGCATTTTGGATTATGTTGCAGAATTTAATTTCTTTGGGATGGGTCTCTTAATTTATATTGCTGATCAGACCATAGTGTTTAAAGTGAGGAGAATGTCTTCTTTGGTAATGTATTGACACAAATAACAAAAAACAGTTTTACATTTTCATCTCTTGAAAATCTTAGAAATTAATTTATAAAGCAGAGATTTTTATAATTTTTTTTTTTATGATGAGAATCACTGACATTGTCCGTATACTAGAACTAGAAACTAACCCACCTGGACACAGTAAGAATGACACATGGGGCACCCATCCCAAAAATGCATGTGAATAGCTATTAATGCTAGCGTTTGCATGTGGTGCAGTGATTGTGAACAGTGGTGGGACAATCATGTATATATTTATAAGTTTTTTGTGGCCATCACCTCAATACATGTCGTTGTGCATTTTGCCTTTATTCTGTTGTAGTCTCGTTCTGCACTTGCACATTCTGTAAGAAGTATGAATATGTCTGAGAGTACATTATTAAAAACTGTAAACCTACTTTAGTGGTATGATCAGTCATCTTTTTTACGTTTTGCTTTCCTAAACTGTCATGGCTATCGTGAAAATGACTCAGCTGTTTCTATAGTGCATTTTGTTTATTAGAAGTTTCGTCAAATTTAGAAACTTTAGATCATGTTGAAAACTTTAAGCTAGGTCCACAAACATTTTATGTGAAAGAAAATGTCGTTCACAGAAATGTTGTATGTTTGCAGGCTGTGTCATCAAAGGCATCAAGTCAAGATAGTAACCAAAAGATAGCCCAACTAGAGAAAGAGGTCCAGGAGCTGAAGGTCTGGAAAGACAAGGTACGTACACGGGTAGTTCTAAATAATTTGTATTTTCATCACTCCAGAAGGAGCAGAAAAAGAGTTTCTCAACAGGAAAAAAAAAATGTTAAAACGACCAGGTCCTTGATGGAAAAAGACAAAAAAAATGCAATGACTTCATGAAGTTATGTCAACAAGAGTCTGGTAAGCAACATGAACAGACTGAACAATTGTCATTGTGCTTAGAAATTTTGAATTTTGATTAACTCATTCCATACCAGTCCCTGATATTTCCGTATATTTACCTAGATTTATGACGACAATTGCATATATAAATTCTTCATAGAAAGAGCTTACGTTCAAGTACCAACATGCCTATAGTCTTAAGTCAGTGGTTCTGGCACTGCCTGGCAAATCATGCTGCAGCTGCCGCAAGGACTTGCCAGGCAGTGCCAGAACCACTGACCAAGGCCTGTGACCATGGTATGGAATGAGTTAAAAAAGGCTAAGTTTGGTTTGGTAATGATGGTCACGAAGGCAACAATAAAAGAGCAACTAAAGAATACATATAAGGCAGGGGTTAATCTCTTTCATTCAATTAACCCTTTCCTCCTTAAACCAACCCAAGCCATTGTTGGTCAAATAGCACCCAACCTATGTCAAGGAAAGCTTTTGACTCAATCTCAGATCCTGTCTCAATTCAAAGGGCAAAGGGTTAAAAATACTTGCACTTAGCACTTATAGAACTCCCATTGTCAAAAGTTTCACTGAATCAAATTTGGTTGTGGGTAGTTTAATTCGCTGTGATACCAGTCAATCTCGGTACTGTCAAGCAGGACGTGATTTGAACACTTCAAGATAAAGAGATGGGAAGTAGATGTAATACACATGGAAGAGCCATGAAAGAAGGTTCTTGTGTGGTTCACTAGAGGACACTCCAGTCATGAAGACTGGGGCTGTGTATTTACATTACTGTCCATTATAATTTGCTACATCATAACTTTAAAGCCATAATACATGGGAACTTACATTTCTGCTGTTGAATTAAGGTACTCAGCTTAAATATTCACATGTATTTGAAATCACCTCAGCTCCAAAGTGTCCCAGTGTATTCAAAGCTACTTAAACATACAAGGCAGTGAGAATACAGGTCTATAGTTGGTAAGAATTTTGTGCATTATATATATTCAGCCAAATACAAATAAGATTTCACCTTGTAATGTTTGCTATTGATGCAGTGGTACCTGGCAGAGAGCCTCTCACAAGACACCACATACAGCAGGTAGCAGGTTCTACTATGAATAACAGTGTGGCCACCAATGGAATATACTTGGGTCAGTGTAGTTTTTCCCAATACATTTGTATCATTGTTCTGCAGTATGACAATCTACGGACACAGGCAGCCAAGATGAAGGAACGGTATGAAGATAGAATCAGCGAACTGGAATCAGACTTGAGCGAGTCCATTGAGCGAGCCAAACAGGCCGTGGCCAAAGCAAGGCAACAGGCACAGGCACAGGCACAAGCTGGCGGTGGAGGGGGAGGGAAGGACAGCCAAGACGTTGTCACGGAGGTCAGTCTGGGCTGATAAGTGCTAGTAATGACGCTTTTAGGACCCCAGAGGGCAGCACTTGAGGGTGACCATTTGCATCATTTTACTTATTTGCATAACAACAATTCCATTAAAGCTTTTGTTGAGCAGATAGCTAGATTTATGTAAATTAAAACCATCAGGTGCTGCCATCTGGGTTGGTAAATTCCACTGTATATAGAGCCATGCTTTTACACCCGGAGAAGCATTTTAATGATACAAATGTTAATCAAAATGATGAATTATATTAAATCACATGACCAAAAAAGAAAAAAATGCTGGACATCATAAATTTGATTGAATGTCACATCAGGCCATCTATCAATGACAGTGCGAACTAACAGTTCAAACAGTTTGTGGCTTTGGTGAAAATCAAAATGTTCATTTATATTTCTATTACTGCTCCTTTACCATGTAACATAATTTTCAGTGATTCTGAAGAAGGGTCTATCACCTGAATGACTTAAGATTGTACACTTAGTGCAAAATAACACAGGAAATGTCACAATTTTAATCCTGTTTCCTTTCAGAATATAAAAAAAGGTGTCACTATCTTAAAAAGCGCCCTCTGTGTTTTCAGGTTAAGAAAGTGATGTCATCGGTCTTCCATAGATTAAAGGATGAGTTTGATGCGAACAAATCCTATCCTGGCTCTGAGATCAGGCAGAGCATCCTGGCAACCATCAAGGTACGTTCTTACTGTCACAAGATATGTAAATCAAAGTATGTAGTCGTTGCCTCATAACACGTAAAACAGCCAATTTGTGGATAAACTTTTGAGGAAAATCAACCTCATTCTTTGAGAACAGTGGAGATAATCTGTGAAATTGACAAGAACATGGTCAACCTTTTTCTTTGCACATGTTGTGATGCAAGAGATACATAATACTATCTCTTGCATGTGCATGGTTAAATTGATCAGTGCCACGTGACTATATAATTTTTGTGTCACGCTTTACTAGATTTCAAATATCAGAAAATACATCTACATTGAAACCACAAGGAAAAAGCCTAACGTCTGCCAGACTTGCAGAGAAATGGAACGATTTAAAATTTCTATTGATTGAAAAAGATATCTCCATTACTCCTTCGAAGAAACTGGGCAGCATCTCAATGGAATGGAGACAGACTATTTAGGTTATTTCATTGGTCAACTCATAACATGATTTTACAGTAAATTATCTCACATGGAAGGGAAACCAACTTATTGTCCTGCTCATAAAAATAGTCTTTAAACAAAAAGACTGCCCCCCCCCCCCAAAAAAAAGTCACACAAACACAAAACAGGTTTCATTGTAACCATTTTGCTTGTTATCTTTCAGACTGTTACCATGGAACTAATGGAGGCAAGGAAAGAGGAGGAAGAGGAAGGTAAGTGTTACCATAGCAACCCTAACAACAATAATCTATAGCTGTTGGCATTGCAACCATAACAATATTTGCCTGTTCAGATTAATGCCATATATGAAGCTTGCATTCAAAGGAAAAGAGGGTGTCTGGGAATTATATTTGCTTGCATGCTTCCTCTGGTAACTTTTCTTGTAGTTTATAAGTGGATTCTTGTATCTGTAAACTTATAATGCTGAAAATCTTCTTAGGTAGCTCCTTATCAGACAGCAGTGGAGTTTCAGTGGGTGTGATTGGCTAGCGTTGTGACTGGGACATTATTCTAAGTGTGATATAATTTTCCTCGTGGTTTCTATTCCTGATCGAGACACATTATCCGTTAACTCAAAATTGGGCACGTTACACACTTGTGAAAAACCATTGTTTCTCAAAACAGTTATTCATTAAATTTGTATAGAGTGATTCTGTTTTGGTCGAGTTATGGGTGCAAATGAAGTGATTGCTCTTTTTGTTTGTTTGTTTGTTTGTTTGTTTGTTTTTTGATTGTTTTTCAAATTTTAAGTAAATAGACACCCCAGAAATGATTTCACTTTATCACCTGATCTGGAACAGTCACTGAAACAATACAAATTTTTGGACAAATTGAATTGCTCAACTGACCTGCGTGTTGGTATTCTGCGCCAGAAATAGAATAAAGAAAGCACAGAGGTTGATCAGCTTAAGACGTACATTTTTTATGTTAGTGTCTCAGTCTCTAAAGCTTGGAAACAGCATTTTGACAAAACTCATGACGAGTGGAATGTTCGTTATATCAGGTTCTGATTAATTCTTTAGCCATTTTACTTTGCTGTGTTTAAGATGGTACATGTATTGTACATAATTTACTTGAAGTGAAGAAAATACAAAGGTTGATCTGCTTCAGACAATATACTTCTGTGTTTGTCTCTCGATCTCTAAAATTTGGAAACAGCTTCTATACAAGCCTCATGAAAAGTGGAATGTTCATTATTCTGGTTCTGATTAATTCTTCAGCCATTTCACCTTGCTTTTTTTAAAGATGGCGCTTGTATTGTACAAAATTTCATTTATGTACTGAAGCGAGAAATCAGATTGTGTTTTACTCTGTGTGACTGATTGTTGTGATGGAGGAATACTCCAGCATGCATGAATTAATGATCTAAGAACTTTTAATTTTTCCCCCCACCTTATTCCTTCCTTGCATGATGCAGCATCTGACTCTGAATCTATGGATGATGAGGTGGAGGGACCCCCTACATCAACACAAAATAAATCTACTCCCAATAAGGAGCCCCATACAACCCCCATAAGTGCCAGATCAACAGAAAGTGTCCAAGGTAAAGAGTCTGTCCCGCAGACAGAACAAGATGTGTCACAGTCTTCAGTGATAGTGGCGCCCTCTAATGATGAAATTGGTGTGGAGAAAAATGACAACATAGTTGACCAATTGGTCACAGAAACTGGAGAATCTTTGACCGAAGGTTTGTGAAAGAACACTGATGAAAACAGAAAATTTGTGCAGACTGTCTATTTAATAGTTTGTACTAGGTTGAATGCTTTTACTATTTTGTTATCATTGTAGAAATTTTGACATTTATGGAACAATAACTGCAGTTTGTGTGGTTAGATAGTGACATTTTGTTTCTTTATTTAGACTTTGTTATTAACAAGGAACAGAATTAAGGGACTTCAGAGTGATTTGACCTACCAGTCTCAATGTTTTTGTCTGCCAGTAAGTGTTCCACAACCAGACGTTTAGTCACTCAACAGGTGCATTATATACCATGTCAACACTGTCAAACAAAAAGCATTTGGGGATTGGACATACATCATTTATATTATGCTATGCTAGCATTAAGGGCATGTACGTTTCATCCCTTCCTCTGCTAATTAAGTGTAAGAGATAGTTTGCTTGAGTCATTGATGCAAATCATGAGTATAATTCCCAAACAGATTTTGCATTGCCTCTCCAAGGAATGAAAAGGAAAGGTCATTGACCCATAACTTAAAGTCTGTGCATTGCCATAATTTTGATGTTTTTCTCACAATTTTTCATGTACTGTGGCGTTGAAGTTGTTGGTCCACATATATATGTTACTACAAGATTTTCTTCAAAATCTGTGGTCCTGGGTATTAAAGCACTTGGCCACTTGCTTTGAAACTACATAGAGATACTCATTGGGACCACCAGTTCTTAATAACAGTAGGAACATGTAATTCTGTTTAAAATAATTGAATTGAAAACAGAAATTGTAAACACCAGTAAATTGTAATGGGGTTAATACATATCATAATTGTTTTTAAAGGCTGCCTTAAATAATACTCTAGATTTTGTTCACCATTGTCACATGTGTACTTCAGTATTCTGTACGAAACTGCTTTTTGGTCGGAAAAGTATATTTGATTTTTGTGAGCCTGGCAATAAACACTGATTGAAGTTGTTCCAAAGCTAACATCGTAAGACAGAAACTTGGTAACGGAGCAGTAAAACAAGGTTTAGGTAGTAATTTTGTGGTTCTGGACCATTTCCTAGTCTGAACAAGGCTTAGTCAGTAGCTTTCCTTGGCCTTAGTCAGGCACAGTACACCTTCCTTACTCCAAGGAAAGCTATTGACCTAGGGCACGCTATCTTGACTGGTCTTATCTACTATTCTCAGGACACAAAATGTTTTTTATTAACATGAATTTTGAAACAGGTGAAAATGAACATCTGGTGCTTTGGGCAAAAAAGAATTTAATCCTTTGAAAGGATTGAATCCTGTGAAAAGATTGAATCGTGTGAAAACAAGATTGTGTGACTACATGACCAATGTAATAGTTGAGTTGAGATTGTCTCAGGCCAGGATCTAAATTGTCATTTACCTATCCTGCCAGTAGGTGGCATCATTTACATTTCCTCTCCCTATCATATTCAAATAGTATACCTGTGTACTTGTATCATAAATATTGTTTGTTGTCTTTATTTCTGTCTCTGTAATACTGGGTTTCAATATACCATGGTGATATATTATATTTTTTGTTGTGCGTGTATTTTGAACAAATTAATTCTTTTGATCTCTATTGCTGAACTTGTGTAATCACACTACTTTTTAACTCAGTTATTTATCCTATTTATTATTATTTTTGTATAAATCTGCCTCATTTGCCGTAAGGCTTTTGGACAAACATATGAAGTCAACAGGTACATTGCACATCCAATCACTTGCAACAGATGATAAGTCACATATATAGTGAAATCTGTCTAGAAATACCTCCCTGAGGGGTAATCAAGGGGTGGTCTCTTTGAAGAGAGACAGTCTCTTTTTAGAGGTATAAATAACATGACAAGATTTAAGCACAGTTTATTGCAAAGTTGGTCTCGTGAAAGGTGGTCTCTAATGCAGGTGGTCTCTATAGAGGGATCACTGTGTGCACCTTGGCTTAGCCTTCACATACTAACTACTAACCCATGGTTGTCATGGTTATTTAGCAACAAAGCTGCTTTATTTGCATGCCACTGAAAGCAATATTAACGGTAGACTAACCTTACCCTGTACACAGTCTTAAACCACCTGAAACTTTCCCATTTGGAAAGTTTTGAGATGCAAGGTAGTGGAATGTTAGAAGTGTAGACGCTAAGATATAGTCAGTAAATCTCCAAGCGACATCAGATGTTGGTTATCTGGTAGAAATGTAGGCCTTCCAATGGACCCTACATCCAGTGGGCCCTATATTACCAATAGAAATTTATATAAAAAAATTAAACTGTGAAAGCCTGAAAAAAAATTCCAATAAAACCTGATCTTCTTGCTTAAAAAATCAGTAATTTTGCAAATTAGCGTGTTTACCTCAAGCCTCTCCAGGGTACAGCAGTCAGTTTTGAATTTCTAAAACTCCTTATTTCAGCGCGGAGGTTTCCTCTCGCCCTGTCTACGGGATTATTGGCCTTACATGATTTTAAATTTTTAGCCTTTCAAACTCTTTTACTTTTATTTAAGAACCCTTTAAACAACCTCAAATCCTTAAGGCGGGGCTGGATATGGTGTCACCATAAAACAGTGGAAAATGAGTTGCATTATCTCAGTAAATTTACAAACAGAGTTTTGACTTCATCTACTATAAAGAGAAACAAACTCAAATCTGTAAGCCAAAGTGCAGTTTGAACACTGTCAAGTCTTATGTTCAAAGGACAAAGCCCTATTCCATACCATTCACTGAAAAACTGTACTGTTCTAAATCATTATAACAATTTATTTTGCATAATAAACAAATCTTATTACTGAAAATTTGAAATATAGAAGAAGTTTTAGGCTTTAATAGACTTTACATAAAATAGGGTCATCAGCGGGGAACCAGCTCAAGACTGGTTTTGGTGCCGTTATCATGATGTAGACATACTGTATACGTTATGTCTGATCAGTTATGGATAGTTTCCATGCTTGACCACAATAACTGTCTTTTTCTCACTAATACTACATGATTGTGTGACTGGTATTATTTTGTCATGTATTGCCGGTGTTGCAGCTCAGTTCCTGATACTCTTGGTGTGTGCTTTACTGAAGTATACGTTGTACGTTGCTCTGTCATATTGTTATCTGAGACATTGTTTACTTGCCTGAAACACCGAAAGCTTCATTTTTCACCACATTGTGACATTTCTGTGGATCACAGTAGTACTGTATTGGTAGAATAGTATTTCTGATATGGACAGATTTTGTGTAAATCAATTTTATGAGAGTTCATGGCTCAAATTAAAAATTAAAGGGTAATATCAACATAATGTATATGTGTATGCACATATGTATTTATATATATATTATATATATATATATATATATGTATGTATATATGTGTGTGTGTGTGTGTGTGTGTGTGTGTGTGTGTGTGTGTGTGTGTGTGTGTGTGTGTGTGTGTGTGTGTGTGTGTGTGTGTGTGTGTAAAGTAGTGACACTGGTAACATACATAGATAAACTATTTGTTCTTACACAGTCAAGAAAAGTAAATTTCAAAGCATCCATTAGATCCTCTACATATGATGAGTTGATCTTCCAGATCAGATAAGTTTAAGTCTTGTGTTTATTTAGGTAGAGAAGGTGGTCATAGCTCAGTCAGTGGGAGCAGGAGCTCAGTTAAGTCTTGTGTTTATTTTGACAGAGAAGGTGGTCCTGGCTCCGTCAGTGGGAGCAGGGGCACCCATTGAGCCCCCCATCAAGCTGGCCGCCCCAGGGAACACAGGAGGGGGAGGCAATCCTTTTTATGCTGCTGAGCTGATGAAGAACAAAGAGTCAGGTTAGTGCATTTGAGTGTAAAACCAGTGACAACACTTTTGTCTTTTTAGTCTTTTTATACACCAAAAACTGTACTGCATCACCTCTTTGGATGCTGCATTGCACCAGTTTGGTTTCTTTAGAAGAAATTGAGGACTGTATTGACGCTTTGAGTGCTGGATGCAGACTGAGGCAACAGCTTTCCCTAGGAAGCTTTTAACACAATGGGTCCAATGAGTGCCATGGAAAACCTGTCAAAACCAGTTAAAACCAACTGCTGGTCAATTGTTGTCTGTTTCAATATTTTGGACTAATTTCAGCAGTAATAAAAAATAATTTCAATTAGAATTATAGATGAGATCTACGAAGATAACATGTCAAGGAAAGCTTTTACATCAGTCTGAACTCAAGAGGGAAACAGTTAATCTGGAGTGATATTGCTATAAATAATAAAGATGCAAAAGACTTCTGTAGCAGTTAGCAAAGGGTTAAGTTACATTAAAAGTTAAGGAATTGTCGTGACAGGTTACTTGATCCTATTACAGAGAAGAAAGAAACGGTCAAAGAAGAGGCACAGTCAATCGCCGCCCCAATCCAGATAGAGCCTCCAATAAAACAGGCCGCCCCAGGGTCCACAGGAGGAGGTGGCAATCCCTTCTATGCTGAAGAGCTGATGAAAAATAAAGATAAAAGTAAGTCTGTGCCACCGGTAGTCTTACTGGAGTGTGTTTCAGTGTTTGTGAAAATATAAGGATGAAAGCGTGTATGTTTCTTCAATTGCGTCCTCTTTTTTTGTTTCATTTTTTTTTTTTAAATTTCTGGATCACCAGCTGTGCTGTTGAAAATGAATATGTGATTTTACATAAAAGTTTTTTTTTTTCTTTTTAAAGTGACTGTTCAAAATATGTTTGGTGCAATTTATGTCAATATAAGACAATAGTTTATGTGAACAGTTTCAGCAGATTTAAACATTCTGCACACAAGTTTTGAGTATCTGCATGGGCTTCATTTCAATATACATTTTTGCTCTTTGTTGTTGTCACTGTCAATACCATAGTCTTTAAACTGTACATTAGTTCCTTAAAATGGCTCGTTGACTTGGACTAGTGTGTTGTGAGATGTAAGATACCAGTTTATGAATGAATGAAAAATGCAACCACGTAACTTGACAGGGACCGAAGAACCAAAGATTGAAGCACCTGTCAAGGTTCAGTCAGTGTCAGCAACTACTGGAGGGAACCCGGCATATGCCGCATCCTTACAGGGCAAGTCAGGTGAGAGTATTGTTCATACACTACAGACTTTGTGTGGCCAGAGCAGTTCGAAGTGCACCCAACCTGGTGTTCTGTCATTAAAATGTGACTGAGGAACTTTTGTTACTGGGGAAAGTGATGTCATTGATCTTAAGTAGTATTCAGTATTGCATGCCCATACATGCATGAGACACTAAAAAACTTCATTTTCAAGCAATCATATTTAATTTAATGACGAAAGTTGTTGACCTGGATTTTTATGTAGGGATTTTTATGAAAGTTTTTAATTTTTTCAACCCTTAAAGCGCTGATTTAAGACTGAGTCAACAGCTTTCCTTGGGCACTTTGGGCACATTGTGTGCAAAGTGCCATGTGGAAAGCTGTTGACTAAGACTACTTTTTCCTTTACACTAGGGTTGCTGGTATTGAAATGAAACGTATTTTCTTGGGAAATCTTAATGTTTTCACCATTATATGTTAAACAGTAATGAGAAAAAGTCTTTATCTCGGATTAGCACTTTAAGGGTTAACATAATTCAGGGCAACTCAACTTTCCTTGTACATGTAATTAACCCTCTAGGAGTCAATTAAAAATGTCAATTTTGTATTTTAGATGTCCAAGTTCTAATTGTTCTATCAGCATTTCAGGTGTAGACTTTTAATATGAATACACAAGTGTAGCTCTACAAACTTATGAATGTTGGCACGAGGCGAGGGAGGGAGGAACCATCTGATTTTGTTTCTACCCGCACATGGTAGGGACTAATACTTTTATTGCTTCATAAGTAACATCACAAGAACCGATAGTAATATGTAGGACTACATGGACCTACAATTATAGGTCCATGGTAGGATATACCAAATTATGTAACTGAAATCTAGGGTCAGAGATGCTTGGTAGAGACATGGTGATGGTGACCAGGGTTTACAGGGCTACAGCAGTGTTTTATGTAGAATAATGATATACATTGAGGAGTTACTTAAATACATGTACACATACGAGAAAAGAACGCTACATGCTAGAAGCAATTATCTCGTTAGCAAATTAAGTGGATTGATGCTGGTCATTCTGATCAAATAGAAATTCAGAAACTTTGTGCATCACAGAAAGGACTTTCCTCTTTTACCCCATTATGTGTCCAGCATGCGTTAATGTACGTCTGTGACATATGTGTCCACTGCACTGTGGAGATGCCTGTACGTAACCTACATTATGTTCCTAATGCCTTCGTCACACATGTTCAGGGTGACTGCACTCAGGCTTCAGTTCTGTTTGGTTCTTGAATCAGCTTTGCACAGTTTTAACAGCCCTATGTATGTATTCCTGATTGCCGTAAAGTAGTTAACGGAGACATGAGGCACTGTGGTTGAAGGGTCCCTGGGCAATCAAGAGGACACAGGAGATTCAACCGTGTATTGAATATCTTTTGTCCTGTCCATTACTGCATACAAGTTTTGTGGGTATATGAGAGACATGCACACAATTATGTCTCCTTCAAAAAAAAAACAACAAACAAACAAACAAAAAAGGAAATGTTTTTCCAACGTTATATTGGGACCCCCATTTATTCCCCTCTCCATATTAATATTTGGATATCATGGGCTTGACAACATTTGAGGGGATTAAAGGGGATTTTGTAATGTTGTTTGACAAATAGTTTATGTCCACCTTAAAGCAAATGTGAAGTAATTTATCTAATTTACAAAAGCAAATTAAACAAAAATAGATAAAATAAGTTGTGATACAAGATATAAAAAAATCCAATGGATATGTTCAGGAAATAACTCCTCTTCCCCCTTGGCTTGTGTCTTTTGTGTGCACAATGGATCACAGTCATCCCCGAGTGATCAAGACAAAGTTGACATTTGTTCTTTTGTTCATGGATCAACCATTGTAGTGTTTACATCAGCTTTGGTTGTATTCAACAGTTTTATAGTAACAGCAGATGTACCAAGAGTCTGGATCTTTATACCTGAGGTATGTGTAATTTAAAGTCAGCATTAGCTGGTGATACTTGGTAATTATCAGAAGCAGTCAAGATTCTAAGTATTAGTCTGTAATGCAATGCTTTTGAGGTCTTTTGACATGTATATTACAATGTTTCTTTCTTTTAAATTTAGCTGATACTGCAGCTCATCCTCAGAGAGTCGTCTGATAAAGGACCACATTTTATTTGTCCCTGGTCGTGTGTCATTCATGGTATTTTACCTGCATGGTGGATCCCATGCTTTCAGGGACCACTCTGGGTTTAGTTTCGTGTGGTCCAACAAAGGAGAGTCCACTTTCTGCATCAAATGCCCCCCCCCCCCCCCCCCCCCGAGATCGGTGTGGCTAATTGATTATAATCCTATGCAATTTGCTATGAAGAGGGTAGGTAAGGAGTTTCCCGTACTGGTGCACTGGGGCTTTTTATTTACCGTACTGGCGTACTGGAAGCCCTCTTGTTTTACATACTTCATACTATCCAAAATTTTGGAAGCTTTTTATTTTCCGTACTGCGTACTGTAAAAAAATAATTATCTGTACCAGCATACCGAAACCCCCCTTACCCCCCTTCTATCAACAGATGTGGATTTTCAGGCTACAGTAAAACTCTCTTAAATGACTGCCTTAAGGGATCACCAAACTGTGGTCTTTCATAAGGGGAGTTAAGAACACTGAAGACAGTCCACAGAGTGTCCTTATGGGTGGTCAGTCTACAGTCTACAGAGCATCCTTATGGGTGGTCAGTCTACAGAGCGTCCTTATGGGTGGTCAGTCTACAGAGCGTCCTTATGGGTGGTCAGTCTACAGAGCGTCCTTATGAGTGGTCAGTCTACAGAGTGTCCTTATAGGTGTTCAGTCTACTGAGTGTCCTGATGATTGGTCAATCTACAGAATGTCCTCCTGGGTGGTCAGTCTACAGAGTGTCCTAATGGGTAGTCAGTCTATAGAGTGACCTTATGGGTGTTCAGTTTACTGAGTGTCTACATTGGTGGTCAGTCTGCAAAGTGTCCTAATGGGTGGTCAGACTATAGAGTGTCCTCATGGGTGGTGAGTCTACAGTATCCTCGTGGGTGTTCAGTCTAAAGTGTTCTCATGGGAAGACAGTCTACAAAGTGTCCTCATGGATGAGCAGTCTACAGTGTCCTCACGCATAGTCAATCTACAGTATCATCATGGGTGGTTAGTCTACTAAGTGCCCTCATTGGGTCACTGGTACATGTACATTTTATACATTATAATCGAAGAATTACAATGTTTACAGAGCCAGTCATAGAACCACCAATATCAGTCCAGTCATCAGGTGCCACTACCTCAGCCAAGCCTCCCAGCCAGCCAGGTATGTACATCTGTGTCATTGTACTATACCGTTTCATAAGCTTGCAAGACAGTTCTGTGTCAATGCTATTTGGTCACATCATGCAGTTTGCATCTGTTCTGTTCTTGGTGCCGCTGATGGCATTTGTTTTTCGCCCTCAAGTCATTCATGTTTAAACAGAGGCTGTAGAAATTTTGTCAAAATTGACCGTATGGCCCATGATACCTGAGGTCTACTAAATGCACTATAGGTGTCCCCCTTTTATAAGGCCACCCCAAATGCTGCCAAAAAGTGGCCTTATAAGAGGGGTGTCCTCACTTGAGGGTGAGAATATAATGCAGGCATGTCATTTATTCACTTATTAGCAATAAGTTGCTTTTTTTCTCAAAATGTAAGAAAACAAGGAGTTGTGATCTCAGTCCAAGAATTCAGAATTTGGTATTACATGTATCTTGGAAAATGTAAGTTGTTGGGTGTCAGCCCTTGTGTAAATTCACTTATTTTGAAATTTGTAAGTGACATGCCTGATAGTGGAAATAAAATATTTTCCTCACAAGAATGCTGGCCTTTCAAGAAGGGTGGCCTCTGGTGAGAGGGGTCTTATAAGAGGGGGACCACTGTAGTGGATTTTATTGGTATAGGGTCACACCTCTGCGTCAGTTACTTCCCACTGTTTCATTATTTAATGTGGAGATCTTCATGGTTTAAAAAAAAAAGATTGAGAGAGAGAGAAAGAAATTGCAACAGAGACACAAGAACAGTATTTTGTAGATCGAAAGTTATGTCTGACAGAATAAGATATAATCTGTACTGTGTATGCATCCATGTGTTGACTCTCTTTCTGACCCCTATTCCAGTATGTTTGCACAGCTTTTATGGTGGTGGAGTAAGAGTGTGTTAATGTCCAGTCTCTCTGTATTTTGTATTCTGCATTTTGCATTATCATTTGTTTGCCTGTGATTTTTGTTTGTTTCTTTTTAATATATGTGAAGTATTGTAAACAACTTTTCTTTTTTAACAAACTGCACCTAAAGTTTTGTTTTGAGTGTTATGCAAACTGCAAGGAATGTTTTGAGTTTTGCGTATACATGTACATGCGTAAGGCTCCTTGCACACAGGCTTTACTCTGTCTTTCAGCTGATGAGAATTTCATATTAAAAGCCCCATAAAGGGCCTGACACTGAAACACAAAAGTGAAAAAAAAACAAAAAAACAAAAAACAAAAACAAAAAACACAACATTTTTTTATGGTTTTTGACAGTGAAGTTCAATGCATTTTACCTCTAACTGGGCTCATCAGCAACTGAAAAACAGTAGCCAGAAACACATTATGTTTCTGCAAGCAGTGTTTTTAAAAGTACAAAAAATACACACTATGATGTTTTATCATTGCCTGATAAAGCATCCTCCAGGTGCTGCAGGGGCAGCCAGAGCATGACTTGTCAGGCAGTGTATTAACTCTTTCAGTGCCTATCACATCTAAAGTTGATCTACTGAAGTCAAACCAGTCTGAATTATCATTAGGATCTCAGATTCGTATCCTCATAAAAAGACCTTTCATTCAAGTACCAACATGCCTCTAGCTCCAGAGAGAAAATCCCGGGTGAACAGCTTTTCTCTGCACGCTTTGGGTGCAGTGCGCCCAATGTGTGCCAAGAAAAGCTGTTGATTCTGTCCAAAATTTGGCACTTAAAGAGTTAAACACTGACCTTTATCCCTGTCGTGTATAATGTGCGAAAACTTTGTGTGCCTCATATTAATGTATTCTGTCTATAGTATAATGTATTTTATTTACCCCTAACTCCTTTTTGGTGACCACAAATGTGCACCATTGCTTTCACTGTTGTCATGGGAGCTTATTTTTGAACGCGATCAACATAGCACTGGTGTGTGGCTTCCTTCCCCGGACACATTCTTTTGAAAAAAAATAAAAATGCACACACCAAACGTTTCACTTGGCACGCCCTTAGGCAGCCTGGTGATAAATACCACTTAGGCACACCGGACACTTGCCTGCATGACCAGCCCTTCTTCTCATGCACAATCTTTGGAACAGAGCACCAAAATGTTAACTGGGTTCACCCGTATTTGACACATGTAGCATCAAATATTTGCTACCAATAACCTATAAAACAAATTTTTGCATATCGGGGAAAAAAAAATGTCTTTTGCAGACGAATGAGTGAAGAGAGTCAAAAAAGAAAAAAAAAAGAAAGACTGTCATTGAGAGTTACTTATCCCCTAGTTACCCACCAAACTTGCATGTGTGTGTATGTTTGCATGTAGACCAACCAGTGAAGGCTGAAGAGGTGATAGAAGCTCCAATGAAAAAGGCCAGTTCAGGGTACACAGGGGGAGGTGGTAACCCCTACTATGCTGCCGAGTTAGACAAAGCCAGAGGTAAGACTGACGGCAAAGACGGTGGCAAGCACTGGTCCTGTCTGACAATTTTTTTTGGGGGGTGGGGGGGGTGGGTGGGGGTTTGTTAGAATTCACCAAATTTTAGAAAGTAATGAATAGACAGTGAGATCTCATTAAAATAATGCCATATGTCCATTGCAAAATGTTGCAGATAGCTGAATATGTCAGATAAATGAGTAAAAATAACGCTGGAATCTGACTTGGAAGTCACTGAAAACTGGTGGTGTTAAGTGCACTTGTCAGATGTATTAGTCTTAATTCTTTCATATAATAAAATATTCATGTATACATGTATGTGATGACAAACTACCAGACAAAAAAATTTAACAAAATCAAATAAACAGATGTAATTGACTGTGAGGTATTTTAGATTTGCATAAATTTGATGTGCAGTAATTATCCCTTTGCAAAACCACTGATGAAAAAGACAAAATGTGTCACTGTAATGAAAAAGTAGATTGAGTCTAATTTGTTGACACATAAAACTTACAAGCAACAGATGATGATGATGATGATGATGATGATGATGATGATGATGATGATCATCATCATCATCATCATCATCATCATCATCATCATCATCATCATCATCATCATCATCATCATCTGGTAGGCCACTGCTACTTGTTAGGATGATGTTTGCAACAGCTATCCAGTTTATTATATTTGAAGTCAATATTCAGGACATTTAAATTTCCTACTTATGGAAATAGAAACTTGATTACTTTGTATAAAACCCTGTCTGTGTTGTTCTGCTCAATGTTATTGCATTTTAACTGTCACTGCGGCTTCTGCCTTCACATCCAAATGTTGTACATTCAGTCATAGTCATCATGGATTTTCTTCATGCTGTTTTCGTATTAAAATGAAATGCTGCTTTCATGTTCCGATTCCCCATAAAAACAACTGTGATTCAAGTCTGACATCTGTGAGGCCATTGGTTTTGTACCGTTCTGACAATCATGCTTCATCTGTGATTATGACAGTTGGAGCATGACTTGGCAGGCAATGCTGAATGCACTGACCTTGCCCCAGACCTTGACCTATAAAGCATGGTGGCATGGTGTAAACCTATTTCCATCCTCTTGAGCAATGTTTGCTGTGAATGTTGTGTGTTTTGCATGGCAGAGAAGCCTGAGAAGCCAGTGCATGCTCCGGCCGTGTCTGCACCCGTTGTTGAAGCCATGATTGAGCCACCCATACAGGTGCAGTCTGCACATGTCACCGGTGGCCGTGGTAACCCTTACTATGCAGCGGAGCTAGATAAGGCCAAGAAAGGTAGGGCATTACACGGGACGAAGTGCTCAACCCAAACCAAGGAAACCTGTGGATGGACTTGGCGCATGTTTCATGTGTTCTGCACTTTAAAAAAAAATATATATATTAACATTGAAATTAATGAAAATCATTGAATCAGACATTTTTTTCTCCAGTCGCTTTTGGCTTGTGTTGGTGGGAAAGGGTTATGAAGAGGGCATACCAAAGAAGAAAATGTCAATTAAATAAAATATGCTGTGGTTGAATCGTCAACACAAGTTGCATATATGAAAACCTGGTCATGTTGCCTGTTAAACAACAATTTATCTATGTACAGTGTTACACAGGAACTATTGTACAGTTAGCTTTTGTGGCCAGTTCAGCTGGTCATAGTTTATCTAACTTGCCTGCTAATTATGTTATAAGTGACCCTTCAGACAACAACGTCGCAACAAGCAACAAAAAAATCTGTGTTTTTTGTTTTTGTTTTTTGTTTTTTTTTTGCCAATAAACAAAATGATAAAAAATGCAAGTTAGGGTGCACTTTTCAAGTGATAAAAAATGTGTTTATAATAGTAGAACTTGTACATATTTAGGCCCAATGGTACTGTTACCTTTGGGATAGTATGGAATTGTCTGATTTCTCATTATTGTATGTTTCTTTTATTTCAGAGGCAGAGAAGAAAGCAGAGAAAGAACCAGCAGGTATGTGCAAATAAATAAACAGATGAATAAATGAATAAATCAATGAATCAGTGAGTGAGTGAGTGAGTGAGTGCGTGGGTGGGTGGATGAGTGAGTGAGTGAGTGAGTGAGTGACTGGCTGACTGACTGAATGGGTGGATGGATGAATGAATGAATGAATGAATGAATAAAATGAAATGAGCAAGGCTAGGATAAAACAAAATATAACAACTGTGCTTGAAGGGTAAATCTAGACAGTAAATTAGGCTTCTATGTATTGCTTACATGTACCTATATAATGCGTGTCTTCTATATTTCATTTGATTAGAATTTCTCATCGTCTATACATTTCCTCAACTTCCTTTATTGTAACAGTCATTTTATTGACAGTTCAACTATATAATTATGAAATTGTAAAACCAAGACAGTTAAAATTTAAATTGTAGTTTGAATCTGGACCCATTATAATTCAGATTGCATAACGTCTGATGTGAATGGCACACATCAATGTCTTGCAAGATTGACTTTAGTCTGTGTTCTGATTGTGTATAAGCTGTCTCCATGTACAAAAAAAAAAAAAAAAAAAAAAAACCTTTTTAACTTACAGCTACAGTGGAGCCCCCTATTGAGGCTCCCATGAAGGTAGCCCAAGCAGCCAGTGTCACAAGTGGCAATCCCGCATACGCGGCCCAGCTGGGGTCCGCTCCGGGTAAGATTTCTGTTATTACCTTGTATGGTTGTTTATGCTTGACCCAACTGAAACATAAGTCGGCTTTTCAGCTTTCTAGATGTCATCATATTATCAAAGAAAAAAAAAAACGTTTGGAGAATGTGAAGGGGTGAAATATAACATCTTGAGAATATTTCAAAAGACATGAAATATGACTTCATGGAAATATTTCAAAAGACTGTACTGTTTATTAGTGCGGCGAAGTTGACCTGCCGGAGCAATCTACAGCTTTGCATTTGTCCCATATACATGTAGTTTGCATAACTGTCCACATCAAACGTTTCTCAGAATGTCCAAGCCGTATTTTAGTAATGATTGCTGCAGACAGTAGAAAGTACATGTAGGGCTTTTGGTAGAGACTACAGACCGGCCCTAAAAATATGTTTGTTGTGGATAACAGATGGCATAGACTTTCACCAGAGAGTGAGTTTTGTTGTTATATATTGTGCAGAAGTTTTGTGAAGCATTATTGGGGATATTTTTGCTGTGTCTTTGAGACACAGGCATATAAATATTGGATGATCCAAAACGTTGGAAAAGAACAATTCCCTCATACTTCATGCATATGAAGAGTGAACAAAACCTGGTGGACCGGAAAGTTATTCGCTTCATAAGGGAGCCAGAAAACTTTATTAATAAAAGGGCTGCATACCCCAAACTGTATGCAGCTTTTTTGATAAAGTTTTCTGGCCATAAGGGAGGGTAATCCTCAACAAGGATATTTTTTAAGGGCAGCCGGATACAGTTTGTGATGTTTTGTGCCACCGCAGTGTAAATATGTACCATGCTTAGCAATCCTGCATCAGGGCTGGACACGCATCAAAATCACAGTAGCATCAACAATCTGAGTTTCCCCTCTTTGTAGTGATGCTACACATGTTTAGGACTTTCCTGACACTTGTGTAGCACTTGTGTGCTACAGGATGTCCACCCCTGGTGCATGTACAGTGGTCCCCCATTATTAAGTCCCCTCTCACAAAAGACCACCACTCTTAATAAGGCCACTATAATTGTGCACAATATAACCATTTCAAAGGTACTGTTCCCTCCCCCCGCCGAAAAAAAACATTCCTATAATGTGGGTACTTTTCTAGTGTTGTAAGGGTGGTCTTACTAGAGGGAGCCACTGTATTATATAACCTAGCATCCTGCGCATGTGTTGTGTGTTTGCATGTAGTTGTGTCTGGGCCTGCCAAGCCTGAGCATTCGCACGTCACAGGAGATAAAGGAAATCCATTCTACGAGGCTGAACTTTTGAAATCAGGTGAGCACAGCTAACCCAGCCTCTGTCCCTTCACATTAAGAGCACAAAGAACTGGTTCGGAATTTGGGATGTTATGTAACCCATGCATTTTTAACCCGTTCCCGCTCAAATCACCCCAGAGTGCCGGGATGTCAATTGTTGACTATCCTAACCTTTTCACATAAAATCTCATCAATATAATACGTTTTTGCTAAGGATTGAAGATGATTTAATGATAGCATGCCTCAGGTCAACAGCTTTCCTTGTCACATGTTGGGTGCAATGCACCCAATCTACACCAAGGAAAACTATTGATTCAATCTTATGTTAGTTAAGCAGCACCAATCTTATGTTAGTCAACCAGCAAAAGGTTAATTGCAAAAATTGGAGGAAAAAGTTGCTACTTTGACCCTTTCCTAGTAAGAACAGGACTTAAGTCAACAGCTGTCCCTGACATGGGTGGGCCTGACCATGAAAGCTGTTTACCTGGGGCATACTTTTATGTATGCAATTTGCACAAGAAAACGTTTTCTATCAATGAGAAACTGAAGTAAAAATATGAAAGCAGGTGATAAGTTACATGCTTTTGAGCAATTTTAGTGGAGGAAAAAAAAAAACTAAGTTGACAACAAAGTAGAAAAAGTAGATCCTGCATGGGTGCATCTTATTCTGCATTTTTGTTTTATTGATAGTACACATTATTGAAAGGGTAAAGACAGATAAACTGCCATTTTGCGACAAAAATTTTACACATGCTGTACTCTCTTGTCTCAGTGTTTCATTTGAAATAGAATATAAATACAGATTTAGTGGCACCCATTGACTTTGGATAAAATACAGTAAGCAGCTTTCATTGGGGAGTTGTGTTGCTGTGATAGGCTTTATCTATAATTTTCCTTCAGATTGTTTTTCTGTGAAGATGAAATTAAGCAGAAATTATTGCAGTGGCCATCAGGCCAGTTTTGGCCCTTCAGCGGTAAAGTTTGGGTGATGGCCCAATATTTGTTTTTTTCTTTTTTTTGAAATCAGAACTCAGAGTAGTCGATTTCACAGACACCCTTCTTCTAATTAATACTTTAGAAAATTATGCTCTTTTAAAGATTTCACCAAATACACAACTGAATTTGGATCAAAATATCCATCGTCTTATATTTATTATAAAAAGAAAATGCCACTCATTGGCCTCCCGCCCCTGCTTACTGTTAAGTGCTAATTAAAAAGTGACAAAACGAAAATGCCTTGATACACGAGGTTAAGTGAAATAACTGGTCCCAAATTTCCATATATTTAATAGAGCTTGAATATCGAGTCCTGTGTTCTCACCAGCTTCATGTTGCTGGCTTTGATGTTTATAAAGTGCCAGTCCAACTCTGGCACTTGTCCACTAAATTTTGGGTTGTCACTATACGGTGGTCCCTACCATGAAGAAGACCTCCTTTGAGAGACCACATCTTTTAAGACCACTGTCTTATACATGCATTTTAAGACCACCTGCACTATGAGACCATTTTGATGCTAGTGGTAGTGTTTAATAGTAAGTACCATTGTGTAATGGGATAAAAGTCAAGCATTTTTAGAAGAGCATTAATAAAGTAAAAGATATGGCTTGTTTCTCCCCATGATAACCCTCAGAAATGCCCATTGTTGCATTTTTCTACCCCTTTGCACTTTGGACTGCCATAAATTGCCTTGAAATAGGATGTATTCATTTTTAAATGTGGTCCTACTCTAACACCTATCAAGCAAGAGAGGGAGCCACCTGCATCAGGGCAGATCCATGTATTTAGCATGGTCAAAAGTCCTTTCCCAATAAAATGAACAACACGAACACAGAATAATCTTAAGAAAATGTGTTAACATATATTTGAAACATAAAGGATGCCTAAATTGATTAGAAATGGGCTCTCTTTTGGTTGAAAAGGTGTTATTTATGGATGTTTGTGTAGTATATAATACAAATCTGCCCTGATCATGGTGGAAGCATCAGTCTGTTGCCCCAGCAACACAGGAAGTGCGCAGGATCGCAGTTACATATGAATATCTCCTATTGGCCCAAATTACATAAAAATGCCATGAATTTCACAATGTTGGCATCTCTGTCTCCTCCTGCGTGTGCCTGCTTTCTGTATGTTACACTTGCTTATTGCCTGACAGCACTTGACGCACCCGTTGAGAAACAGCAGGGGACAGTCACAGGCGATAAGGGTAACATCATCTATGCAGCCTACTTGCTTCAGCACGCAGGTGAGAACACCGTCTGCTTGCGTCATTATTAACCCATGATGTGAGAACATAGTGTACTTGGGTGATTGTTAACTCTCCAGGAAAATAAGAACACCCTCTGCACAAATTATTGTTAACCCTTGATGCAGGTGAGAACAGATTGTTGAGTGATTGTTAACCTTGGATGCAAGTGAGAACACAATGAGGTTGAGCGATTATGTTTTGTAACCCTTCATGGAATTGAGAACATGCTATGCTTGATTGACTGTTAACCCTTGATACAAGTGAAAACACACTGTGCTTGAGTGGCCGTTAACCCTTGATTCAAGTGAGAACACACTGTGCTAGAGTGATTGTTGACTTTTGATGCAGGTAAGAACACCGTCTGCTGAGTTGTTGTTATCCCACCACAGAAGTGACAGTGCAGTCTTTATTAAGTGATTGGTAACTGCACAAGAGAGAATGTAGCATGTTGATTGATTATCAACTGTTCAGTCAGATCAGAATACAATGTATACAGGCTATCCTTGAAGGGGGGTAAGGGGGGGGGTCAGTACGCTGGTACAGGTAATTATTTTTCTAGAGTACGTAGTACGGAAAATAAAAATCTTTCAAAATTTTGGATAGTACGAAGTACGTAAAATAAAAAGCCCCAGTACACCAGTACGGGAAACCCCTTTCCCACCCTCATCCTTTGCTGTGTCACTCATGGAGCCCCTTTGTCCCTGGACTCCCTTAGTGGTTGTGCATTGGAGCTGTATTGTAATGTCTGTCCTGTCTTTGTCACCCCTCTACAAGAAAGATTAATATAGGGCTATGCCCTTCTTCATTTGAAATAAAATAAGTTTAAACCAATACAGTCTGCCTGAGTGATTGATAACCCATGCAGATGCTAAAATACTGTAAATTGCCTATTTTCACATTCTTAAATTTTCATGGTTTTTGTATTTATGACATTTCACTGTAGTTTTAATTTCACTAATGTGGATGTAATTTCTATTCGGACAATTTAAAATACTATTTCACTGTTTTTATTTTCACAGTTTTGTGGCATCAGCAAAATAAGTAAAAACAAAACTGCAGCGCAATTAAAGCAGTTTACTGTAGTCAAGTGATTATAACCTCTGCTCAAATGAGAACATCGTCTGCTTCAGTGATCGGTAATTGCCTTCACAGATGAGAACACAAGTCTGCTTGAGTGATTTTACCCCCCTAGCAAACCTTGAGCAGCATTGACATAGCCATGTAGACTGTGCAGTGTAGTCGGGCTTACTAAAGTTGTCCCTTTAACATTGTTGTGCTACAGCTGTCGTCATGCTGGCCAAAATACAGTCCTGTAAACTTTTTTTTTTAGATAACAACAAATACAATCAAACCTTGCACTAATGGACATCTCAGTAATGCGGACACCTGTCTAAGATGAATGCCATACAGCTTGCCCCTGTGTGTCTCGAGCTTAAACTTATATAAGATGGACAATAGACAGTGATTTTATGTTCATGGCGGATAGTAACCCATCATAAAACATGCATGTACCATTAAACAAATGGATCAGTGCCAAATGAATATATTTTGGAATTATCATTAAAATATGTTATATGTGAGATAAAGAATATCACAAAATTGTGAGAGATATCAGGAAAAAAAGGAAAGAAACAAAATAGAAAGGCAGGATGCTTCTCTTCTCTCTTTGAAGCAAAACAAAAACAAAACTGGTGCAAATATAGTTTTCAGGTTTTCTTCAAAACAAATATGGAGAAAGAAAATCTCCCGGTATATATATATATTATTATTATTATGTTTTTTGTTTATATTTTTGTCTCAAACAGTCTCAGTTCATGTAATTGGGAACTTTGAATGGCAAATTAAGAATTTGATCAAAGTGAAAAGTGATTTCCACATTTGTACAGGCATGTATAACATTTCACATACATGCCACAAATCCAACATGTATTTACAAAATACCCCCCAAAGCTGATTTCCAGACTGGCTTTGAAATAGACTATCACTTGTTCACGGTTATGAATAGGGAAAATTGCACCCCATAAACTTTGATTGCAATACAATTTCAGAAGATGCCAAGAAGGAAGAGGAGAAATCTAAGGAAAAGCAAGCCTCCACTGACAAGAAAGATTCCCAGACCAAAGATTCTTCGGTGACTGACAAACAGGCAAAGCCTTCATCAGAACCTGCAGCGAGCAAAACGAAAGAAGCACCAAAAGCTGCAGCACCATCTAGTGATAAAAAAGACAAAGCTTCAGAGCAGCAGAAATCGAGTACAGAGACAGTAGATCCATTGTTTGGTTCTGTTACGCCGTCCAAAGAGGCAAGCAGGAAGAAATCTACAGAGAAGAAACCGGCAAAAGATCCATTGTTTGGAGATGAGAGTGGGGATAAGTAAGTTATAGCATAAGAAAATTTGGTTAAAACATATTTTTCAATAAAAAAAAAAAAAACAGTAAAAAAAACCCCAAAACCAGCTAAGAAACAGGGCTTTGTGCTCTATGAATCCTTGATGATTTAATGGCCCCTATAATCCGAAAGTGTACAAGATCTGAGATCTGCATATCACATACCTGTCAACATTTCAAAACTAAATAGGAAAATTTTTGTAATTTTGAAAAATCCATGGGGGACATTTGTATTTTTTTTACAAAGAATGTAATAGAAAATACTAAATTTTTATGAGATTGTGCCAAATTTGCATAAATTTATGCGTAAACTTCAAAAATTTTGGATGCAAAAGTGGGCGACTCCCACCTTATATAATTATGAGGGAGACTTGAGAGGTGTGATATTACTGCATGCACCGAGTGATGTGTCCTCATTGGAAGGTTACTATAACACTAATTTAAAACAGTTTTAGATCTCCACACTGTTGCAACTAAGCCACAGCCTGTACACATCCTGCCTTCACGTCATCACAATACGTGTACACATGTTTTGCTTTACGCACAGTTACTTGTGCACATAAACAGGTCCCTTGCATTCAGTTCCTAATGAGTTAAGTTGAACAAAACTTGTGGAACAATGTTTTCAAATTTATCCCCTACCATTGAATAATTGAATAAATACATTTGATTAATTATTTGTTCCTGATTAGTTAGTGTTTTCAAATATTTGTATTGCAGACCTTTGTTTGGAGAAGACAGTAACGTGGAAGATACCTTTGGCACCAACTTTGCTAAACCGAAAGACGGCGACAAGTCAAGTCAACAGAAAGACCAGAAATCTGCAGAGAAAAAGACGGGAAGCAAAAAGTCTGACAATAAGAAAGGTGGAACAGTGGACTCTGATGATGTGAGTACCAAACAGAAGACCTCCTACATTTGGCTAGATTGAAAGAGACACTTGTATCCCATGCTCATATTCTTCACAGAAAAAACTTGTATTCAAATACCACCACATGCCAGGTGTAATGTCAGTGTTTTTTGGTATGTGTTGTGTGTGTGTTTTATACATTGCCATACAACTACAAGTCACACCACAGTCACAAGGGCAACTTTCTTTCTTTCTTTCTTTCTTTCTTTCTTTCTTTCTTTCTTTCTTTCTTTCTTTCTTTCTTTCTTTCTTTCTCTCTCTCTCTCTCTCTCTCTCTCTCCCTCCCTCCCTCCCTCCCTCCCTCCCTCCCTCTCTCTTTCTTTCAGTTTTTTAGTTGTTTTATTTGTTTTTTTTGTTTTTGTTTTTGTTTTTTTTTTGGGGGGGGGGGGCTGAGAAACTAGTGTTTGTTGTTTTCCACCATGTGGATAACACCATAAAAATGCCTCAATGTGCCTGTAGCTCTATGGTGCAGTCAATGGGGTCAGTCATTCTATACCAGTGACACATTTTACCATGTATTTTAATGGTGTTAATGACAATCGCCCGTGAAAGTTTGTGATTAAAGTAAGTTTCATTGAAGCACAATATACACAGTCAGAGTGAGTGGTGTGCTCTTTACCTTGTCACATTGTTTTTGTTTTTGTTGTCATTTACATGTCGAAAATAAAGCTCTTTCCAGTTCATTTATCAACTCTTGCCAACGGCGACTTAAGTCAAACTTACCTAAGACAAACTGCTCTGACTGATAATCAAGGTTCTCCTGTTTCTTTTTAAAAAGATGTTTCATTCTAATACCTGCCTGTTGCTACATCAAACGGGTCCAGGTCAACAGCTTTCCTCATCGCAATGTGACCAAAGCATGCCGAGGAAAAGTGTTGACACTGTTCAAAACTTGCCACGGAGAGAGTTGACAAAAAAAGGGACACGCTGAAGTAAGTTACGGTATTTTGTTTGTACTAGTTGAACCTGGGCTTCTACATTTTTCTAACTTCTCTTTCAGGATTTGAAGCCCAAACCTCCTCCGCCGCCACTGTTTGGTGATGATGATGATGACGATGACTTGGACTGGTTGAACTGAAGTCAAGTGGCATGTACTGCCCATGAGGAAGAGAAGCTATGAACTCTAAATGTATCCATGTATGTGGTCTTATGCAAGGGACCATTCATTATCTCACCATGATATTGTAACAGTAACATGCAAGAACTCAATTCTGACCTCGAACCAACTGAAAAGGTCAGAGTTCAAAAGCTTTGTCAAGCTGTTTTTTTTTTTTTTTTTTTTTTTTTTTTGCCGTACCATGTGACCAAAATCATGATAAAAGTTTGATGACCTCACTCATAGTTGCATCAGGTGGACGTGTACATACTTCATCCATGTATTAAAATCTTCCCTTATTTCCCATGTACTGCGGACTATTAAAATAGACAACTTTTTAGAAGTGACAGAAGTGGCCCCCAGTATGGACAAGGATAAGGATGATGCCTGTGTGGACACCATTACATCACAGGGGTTGAGAGGATCACCATATATGGGATTTTACGTACATCCATTTTACCCCTTTCACACTTAAAGTCACCCAGAAGTGTCCAGATGTAGATTGCTGTCTTCCATAATCTTTTCACGTCATTTTTTTTCTGTCAATCAAAATCATTTTTGGTGAGAATTTTATATAAGACGTATCATGATAGTGTGACCCAGGTCAACAGTTTGACTATGTGCTATTTGGACACATTGGCCTCAACCCACACCAAGAAAAGCTGTTGACTCAGTCCGACTAAGCAAGATTGCACTTACAGCCAGAGATCTTGAGTATTAGACATTGAAAAAGGTCCTTTCTTTTGACCAGGAAAAATTTGGTGTGGGAATATGTCACTAAATAGTGCCTCAAGTCATTGAACGAATTCGGGTGTTTTGCAGTTGGTCAATTCTGCGATGCATTGCTTTGTGTATTGACTTTGTTGTTTTGTTGTTGTCATGGAAACATTTTGATTAAATTTTGCACTGTGGCTTATTTTTTCTTTCTTAAACATAATAAAAGAAAGAAAAACAATCATGAAAAAGCTGCCAGGGAAGAAAACTTGAAATAGGTTTTGAAAAACTTGTCCTATTTCATATCTTGTACGGTGCCAGCTCAATTTGAGCGAATTATATACTGAAATGATCCATTGTTGGTGAACAATATCAAAATCATAATTGGGAGTAATATTTAAAAAAGTTACTATGTCTAAAATCTAAATGTTATTCACAAGTGAAAAGTATAGCATAGAATAAAGTTAAATACAGAAACCACTTGCTTGATAAGGATCTTGTACAGTACTTAATGTGTGTGACAGATGGCGCTGTACGTTGGTCGCAGTCAAAGCCTCTGTACTTTTACCTGTACCCACCAAGGTCCGAAAAGGTTACATCAGGTACTGTTTAACCCTTTCCTCCTTGAGTTATGACTGAGTCAACAGCTTTCCTTGGTATGGTTTACCATTGTCAAGGAAACTATTGACCTGGGACATGTGATCTTGATAGGTCTCATCTGCATTTCTCAGTCAAATTGTTTTTTTTTTTATTACTGTTGAAATAAGTTGAAAACACTGAAGCAGATGACATTTTATTACCAGCCAGTTTTGGCCAGTTATAAAGGGGTAAAGGGTTAAAGTTCATGAAAAGTGGATTGCATATCTTGCATAAACCCTCCAGCAGTGGTGTCCAAAAGGAACATGATGATTCTGTGAAATCTTCGATTGAAGACAGCCCTTTAAGACTACATTTGGATCTTTACTTGTTATTCAAGGCTAGTTTCCCCCTTTCCTCCTTGAAGCAGGTAAAACTGGCTGGTATTTAGATGTTGTCTGCTTCAGTGTTTTTGACTTAATTTCAACAGTAACGAAAAGCACTTTAAATAAGAATTGTTGATGAGACCTATCAAGATAACTTGCCCGGATCAACAGCTTGCCTCCACCTTGTGTTGGGTACACATCAAGGATTTGGGTCAGCGCCCAACACATGTCAAGGAAAGCTGCTAATTCCATCTTAACTCAAGGAGGAGAGGGTTAAAGACCTGATCCGGCACAACATGGGGATCTTTGAGAAATACTTGACTGTAATATTGATAAACGTAGGTCCGTGTGCTATCTGCAGTGAGGATCATACCAATGGTGCTACAATTGAAGTAAAAGATGAATTGGGTCAGTCATAATGGTCATCAGCATCGTTTTCAAACCAGGCTTCAGTTAATCTAGTTATGTGTCACATTTAAGTCACTTTTGACCAGAATATTTATTTACACTGTGAATTATCTCTATCACTGACGAGTATTGTAATGCTATCCTCTTATGGTCTAGTATGTTTGTAGGCATAGAGTTAGAAGGAAGCAAAAACAGGGAGCATAGAAAATTGACATGAATGAGAAAAGGCAAAAAGACCTCACCATGGCCACCTGGTGTCAAATGTTTCTGGCCCGAGGGAGGGTGCAGTATTCAATATAGTCTATTATATTTTATTTCATTCCACTTCATTCTGCAAGTATTGTAATATAACAAGTTGGTGGTCAGAGTAAGGTAGTTATCACTTGTTGTGTAGATGAGAGCTTTAACCATTTCCCGCTCAAATCACTCAAAATAGCTGGGATATACATTTTGACTGCCGCAATGCTTTGACTTAAATTTTTCACTGCTGTAAATTGGTTTATTTTCACGTGTATAAATTTTCATGGCTTTTGTATTTTTGACATTTCACTATAGTTTTGATTTCACTGTTTTGGACATAATTCCCATTCAAACAATGTTAAAATACTATTTCACTGTGTTTTTATTTTCATGGTTTCGTGCCATCAGCCAAATAAGCGAAAATAAGAAAACAATGAAATTAAAGCAATTTACAGTAATAGAAAACACTTTTGATGAGAATCATATGTAAGACCTTTAATGATAGCATGCCTCAGATCAACAGCTTTCCTTGGCGCCAAGAAAAGCTGTTGATTCAGTCAATTCTAACCAAGGACTGGTTAATTATTTGTTGATAGACTGGAGGAGGCTTAAGTGATGAGATTTCCGTGCAAATATTTGCCACGCTCACATTTCATGCGTAATATTTTGCATTGTACTCACCCCTCACATCAGAGAATTTGCATATTATTAACCACACGTCACGCAATGAAACACCTTCCAATGTGGAGTTAATGACACCAGAGGCCAGCACTTGACGGTGCCAGAAAACAGTTGTAAACAGTAATGGATCTATCACGGTTTCAGATTCATCACAGATAGCTGTATCTTTAATTATAAGCAGGATCACGAGATACATGTATTCAGTGTTTTTGCATGTCAGGTTTGATGCTGGGTTCAAAATGGAAATGATCATATTAGATCTATGCTGCCCATGTAAGGCATAGCGAGATCAGGGCAGTGAACAGCTTTTGTCTCTGGTTGTAAAAATGTCAAGCTTAGCCATCCGTAATATTAGCAGATCAAGAACTTGGTGTAAAATTTGCTGCTTATCTGGGTTTTAGATCAAGAACTCAGTGTAAAATTTCCTGTTTATCTGGCCTTTACGGTCTTTTTTTTTTTTGTCTTTGTAAAACACAACACGTGATCATTTTCTAAACAGTATTTTATGTAGAAGACTGACCTGCCAAGAAAACGGATTATGCTTATTCACTTTGCGTGGGTCATGTTGTATTATTCATCATTAATCTACATACAAACCAGTTCACACTCATGTACTGTTGTAATTTGATTAAGAAATGAATACTTGGTGAGGGAAATGTACAGAAAGTGTAATGTATAGGCAGAATAAGATATTTTAAAGAGGGCTTAGTCCTACTATTTAAAAGTTGTCTAAGCCGCAGTAAAACATGAATACAAACATTGAGCCAGAGTAGAATAAGGTACAACTTATGAACTTCATGATAAAAATGGAGTCTGCTGAGCAGATGAAAGGAACAAATTGAACAATATCAAATGCTGATACCATTTTTATCACAATTTTTTATGGAAATGTTAAATATTTTTGCCTACTGCTTACAGTTAAAAAATTTGTGTATCTGGCTGTTTGTGCAAATAGTCAATAAATGCCGGTATATTCTGAAAGAGTATGACTTTCTTGTTTACTGACAATACACACTTGTAACTGTTGCCTTTGCATGGTGCAACTTGGGTGTATTTTCTAATGTACAATTGACTACTGCCTTTAACAACCTGTGTTTATGGCCTCAGCATGGCCACGGAGTGTCATTGTATTTTGGTGCAGTGTAGGGCTCAGTCTTCGACTTTATTTTATTCCTCTAAACTGTGCAAAATAGCAATTAAGCTTGGACTCTGAACAAGGTCATTATTACTTCTTGCCAAGATGAGAGCTTCAACCCTTTTGTACCCAAAATCACTCAAATGCAGAGGACTTAAATTGTCATCTGCCACAACATTTTAACACATCCATGTGGGAGGTAAGACTATAAGAATGCCAGTAGGCCTGGAACTTTGTTAAACATATAAACATTCCTTGAGGCTGTGTGACATCAAAACTGTGACATAAGTACACATACTTTTTCAGCCAGGCAACTGATGCCAAAGGTTGCAGGTTGAGACCCGCTATATTTTTGGCATTTCCTCAATGCTGGTGGATTTAAGTCCCCGATTCTGGAAATAAATGCCGTAAATATACTGCAAAACCGTGTTGATATGGCACTCGCACATAAGTACCTCCATTGACCCATTTTTTTTAAGAATGGGGATTTGGTCAAGTGGATATGTGCGTTTCCCATTTCAGCCAGGCGACTGATGCCAAAGGTTGCAGGTTCGAGTCTCGCTCGTTCCGCACATAAAATACCTTTGGCCAAAAGGTACCAAAAAGAAAAAAAAAATCTCCATTATTGCAGGGATATTACTATACGGTTTTTAAATTCAGGGATTTGTTTAATAACTGACATGCAAATACATGTGAAACTACATGCAGGTGGCATGAGCAGACCTGAGTAACTTATAACTTTCAAATTTGAGTCCATTTCAAGACATCTTTTCCAGTCTTTTTGCTATACACATGTATTTACAAACTGTCATTTGCACCATTCAGGAATTTCTGCTCTGTCGCATTGGATAATGAAATGATTCTCACTTCTGTACACATGTATTTGCAAACTGTTATTTGCTCCATTCAGGAATTTCTGCTCTGTCGCATTGCATGTTGAAATGATTCTCACTTCCTATTGTATGTCTTGGTACAGATTCCTTTATAAGTTGACAATTGCATGTTGTAATTTTCAAGTGATGAAGTGTTGGCTCAAAAAGACTCAAACTTACAAAATCTGTAGCAAGTTTCAAATCTTTCAGTGATTACATAATGTATCTCTAAGGAGTTTGAGTTTGGCATGAGGGACTCGTCTTTAAATTGCAACAATATGGTATTGAAGAACCTCTTGTAGATTTGATAAAAAGCCTTTTTTTTCAAATCATTTTCAGAGCGTTAATATTGGTGGAAAGTTGTCCCATTGGCTCTTGGTCGAAGCTGGTGTTCTCCCAAGATCGATTCTTGACATTAGTTGCAATATCCCTTGGGATATAAAACTTTTTGCTGATGATATTATTATTATTATTATTATTATTATTATTATTATTATTATTATTATTATTATTATCATCATCATCATCATCATCATCATCATCGTCGTTGTTGTTTTCATTGTTATTATTTTCAGAAATCGTACATGATCTGTATGGCAAGCAGTTTTGACATTTAGTCCTACTTGGCGATATCACAAAACCATTTAGCAATATCGCCAAATCATTTGGCAATATCACTAAATGGTCTTATTTACTGATACTCCTAAATCATTTAGTGTTAGGGCTAAATATTTTGGAGATATCCCTAAATGATTTAGAGATATTGCAAAATGATTTAGAGTTATCACCAATAAGATGTATTTCATGATATTGGTAAATGATCCAGTGATATCGTTAAATGATTTAGTGATATCAAAAATAAGTGAATCAGTGCATGCTGGGTAATTGTGCTGTGCCTGTAACCTGTTCCATGTAAAAGAGTGAGCATTTAGACCTGTAGGTATGACTGTAAATTTTGATGACAAAACTAATAGTTAGCATACACTATTAATTACATAGTGTTACCTCTCGACCACTATTGGCAAGACCTCTGTGTCTGGGCATGATGCCCCAGAAATTGAGATGAGGAGGTTGCTACTCACACTTGATTCTGAAAGCCTGACCGTCCCATGGCGCCATCTCTCGCTCCATGTGGAACTGACCCTGACGTCGTGCACATGCGCTCTGTATAATCCTTCCTCTTTTGGGTGCCATTACTGGCTTGCTCTTTTTGAGTGAAGCTCGGTAAATGATCGTTTGCACTCACTGTTTTTTGTGCTCTTGTATGCTCTTTTCTGCGGAAAATCTTTCTCAGCGGTCTGGGCATCAACTGATACCTAGATAGCTGATTTCTGTGATTGGATACCACTGAAATGGTAAGTGCAAAGCTGGTTGTTTGACCTGTACTTTGATTTTTCAAGATGGCATCCTGGCAAACAGAATGCAGAGAGAGGGAAAGCAGTGCTCACCAGGCTATTGCTTCCTTTTGGAGGCAGTCCATTGGTGTTGGGCCAGATACCACTACGTCTGCATCCTTGTCCTTACTGGATTGCGGACAGAAGTTGGATTCTCGGAACCACTAAATGGCAGCCTGGGATGACCATCCACACTGTTATGGTTGTTGCCTTTAGTTGGGCCAAGTTTGCTGTCCTGAGCAAACTTTCAAATACTGCCAGGATTGGGGGAAGGACAAGTGGCTGCTCTTTGAGAAAGCTAGGAGAAAGTCAGATCGTGCTAGGCATAGGCAGCAGGTAGCAAGAGCCGCCAAACGCCAGGTGAAGAAGTCAGACTCTGTTGAGTCCTCACCTGCTAAGACTCCCCATGGGAAGAAACGTAGATTTGTTTCTGCTCGTCTGTCTTCATCCCATGTGCCTCATGTGTCGAGGGAGAAAGAGCATAAACCTGCTCCGGCTTGTTTGCAGTCTCCTAAGACAGATACCCCGTGGGAGAAGGTGAAGAGACGTCGGAGTCATAAGTCAAGAAGCAAGAATTCTCCTCTCGGAATTCATGAGCGGAAGACTTTGCCCCCCATGACATCCAAATCTGCTCTTGGCATGAAGCCCAAGGTGGTCACGGCCTTGGAAGCGATATCCAGTCTGATACAGCAGGCTGAGATATTGCGTGCATCGTTTGCCCCCTCTCAGCAGACTTTCTTTTTCGGAGTCAGCTCGGAAGAAGTGTGCCAATCGACGGCCGCAGCCGTCAAGATCTTGGGTCCTCTGGATCAGAGCGCTCGGACAGCAAGCAACCTCGCAGACCGGTGTGACTGAAGTGGAAGCCTACAGGTGGCCGCCCTGGAATTCTGAAACCCCGGCCAGTCTGGGTGTTCGGGTTATAAGTCTGGGCAGTATGGAAGCCAGCACCCCGGCCAGTCTGAGTGCTCGGATCATAAGCCCGGAGTGCCAGCTACTGCACCTGGGCCTCCATTGACTTCCAGAGATCCTGGATCCGAGAGCTCGGGTAGAAAATGCATCATAGGGGATCTAGAAGGAAGACATCTAGAAAGGGGGAGCCTTCTACTGCCACTGGGCCTTTGGCCCCAGCGGTGTTGGCCCCTCCGGCCCAGGCAGAACCTCCTGTCTCAGGTTTGAGCCAGCTACCTTGCCTCACTCTCTCTCTCGAGCAGCAGGCGGACCATGAGCTTCGTGAGAATCAGCGGTTGCATGAGGAGGTCCAGGCTTCCCCTGCATTGGCTACAGCTATAATCGCCAAGGCTGAGCATACTCAGTTGGCGGAGCAGCTTGCTGCTTCCGCTTTGAGTCAGCTCTCCCTCGGACCTCAGGCCTGGGAGTTCTCTGAACTCCCTCCAGACCCCTCCTGCAGCAGATTGCTCAGTCGGTGGCAGTTGAAGTCCTGGATAGCGGCCTGGGGTAGCCTCAGCCAGATCACTTTGGCCTACAGACCTCTAGGCCAGCGGCCTCTGAGATCAAGGTGTACGAGTCTCCCCTGCCTTTTCTTTCTCTCCCCTTGTGGGAGGAGCAAGTGGAGGCAGCGTTGGTGGCAGCTATTACTTTTCTGGAGCTTCCCCCAACTTTTCACCTGGCGTGGTGACAGATCCCCTGCTGTCACAGGCCGTGGCTCCATTGTCCTGAGACAATACTTTGTTTTATTAGGCTTTTGGTGTCTACACTCCCCTCGCAAGTCCGGAGTCTTTGGCCTGGACACAGAGGAGGATGAACTGCTGATGTTGGATTCATTCGATACCAAGCCTCTCCCCAGGTCGAGAGTTCATCGCTCACGCTGTTCATGCTCTGACAGGAGCAAAGAGCCAGCAAGCATGGGTGCGGCGGGGGCTTCGGCCTCTACCCCAATGGACACAGCACGTGCACCTTCCAAGGGCTTTGACCATGTCAAAGCTCTCATTCAGAGCCTGGTTGGTGACCAAGCTGTGGTCCCACCAGCGTAGGAGAGGTCGGGTGTTGTTGCACTGTCTTACCAGGGCTTGTCTCTCGAGTACATGTGTCAACATACGCCCATACCTTTCTCGCCCTTTGTAGCTGAGTTTTACGACCAGCTCACAGTCAAGACTCGTGGCACATAGGTTCCCATTGAGCTGCTGACGCCTGGCTACGTGAGCCAGGGGGGACTGCTCCCTAAGCCGGATGTCCAGGGGAAGTGGTGCTCTGTGCTGGAGCAGATCTTCCCGTTGAGCTCATTGCCGGTGGATCTACACTGGGAAGACTTTGGTGCTAGGCAGCCAAGAACCATTACAGCATCTGCAGAGGCCTTCAAATGTTTGGAGGAAGATGCTCGAGACTCTGTTCTTGTGGCATCCTAGTCAGATGCATTGTTGGCCACTTTGGGGTCTCTCCTGGAGGACCTCAAGAGCTCTATCCATATTACAGAGGCCTTGTGAGACTGGTTAGACCAGGCAACACTCCTCGCAACTTCGTTGTCGTGAGCTGTTGATCACCAGGTGTGGACCGCTTGCACGCTGGAGGCAAACCTGCGTTTGTTGCGGAGGGACGCCTACCTCCAGGGTCAAAAGCTGCCTGACCCGATATATTTCAGACAGCCTGCACAGAGCCGTTCCCTGGAACTCTGTTCGAGGAGATATGGCGGAAGTGGTTCACCGAGCGCAGGACCTTCGGGCCTGCTCAGCAGACCAAGCACACTCCAAGGCGCTGACTGACTCTGCTCGGTCTTTGTCATCCTTGGCTGCCTCAGCCCCGAAGCGTGGTACTTCCCAGACTGCATCTACCCGCTCCTCGTCTCATGCTCCTTCGGGGACGCGACGACCGGAGAAGGGCCGACAGCAATTTAGGAAGGGCAAGCATTCTGGCAGAGGGAAGAAGTCTGGAAAGCCTCGGCGTTCCTGACTCTCAGTTCCCGGAAGGCGTCTACAGATTGCAAACTGCCACATTGTTAGATTCTGCACAGTGTCAGGTTGGCGGCTGCGTCACTGCATATCGCATACCATGGGACTCTATCACGGACGATTCGCTCATCCTTAACATCCTGAGAGAAACGGCTACACGCTGCCTTCCAGTGATGACAGCCCTCCATTAAGCAGAGAACCATGGCGGTTTGCTCCATCCCCCTCGGAACCCAAAGCATCAGTGTTCCTGGAGGCGGTTCACACGCTTGGGAGCAGGTGCACCATAGAGCCGGTAGAGGACCAAGGTTCTTCTGGCTGTTACTGGTCCCCAAGAGGGACAGAGGATGGTGCCCACCTATAGACCTGTCAACGCTAAATACCTATCTAGAAGTCCCATCCTTCTGGATGGAGACACCCCACTCGGTGGCAGCAGCCTTATGGCCCATGGATTGGACAATGTCCCTGGATCTCAAGGACACGTTCTTCCATGTGCCAATCATGGTGTCCTCATGCAAGTTCCTGCAATTCGCATTTGTGGGCCAAATATACCAGTTCAGGGTTTTTCGGTTCCGTCTCACCATGGCAACACTTGTGTTTACCAGGTTACTGCTTGCCTACACCGCTCAGCCATTTGCATTCATGTGTATCTGGATGATTGGCTTATCAGGGAGGTTCGGTGCCTAGATGTGCAGAGCCATACACGGACTGTTCTGGGACTCTGCCAATGCTTGGGCCTGATAGTGAACCTTCCCAAGTCCAGTCTGCAGCCAGAGCAGATCTTTGTCTTCCTCGGCATCCAGTTGGATCTGGTAGCCTACATCTGTCTCCTTTGGAGGACAGGTGGGACAGACTGCAGTGTCTGCTCAGGCCTTTTCTGGCTGGCAATGGCTCACCCTGCTGGGCTTCCTGTCCTTGATGGACTCCCAGGTCCCATTAGGCTGGCCCCACCATTGCCCCTTGCAGCTCGCGGTGCAGGGCAGATGGACGAGAGGCCAGGGCTATTTTACACATGTGCCGGTCCACATCGAGGATTAGCCGTACCTTCAGTGGTGGACTGTCAGGGAGAATGTCATGAGAGGACAGACATTGGAACCTTTTCAGGCCCAGTTCACCATTTGTAACATGGACACGAGTCGGACAGCGTCGGGTCCTTGGCCAACGTCCTTTACAGCTCGCTGCATTAACTTGTTGGAACTGGAGGTGATACGCTTGGTGCTCCCCCACTTCCGAGACCTGGTGGAGCACAAACATGTCTTCATAATGTGCAACAACAGGACCACAATAGCCTACCTCAACAGGCAGGGTAGGATGCGGTCCAAAAAGCTGACAGAGTTGGCCGGACGCATCATCAGATGGTGTTATGACCACAACGTCCGCACACATGTGAGGCATGTCCCAGGTCACACAAATGTCCTGGCCGATCAACTCTCGCGGGGAGGTCAGCAGGTAGGGATGGAGTGGTCGCTCCACCCCAGGGTCATTCAGGCCATGTGGGCACACTGGGGGACTCCACACATGGATATGTTTGCGACTCGCGAGAACTTAAAACTACCTGTGTACGTCTCGCCTGTCCCAGACCCCCAAGCCTTAGCAGTGGATGCTCTAGCCATTGACTGGAGCAACCTGTGGGTGTACGCCTTTCTGCCTTGGGAGATCCTTCCGAGGGTATTGCGCAAGTTTGAGTCCCACGATTCCAATCTGATCCTGGTCGCCCCCTGGCAGCCCTGGAGCAATTGCTCGGTCAACATTTTGGAAGTGAGCGTCAAGCCTCCAAACACGGACAAACATGTTCCATCGGAACCCTTCAAGTGCTCAGCCTCCATGCTTGGCAGTTATCTCCCGGCACATCTGCGACAGAGGCTTCTCGGAGTTGGTCTCAGATAGAATTGCCAGAGGAGGGCTTTGATCTTCTCTAGTTGTTTACTCGGCTCGAGGGAAGGTGTTTCCCGACTGGTGCACCAGTAGGCGAATTCACTCTTGGGCTCTGCGTGTTGTTGACATCGCAGACTTCTTGTCATATTAGTGGGAAGTTTTAGGTAAGAGCTCGAGAGCAGTAGAAGGGTTTAGATAAGCTATCTCTTCAACCCTTGCCAAGGTCTTGGACATGTGCATCGGTGGCGATCCTTATCTGTCGGCGCTCATTGCATCGTTCTACACCTACAGGCCAGCAACGTCACAGGTCCTACCTCGGTGGGACCTACCGCTGGTTTTAGTCATGTTTAAAAAGTGGCCCTTTGAGTGCCTTGAGGAACCCACGCAGGTTTCTCTAAGTACTGGATGTGGAAAACTTGTTTTCTATTAACACTTGCTTCAGGGGCTAGGAGAAGCAAGAGTCATGTTCTTGCTTATGACCGTCTCCAATGGTCAGCTGACCACTCACATTTGACTCTGAGGCCTCACTAGGGCTTTCTTGCAAAGAAACAAGTGGCTCGAGATCCGGCCATGGCCTTTAAGTGCATTGCCCTATGTGCAATGGATGCCACTCTCCCTCTCGAGGAGAAAGCCCTGTGCCTAGTGAGATCTCTTCCCTGGTACCTTTCCCACATGGACGGACTCAGAGGATGTAAGTCTGCCCTCCTTCTACCAATGAGTAACCCACGTAAGAAGCAAGTTTGCAGAAATATGATTTTATAGTAGATGAAAGGCCTATGAGACTTTGCTGCATAAGCCGAATGCGAAACAGCTTGTCTCTGCCAGAGCTCACGAGGTTCAATACCTCCTGGTATGCCCTGTGGAACTTTATGGTTGTCGACATTCTGCAGGCCTGCCCATGGCGATTCTCTACAACTTTCACCGAGCACTACTTGCGTGACATGATAGTGCACGAGAAGGGTACGTACGCCTTTGCTGTCCTAACAGGCTTCCTTTGCATGGGTTCCAATACTGGTCTGTTAGGCCTTTCCAGATTGCATCAGAGCTGCCACCATGTTCCAGTTTATGGTGCTCTTGTGGTTGATCAGATGTAGGCCTATAGGTTGGCGCATTT
>OZ026625.1:10262919-10267919 GCA_964020975.1 Hermodice carunculata | reverse complement strand
ATCTATCTATCTATCTATCTAATCCCTTTCCCTCCTGCTCACGTGTAAGTGCAACAAAGTTGATTATCCAACTTTATATCTTGGTAACTCCGTAATACCCGAGACTGTAAGTCACACTCATTCAGGTGTGACACCATCCCACAACCTAACATGGCACTCGCATATCAACCGCATTGTCACTAAAGCTGGCAAACGCTTCTCACTCCTGAAACGACTTAAATTTAAACTCTCCAGGAAAACTCTCGAAAAACTTTATCTCACTATGATTCGCCCTGTTGAGGAGTATGCATGGCTGTGTTCTTTTTGACAACTGTACCCAAGAACTGTCTGACCTGCTAGAAGGGTTACAGTATGAAGCTGCCAGAATTTGTACTAGAGCTATTAAATACACTTCTCGCGCTCGTCTATTGGCAGAAGTTTGGTGGGAGCCACTTCACACCCGGGGAAAAGTCTTTAAATTAGTATTTGTATATAAAATACTTAACAAACTTTCTCCACAATATCTATATGACCGTATACCTTATTGCGTTCCTGTACAAGCTCGCCGTCCATTGAGAAATCCCACAGAACTCCAACAAATGAAATGTAGAACTGACCGCTTCTACAAATCTTTTCTGTCATCGTCTATCAGACTTTGGAATGATCTCCCGCATGCTGTAAGAGAATCACCTTCACTCTTGAGTTTCAAACAGAAAATAAGAAAACTTCTATTTTTCCAGCGAGTAATTCCATCACATTTTTCTCATGGGGACTGCTTTGTGAATATTGTTCAGACCCAACTCTGCATTGGTTGGTCTAAATTAAACTCACATCTTTTTAACGTAAATATTGTACCATCAGCAGCCTGTTCCTGTAGCAACCCAATCGAGGACACATTTGATTTCTTTTTTCATTGTCCTCTGTACAACCCTCAAAGGCGTAAACTCTTGAATGCTGTTGTTAACGAGCTTGCCCCAGGTGTGAGCCCAAACTTGTTGATTGATCTCGTTAGAGACAGACTTTTGGAAATAATGCTAAGTGGCAGTATGGATCTTTCAAATGAACAGAATGTTGAATTTTTTTCTGCAGTACACACATTTATCATAGAGTCGAGACATTTCATTTATTGATATTGTATACAAGTTTGCAGTGCGTGCATCATGCAAATACATACAGTATGGGGGGGGGGGGTAAAGGGTAAAGGGGGTGTCCCTGATAATAATTTTTCCCTAGTACAAGGTAACAAAAATAAGAAAATATACAAACTAGAAAAGATAATTTGCTGCATAGCAAATCAGTGTGTGTGTCTTCAAATCATATTGGTATCGCAATGTCCAACTATTCCATAACATAGGGTTAGAAGTTGGAATGGCATCTCTATCTATTATAGCATTGAAGTTATTCCAGATTTAAAATTTTCTAATGGTGCTTCTTAGCATAATTTAAATTGCAACAACTTTTGTTTTTAATTCATTAGGTGCGCAATGGCCAGCAACCCCCTAGTAGAAGTTGAAGTGACATCTCTATCTATTATAGTGTTGAAGATATTCAAGATTGAAAATTTCGAATACTGCAAATTAGCATAATTTAAATTGCTACTTTTGTTTAGATTCATTATATGCGCAATGATAAATAACGCCCAAGCCGAAGTTGAAATGACATCACTATCTATAATAGTTCTGAAGATATGCAAGTTTTAAAATTTCAAATGCTGTCTTATTGGCATAACTTAAATTGTTACAACTTTTGTTTTAAATTCATCAGATGCGCAATAGTCAATAAACCCCTAGTAGACGTCAGAATGACATCTCTATCTATTATTATAGTTTTGAAGACATTCAAGATTTAAAATTTCAAATGCCGCTAACTTGCATAATTTTTAACATCTTCATTCCTCTGCATAAAAAGGCCCACTCCTTGAATGGAGGTACAGTCATGCCAAGTTTGGAGTTCTTATGTATAATAGTGTCAGATAAAAGTGTCGGACAAAGTCACTGGTAAAGAAGAAAAAGCAAAGAAGAACTGGAAAAGAAGATTTGCTTCACAGTAAATCTGTCTGGATGCCTTCAAAATGAGAATAGCTTGAAATGCTACACCTTGCCATTGTTCAACATAAACTAAATTTTGTGTATAATGCTAATTTGGATAAATTACAATGCTACAACTTTGGTTCTTGGTTTATTGGATGTGGCCATGTCACAAACTCACAAAGTGAAGTTTGAAAGACACCACAGATCCTTAATTGTACAATTTTGGATCATGGTTCATCGGGTGCAGCTTGTCACAAACCCATGCATAAATTGAAGTTGGAATGGCTCCTCTATCTATAAAAATTTTGAAGCTATTCAAGATTTAAATTTTGCATATTCACCTAATTTGCAAAAATTAAAACCTATAACTTTGGTTCATGGTTCATTGGATGCAGCTTTGCCACAAACCTAAGCATTGAAGTTGGAATGACATTTCTATCTTTAACAGTTTGGAGATATTCAACTTTCAAATTTTTCAATGCCCTTTATTAGCATAAGTTGAAATTCTACAACTTTCATTTACTGTCCATTGTATTGGCAGGTGTCACAAACCTAAATGTGCCCAATGAAATTTTGTGTCTATCTGCAATGGTTTGGAAGATATGGCGCTTTTTAAATTTAGAAAGCCCCTAATTTGCATAATTTTAAACCTAGGCCTAAAAGAGAAAAAAAAGACTGAAAATGAAAACGTGACAACCATTATTTAGAATTTCATTCAGTATTGGCAGTCTGCAATGTAACGCTGACAGTCTCCTGTCGCACGGTCAATCTACAGCTTGCCGAATTGTCACGACGGTAGGCCTACAATTCTACATAGTAAAATGCGGACCGCGGAGCCTATGCTAAAAGGCGGACCCCAACTGCGGACCCTCAATATCTTCCATACCGTCCCGAACTGTATAGGTTACACACGACACTATATTCCTTGAAGTATAATTTATAAACCAGCAATTGTAAAATTTCAGGCATTAAATATGCCTCCTTATCGAGATATTTAAAGTTCCGCCAATTCTTGCTTGTGTCTTGGTTGATAAGTGGGGTCCCGTTACGTGAACACGTGCACTCGCCCTTACCTTCACATTCATTGATCACTGTAGTGCTCAGGCCCGGGTGCTCAGGCAGCGGCCTGCTTGTCATCGGGAAAAAGCTTCTGTCGATCAACATGAGTTTTTTTGACGATCAAACCAGTTTCGATTTTAAATATAGGCTACACCCTGCCAGTTTCTAAACTTGCTGAAAAGTCCATTTATTTGTTGGTTTAAACATATCTTATTTCACCAAGTGAAAAAGGATTGGAGAAAAAGTGCAGAGAACTTTAATATGGATTCCTCTCCGTGTACATCAAATGAATTTCACAATTTCATAAACAAGATGGTGGATAATCTATACTCTATATACATTGTCATATACAATAATGCGAACTTATGGTATTAATGCAATGGTTTCACATATGAATACATAATTTATACATTTGTATGTTTCCCCGAGAGCTGCCGGACTAATGTTTCGTCATTCCTCCCCTGGCTTTTAAACCTAAACTAAAGGAAACGTCTCTCAAGCGTAACGCTGGTGGAAGGTGTAGGGAGTCGCACTGAAAGTAGGCCTACCTATATAGCAAAGGAGCGAGTGATCGATGTTAATAGTAGGCTTACATTCCGCAAAGTCCATCTCTGTGATCATCTTGTTCTCAAAGCTCTTTACCTGAAGATTCTGAATCACTGTGTCAGATTGGGGTTGACTTTTCGTGAAGCTGTTTTTGTTAATAAATTGTGGGGAGAAAATAATGTTTCAAAATGAAATTTTGACTTATATAATATGATTTCCTTCTTTCCACTACAACGTGAAAGTTACCAAAATGTTGATTGCTACCAGTACAGATATATTTTCATTTTCATTTTTATATGTACCGCAAGCAAGATTGCGACAGTTTACGTTTATAACGATATGCCTGGTTTCACATTAATTTGGTGAACAACAGAAACACAAAGCCACTAAACTGCTTTCATGTCGGATCGCACTCACAGAGGTTTCTCTCAATAGAGTGCAGCTGGACTCCTTTGCATGTAGTCTTCTTTAGTACACGAAGTCCACATCGCATGCAGACACGGTCGGAGATCACAATTTTGCGTTTAGCATGTCCACCAAGTTCTATATTCAGGTAAAAGACACTGAGGCCCCGGGTACTGAGGCCTAATCCAGGTATACAATGTATGATATGTGACACTATGAACGTTCAGTAAATGGGACTGCAAGTTTGTACTTACGTAGTTTCATGTTATGGTGTGTCAAGTCAAAAGTTGATTCATATTTCTTATTAAAGCATTATGCACCAATATTCCTGACTTGTGTATGTGTGCGTACTTAGGCTTATATTTCCGTTCCGATTTAACATGATTTAAATTTTATTTCTACAAGTACATGCATGTAGCGCTGAAAACAGAAGCTTGAACTTAGTGTGTGTTGATTACAACCTCACCTGCTCACATCAGAGCTATTCTACATGCCGCAGTTTTCACGCGTTGGGTTGGAAATAATCTTATATTTTGTCATTGAACGCAACACACCCACCTACTAATTTCTGAATTGAAATATCATAACTGTTACATTCCGGTAATCTGACCGACCCTACTGAAAAGGCCCGACCCGAAAGGGTAAATCCAATAAATTTTATGAAACGGACCCTCGGGTGACTGTCTTTCTCCTTTCAAGTGTGATTACGTGAAGGATTTTGTCGTGCCCGTGTATATGACCACATGTCCAGGGATTACTCTCTGTAAATTAGTGTAATCAACGGGACTTGACAAGTGTGAAGCCCGCCCGTATATCACTGTGCTGCGACTGTTGGTCTGCTCTGCTTCATTGTGTCAGAAAAGACTCAATGTAGCTCCAATTGCTTCCACAATTTGACACTGAAACTTTATACCATTTTAGGTGGTGATACTCAATGGCAATAATGCATGCTGGTACATAATCAGGACTTAAGTACAATCA
>OZ026625.1:10220561-10262719 GCA_964020975.1 Hermodice carunculata | reverse complement strand
CACAGCCAAATCAGCTGGTTTCTCATTAATATTCAGTGTCACGCTGTCTTTCTTAATTCCTGTGCCGATCTTGTTTCACCAACCTTCCCCTCCTCCCCGACTTTCGGATCATTTCAAAGCATTTGCCATTTTTTGTTTGTTTGCTGAGCTGACTTGCCTCAGGCTTTTTAAAAGTTGACATGTTCCAAACACACTCCCCCCCCCCCATTCCATTTCTGTATTTTAGCTTTTTAAGACATCTTAATTCTCATTAAAACTCATTTTCCTCGCACTATATGTGTTCCTCACAAAAGTGTCTGACTAAATATGTCAGATAAATGAATCAAATAATATAGAAAATAAACTTCTTGTCCCTCAAAAGTTTGTGTCATTATGTGAATTCGTCAGATATTTGAGTGTCCTTATACGTAATGATGTTTCACTGCACAAAGATTTAAACGATATTGAAATAATCGGAAACCCTGACTCTGTCTGCATGCCCTGAGAAAGGTGATGCGAACCTGGATGATATTACTTTGCAAAATCTGCATCACTCCGCAAGGAAAACAAACAAAGTGGCCACATGCACAAAATACTACAACTGTATCAGTGTAGCAGGAAAACTGGATGAAGAATCACCCCCACAAAACAAGAAGAAAAATTCTCCCTTTCCCATCTTGTCATGGAGATGAAAAGCAGATCTTACAATGTTGGCTGTGACATAGTTCATCAAAACATGAGTTTCAATGCTTTTTCACACAGCTCTGAAACGTGCCTGCACCCGCCCCCCCCCCCCCTCGTATTTTTCTTTTCCTCTGGTAAAACAGAAGGGCTTATTTTGCCAGTCTACAAATTTATTGTGAGATGCGCTTATTCCATCAACATCTCCAGAACAGCTGTGTTCAGTTTGCCTGCCTCACCCGCTAACCCAGGGGTTAACACTGGAATCCCACTTCACTGACACACTCAGCATCCAATGATGGGAAAACATGCTAGAAAAACCTCCTGCCTGCAACAATTACTTGTATTTGTATGCATGATTTAAGCAAAGCCATACTGAATGGGGAAAAAGATAATTTATCTTGCTCATATATATATATATATATATATATATATATATATATATATATATATATATGTATACATGTATGTATATATACATACATTCATACATACATACATACATACATACATACATACATACATACATACATACATACATTTATTATACAGAAGTCCCCGTCTTGACAGGCCACCCAAAAGGCTGACCCAAAACTGGCCTCTCATTAGAGACACAAGAACATGGAAAAGATAATAACATGGACCTGGCAAAAGTGGCCTCTCAAGCCAGGTGGCCTCCCAAAACAGGCTCCACTGTATGTATGTATGTATGTGTATATATATATATATATATATATATACATATACATACATGCAAGTGTACATTTTTGCATAGCTTGAGGGATTGATAGATTGTTAATCTGGGTTTGCAATTAACTTTTTTCCTAAGTTGCCCATCAGCAACCAAGACCAATAAAAAAGAAATGTCCCAGTGTCATGCATTGCAAGTTGTCCATGCATCGACAACTTATCTTTTATTAATTGTCCCACAACAGCTCTTACTTGCAGGATTTGACATATGTACAACATCGCATCGCATGCACCCCCCCCCCCCCCAAACCTCCTACCACATTTTGTGTCCCAGCGTGTGCAAACCCAGTGCTCTGCAAATAATTTGCACCTCAAATTCACTTTTGCATAGCAGTGATTGCTGCATGTTATTTCCTTTTTAAATCAAACCCTGAGCCTCCATACCAGAACCCCAGTTTATCTTATAGTATTTGGTAACAACAGGGCATTGTCATTCAAATAATAAGTCAAGCAAATGTGACGCCTTCCATTTTTCAATCAGACATGAGCAATGGGGTATGTTCTCCAAAATGACCCCCCCCCTTCACTGTACCCTGTTGCTAATACTTGCAAGTGGAGATCCCAGGGGAATCATCAAAGTGGCCTCGCTTTATTGGTCAGTTCTTGTTAACAGGAAACGCTGTATCATAACAAGAGGCCCATGGGCCTAATGCTCTGCTGGCACTGTGGCTATATTGCACCTACATCATTTCAAAGTTGTGAATCTTTAAGTGGCTTCTGAACATATAAAGCTTATGTGATTTTAGTGTCTCATTTGTCCACCAGATGGCACTTCACTCCACATGTAATCATAGCTTATTTGTGCAATTCCTGTGATTAATATTGTTGCATGTGCCAAGACAACAATGAGTGAGTCCTTCATTTAATGTCCTTAGTGACCTTGGGACAAAAAAATCAAGGTTACCCAGATTATATAATACAAGAGGTCCATGGGCCTGGTGCTGTCCTGACATTGCCATTGATGTCCAAGCTATACCCTGTCATCACAAAATCACCTCTTACAGCTTAACACGCATGGTGACCTCCCAAAAATATGTCCAGGTCATTGATATTACGTAACTTTCTACCATTGGACATGGTATATATATCCTATACATTAGGAAGTCTAATCCAATTACTTTTACATTAGGAAGTCTAATCCAATTACTTTTCCAAATATGGAATTTTACATCTTAAAACACATTTTGGCTCATGATTTTAACCACATTATTATTGATGGTGCCACTAGTATCATTAATAAATTCGATTTGACCTCCCCCGCAATCCCACCTAATTCGGTGAAGGTCCACCAAAATTTAAGATGCTAGACCAGAGTGTTTTCAAGACTTTCACATTTTGACCCCGAAATCACATATTGTAGATGGCGCCACCAATATCGAAATGATCCTACTTTCATATTATGTTCTGTCAAGTCAAAAGTTGATTCATATTTCTTATCAAAGCATTATGCACCAATATTCCTGACTTGTGTATGTGTGCGTACTTGTATTTCCGTTCCGATTTAACATGATTTAAATTTTATTTCTACAAGTACATGCATGTGGCGCTGGAAACAGAAGCCTGAACTTAGTGTGTATTGATTACAACCTCACCTGCTCACATCAGAGCTATTCTACATGCCGCAGTTTTCACGCGTTGGGTCGGAAATAATCTTATATTTTGTCATTGAACACCACACATCCACCTACTAATTTCTAAAATTGAAATATCATTATTGTTACATTCCGGTAATCTGACCGACCCTACTGAAAAGGCCCGACCCTATAGGGAAATCCAATAGATTTGATGAAACGGACCCTCGGGTGACGGTCTTTCTCCTTTCAAGTGTGATTACGTCAAGGATTTTGACGTGCCCGTGTATATGGCCACATGTCCAGGGATTACTCTCTGTAGTCATATGGACTTGACAGTCCAACTGAAAATCTGTGTAGCAAAATTTTCTTCACTTGTAGCATTTTTTCCACTTCTTCACATAAGAAACACTTATTTTTGGGAAAATTTGTAGCAATTTTGAAGAGCACTGTAGCAAAATTTTGCTACAATGCTCCAGTTGGACAGCCCTGCAAGTGTAAAGTCCACCCCTATCTCACTCTGCTGCGACTGTTGATCACAACATTCGCCTGGGAGCTTCCAAAATATCTTGAAATGCTTGTAAGGGTTCTCAATTTCCTCCCTTTAGTCGCAGGGCCGTGCTGTTGCGTCGCTAAAATGTTGAACAAACAGAGTTGGCGCTGGTGTCTCGAACACGTCTGGAACCCTTCTTAATTTGTTTTCCGTGAGTTAGAAAGTGCCAGAAATATGATACAAGTTTGTGAGGGGTTGGCGACCTATGAAACTGAATTGTGACTGACTGGAGACACAAAAACGGAGAATTTGAAATTCAGGGTGCGAAACACGTGTGAACTGGCATGGGGCCATCAAAATTGTGAGTAACTCGGGAATAAATTGCAAACAAACTGCGTGACTGTTGCACGACAATCACACGACTGTAGCACAACAGTTGCAAATGTAAGAAATTCACAATTGTGTGATGCAAATTTTGCGAGAATTTCGCGCAAATTTCGCCCGACATTCATGCAATATGTATGCGAACTCCTGGCTACTTTTGCCCTAGATTTCGCCAAGAGTCTGGACCGTCAATTTGGGCTGGGGAAAAAGCATAGCGCCAAGATAGGTGCAGTATCGGTTTCTAGTATCGCTAGGTTACAGGTGTCCGTTCTCCAAGTTACCAGTGCAAACAGTCGTCAACGTATTTTTAAAAGATGACTTACAATCCTAACTTTAATCTGCCCGATCGGTTGTGTCTGAAGCAGTTATCATCGTTAGTTATAAATCCAAATGCAACACAAGGCATGTGCATGATGCATGCACATTGAGCGCCCATTTTAACATGGCGCAATGCATTGTGAGAAAGGAAAATCACAGAGAATCGTGGCCACGTGTTTTCAGCACGGTTCCAGGTGTCCATTCTCCGAGTTACCAGGGCAAACGGTCGTTAAAGTACTTTTAAAACATGAATTATTATCTTAACTTTAATTATCTTTCCCGCTCGGTTGTGTCTGAAGCAGTTATCAATGTAAGTTACTAATCCAAATACGACACTGCATGTTCGAGCGCCATTTTGAACATTGGGCAATTAATGCATTGATTGCGGGACAGTCTCACAAAAGTACACTTGATTTTGATATCAAAGTGAATCGCGGCCACAGCATACATATCATTATTGATGCTCTGAAATAATTGCAAAATAGATATTTTTGGTTTCACATAGTTTAACCCGCTTCCCACCCCCACTCGGCAAGATCGTCCTGATGCTCATTCACAAACCATTGGCATTGGGTGCGGAACTCACTATTTTCACAATGGCAGCCATGTCGATTGGATATTTTGAAGAGGTAGTGTCCAAAATATATGTGTGATTAGTGTAAAGGGAAGGTTAATTTGTCGAATGAATGTAATGTACCATACATAGTGGGCTTTTTCCAGAGTGAGCATTACCTGAAAATGTAAATACAATGACAAACAGTGACCAGTTGTAGGCCCCAGAAATAGTATCTTGTATCAGACGCAGAAGTCGCCCTGAGGCAATAAAATAAGGGTCAGCAATAGGCTGAGTGCCAAGCGCCCCACTGCGTCAAAGACGAAGCTCAATGGAGAACGTTGCCTCGATAGTGGATACAGGTCCGAAAGTACTGGCGAGTTTTTATATAAGTAGTAAAAAGAAAACAATTGGAGAGAAGGGCAAGGTCCTATATTGACCCCTCTGGTCAGAAGAAGACAATCCTGTTGATAAAGGGTGAATAAAAAATATCAAGTGGCACATGGCAGCCATGCTCGCTAGCATGGTAGGAGTCTTCCCTGTCAGCCAGCGGTGTTGCGTTTGTGACGTCACAAGTTTTCGCGCCTTATGGATATCGAAAATGAACGGAAAGCGACGATTGAAGGCGCACTGAGTTTTTAAAAACAAAAATGTGAATAAAAGTATTATTTTCACATCCGTTTTTGAAAATATCGCACTGTATGGTGAGAACAACCCATGAGTCACCCATGTATCGAATTTGAACATGGTCAATCAAGAGGACCTTTAAATTCTATAAGGGTAGGTGAAGCATATGCTAATTATATCTATTGGAGTTTTTGATTGGCGGGTGCTCTCTTTGACAACCGTACATCGTTTATGATTGACAGATGTCAGAAGTGTCCACTTTATCCACCACAACAATGTCCCATAATTACGTCATCGTTAGCCTCAATTAGCCTCAATATATAATGAGACGAATTGAGGCTAACTGGCCTCCACCACAAAACTGCGCCAGAACTGATAATTTGCCTTCAACTTATATAGGGATAGGCCCACTATGAAAGTGACTCAAAATCAGATAGCGAGTGCAAAATCAGCGTTTGAGTTCGTACTCACGTTTTAGCAATCGACCACGTGCAGATATCCCACTCTTGAGAAATCACCTTTGCAACTACCAACCTGTTCTTCAATCGGAGTTCACCAGCTATTCTCGTGTCCCAGTCAGGTAAACGGCGCGAGTCTTGCCCCGAACATATCGCGCGGATTCGAACCGTGCGTCGCGTTAACTACAAGTGTCAGTATTCATTTGCATACCATCATATTTTTATGAATGATGAAAAACGATAGAACGTTGTTGCAAATTTCGCATACTGCAATATATCATGGTCTCCTTGCATCTGGACATATTGGCATTATAAAAAACCCTGAAACGCCAACGTTTCCAGGACGAAGGAGAAAATATCGCAAAACATTCAATTCAGCTGCGCGGAATGAGAGGCGTCAAAATACATTTGTAAAGTTAAATATTGTAGGCTTATATACCATTTATCTTGCAAATTTCCACTTTGGCGCCACATGGACGACCATTAGTTTTGTTCCAGTGCGGGAAAAAACAAATTTTCCAATCACATAGCATTCTGCAAAAATATTTTGATCAAGCGCTTTATTATTTATGTTTCATCAGATCAAGCACTGTATATGCTCCTTTCAATAGCGAATCTGCAAAAATTGAGAAAAGTGTTTTTACGCCAAATAAAGAGTTTACACTTTCACATATCATTACTTTGGTAATTTAAAAAACATAGCCAGTTTAAGCGAGGATTCAAAATATCCATTTATGCATTCATCATTTCGTTCGTTCATTATTTATTTGTTGACATTTAAGGCCCGGTGAGATAAATTGTTACAAGTTTGTGTATAGAAAGACTGGTTCGTCACATCTCATTAGCTTACGAGTCCATATCTTTTATCAATTATCGATAGCTCTTTTACTCCCAGGAAAGATTTGCAAGTTCACAGGGTCATGTGTAAAACAAATACGGAATACCGCGAAGACCCTTTCAGCAAAAGCAACTATATTCACACACTTTGTATTTATTTTTTATAATAATAATAATAATAATAATAATAATAATAATAATAATAATAATAATAATAATAATGATAATGAAAATAATAATGATACCAATAGTAGTAATAATAATAATAATAATAATAATAATAATAATAATAATAATAATAATAATAATAATAATAATAATAATAATAATAATAATAATAATAATAATGAGAAGAAAGAGAATTGCTGCGAATTCAGCACAACTGGTCAATCAGGAGAGGTAAAGTTGCAATTTTTGCTGATGAAGCTGTCTGAAATTAGCATGTGATTCAATGGAGTTTTTCCCGTGTTGACTGTTTAAACACTCTGCTGACAAACTTCTTTCATCTTCCCTGTGGTGAAACTGTTTTATGGTCACAACAGCAGCACTATTTCAATGCACCAACCTAGTTTATTATGGGTATCCAAACAAATATTTTTGAAAACACCTCTGTTAATCGTTTCCCCACATTGACAAATGAGTGCAAACAAGGAGGAGCACACATTTCTTCGGTAAAATATAATGCTTTGCTCATATCAAAATGCAGTGTGGTCACATACTCATACTGTTTACAATGCAACATGCTCCTGAAAATATACTGTCATCCATGAAATTATGATAAAACAGCAAGGTGCCTTACCTTTTATGGTTGTAGCTGACCAAAGAGAACAAGGGACACACCCTACCAGGAAGCTCGACAGGAAACTCTAGTGGCGTTTGTGGCAGGATAATGGTTGATACTGTTTATATCACGATGCAGAAATTCCTGCATGTCTTTTTGTGACGTATCACCTACAAGACAAGCATTCTTTTTGAGAGTTTCTCTTCATTTCTTCAATGCAGGTAAAATATACTTTTTTTGCAAGATACCCATGGGCAACTAGGATATTGTCTCAAGATGCTCCCAAAGCCCCTCAAGCTACCCATTTTCTCTGATGTAAATAATGCATCAAATAATTGTAGACTGAGTCACATAGCACTTGATAATTTTAGAACCTGTAATATAAATGTTACGCAGTGTGTCATCATCAATCAATTTACCACAAAGCTCTGGCAAAACATAATAACATTACCTTGGTAATTATGTCATATTGCTTTGCCATGAACTCTCTCTCTCTCTCTCTCTCTCTCTCTCTCTCTCTCTCTCTCTCTCTCTCTCTCTCTCTCTCTCTCTCTCTCTCTCTCTCTCTCTCTCTCTCTCTCTCTCTCTCTCTGTCTCTCTCTCTCTCTCTCTCTCTCTCTCTGTGATGGGGACTTGAATTGGTGTCCCCTCCCACTTTCATTCTGGTTTCTTCCACTAGAGGCCAGTAGTGTTCCAAATACGGCAGGGAATATCGAATAGGTTTGATACACAACGACGTTTTTAGTGGCAAACACTGTGTTTTTCATGTCTTAGGGCAAGATCGGATTTTTTATGTTCAAACAATGGTAAAGGGACAACAACAATGCTCTGATTGTTGACCTAAAAAAACAAGTTTGCTGGGGATGACAAACTGGATTTCAAAGGGAAAATTAAGGGACATCCCCTGATTTTTCCTGTATCTGTATCTGTATAATAATTGGCCAACCTCCCTAAGGGAGTATCTCGCCAATGGAGAGAGAGTACTTTATACTAACTAGTCAGAGTGCGTCTTAAGACGACCCTTAAATAATGACAGGCTCGGGCTATCCGCAATGTTCTGGTCAAGATTGTTCCATTGGTTAATTGTATTTACAAAGAAAGATTGTCTAAAAACTGAACTTGCTGATTGAATAGCTCGGAACTTAAAATTATGTTTTGTTCTGGTTCTTGAATCTGCACGTATTAATATATTTTCTGTCGGAACAGCTACCAGCTGATTCACAATTTTATAGAAGAGAGTCAAACGTATGTCCTTCCTGCGATCTGAGAGATCTGCCAACCTAGGTCAGCCAACATAGCGGTTACACTGCTGGTGCGTCCATAGTCTTGTTTTACAAAGCGAGCTGCTTGCCTCTGGATCCTTTCCAAGGCTTTAATATCGTTATCAATGTAAGGGTCCCATACTGATGAACTATATTCTAGCACTGAACGTATCAGTGAAAAATATGCAGTTTCTCTCAATTTAGGAGGACAATGACTCAAGTTCCTACGTAGGAATGATAAAGTAGAATTAGCTTTCTTACAGACGTTTGATACATGATTTGACCATTCGAGCGTATCCGAGATTGTTATACCGAGGTATTTAGCAGATGAGACTTCTTGAAGAGATTGGTTACTAATTGAGTATGTTTTCAAAAATGGTGTTCTTGATCTCGACAGCCTCATGACTTCACATTTGCTGGCGTTAAATCTCATGCCTCACTTATCGCACCAAGCGGTAAGGTAGTCAAGGTCTTTTTGTAGCATGTGTTGGTCATTTTGGTTTTTAATAGGCCTGTATAGTAAACAATCATCTGCAAATAAACGTACATGTGATGTAACATTATCCGGGAGATCGTTTATATGTAGCAGAAACAAAATTGGTCCGAGGACCGTTCCCTGAGGAACACCGGAATCTACATGTACCGAGTCTGAGTGTTCTCCGTCAACTACCACTCGTTGGTCTCTATTCTTAAGAAAGTTGGTAATCCATTTATGTATAGGGCCTTTGATACCGTAATGCTGAAGCTTGTTTAAGAGTCTTTCATGGGGTACGGTATCAAAGGCCTTGCTAAAGTCTAATACAGCTATGTCAACTTGAATTTTTTTGTCCCAATAATACATAAGATCATGAGTGGTAATTAGAAGCTGTGTCTCGCAAGATCTTGCTTGACGAAAGCCATGTTGGAATGTTGTTAATAAGTTATGCTTATCAATATGCTTAGCTAGATGTTTACAAATAACATGTTCCAGAAGTTTGCAACATATGCATGTTAACGACACTGGCCGGTAGTTTTCAGGCATGTTTCTATTGCCTTTTTTGAAGATAGGCGAAATATTAGCTTTGGTCCACTCCTTTGGGACTACACCGGAATTAATAGACTGGGTGAACAATGCACACAAAGCAGGTGCGATTTCCTTGGCTGTTTCTCTCAGAAATTTTGCTGGTATGGAATCTGGTCCTGCGGCTTTATTAGCTTTTAACTGTGATAATAACTTCTCAATGCCATCTTGTCGTATGACAAGATCATCAATATTTGATATTGGCTCTCCTGATAGCTGTGGGATGTAATTGGTGTCCTCTTGGGTAAACACAGACTTGAACTGGTTGTTCAAAATTTGTGCTTTATCTTTACTATTAGTATGCAAAGTTCCGTCTTTTTTCAATGGCGATACTCCAACATTATCCTGCTTCTGTGCTTTGATATATCTCCAAAAAGGTTTGGAATCCTTGGTCTCTAGGCTTTCACACAGAATGTCATTGATGTAACTCCAGTGTGCTTTCTTAATGGCTTTCGCAGTTGACTTTTTATGTTTTTTGAAATTAATCCAGTCTGTGGCCTTATGGGATTTCTTTGCTTTATTATACAAGTGATGTTTTTTGCGACACATTCTTTTCAGAGAAGATGTTAGCCAGGGTAAATTACACCGCACTGATGTTATCTTGCTCGGTATGTGCGTCTTAATCGTTTGCATGATATGGTCTTTAATGCACTTCCAGTTTTCCTCAACGTTGTTTTGGTTTATCTGCGAGGCAAAATCTTGGCTGAATTGTGTTGTTTCCACTTTGATTTTATCCCAATTTGCTTTTTTATATAAATGCACTACACGTGGTTTCTTTTTCGTGTACTGAGGTTTAATGACACTGTCGACCAAGATGGTCTCATGGTCCGATATGCCTGGCAGAGTACACATTGACTTAGTAAGACTGGGCTTGTTTGTACAAAATAAATCTAAAATGTTTCCCTTCCTTGTTGGTTCTTTTTGTTGTTGTTCTAGATGGTGGTCATTTAATAATGTTAGAAGTCTCTCATGCATTGCCACTCTTGTTGCACCTGGTTTAACTGAGTTAGTATCCCAGTTGATGTCACCTGCGTTGAAATCACCTCCAAGGATTATAGTACAGTTAGGGTTATTGCGGGTCTTGTTGGCTATGGTAGCTAAACTTAAATCCAATTCATCTAATTGAACAATGGAGCAACCTGGTTTCCTGTAGAAGGATCCAACATACAATGTCTTTTGGTTACGTAGAGTTATTGTGACCCAAACAATTTCACCTTTATTTTCTTGTAAATCTACTTCAGCTGATGGAAATGATGATTTAATACCGACAAGAACACCCCCGCCGCCCTTGGTGCGGTCCTTCCTATAACAAGAATAATTTGGTGGGATGAACTCTGCGGTATTTACTGTACTGTCTATTTTGGTTTCTGTGAGAATAATACAGTCTGGATCGGTATAGTCTATGAGATTTGCAAGCTCTGCACGCTTGCCCGGGGCACTGTTACAATTTACTATAATAGTTCTCCAGTTTTGTTTTTTCTTTGGCAAACCTATATTCGATGAAGCTCTGGTATGTGTACTACTGTTGGTTGTGGACTGTTTACTTGAAGCTTGGCTAGGCCTATCACTGGTATAACTTGGCTGCTTTCTACTACGACTCCTGGTATTAAATGGACTGCTGTGTCTGATAGGTGTGAAATGACTATCTAAGGTAGACATAAAAACCGAGTTATCATGAAAGTCCTCTAGTGGTTGGTAAAAGCTTTCATCAGGTTCTAGTTCGTATGATCGAAAGAGACTGGTGTTACAGTTTGATGTATGGCATCTAGCACAATACCAAGACACACTATGATTTTCTAGATGTTCAAACTCGCTTGTACACATTTCTATGCAGTGTTTGTGGTCCTGCAAAGTACTTGACTTCTGTACTTTCGGAAAAAGCAAAACACTGTTGTGGGGTTTAATACCAGCCCGCATTGATAGCACAGTGATAAGTGCTGCGCCCCTGCAGTTTTGGGAGTGAACAGTCCGACTGAGCTACCTCAGCGATATCATACCCCTGATGTCAGTACTGCACCCTCAAAGGACCATGATAGGGGAGGGGAGGGTAATTAATTGCCCCTCCCCCCCCCCGTGAACTGGCTCTTGGAGAGCCTTTTTCACAGATTAGATATGAAACTAAAGAAATTTGATTTGTTTGTCAGAAAATTAATCTGTGTGCCTACAAAACTTTTAAAGATTGCCTATTCAGTATTTATTTACCTCCTGCAACAGTAATTTCTATTAAACTGTTCAAAACAGAAATAAGCATTGAGCTATGTCACAAACCTATAAATTGAAGTTCGAATGACACCTTTATCTGTAATAGTTCTGAAATTATTCAAGATTTAAATTTTGTGTACTTGCCTAATTTGGATAAGTCAAACTGTTACAACTTTGATGCATGGTTCATTGGATGCAACAATCTCACAAACTTATCAATTGTAGTTAGAATGGTATCTCTATCTTTAACAATTTTGAAGTTGAATATTCAACTGTAAATAGCTGTTGTCGCTTGGAAGCAAAAAGCAAAGGTGCTGAGGCCGGGATCCACAGGGTAGGACATGGTCCTCTTGGCCACTTACAGATCCGAGTCAACACTGGCTATTTTGTGGTGGCTGACCTCTGACCTTGGGTGAGGGGCAGTCATGTGTCAATCACTCTTTGGGGCTCCTACCGGGGGAGTTAATGATAAGTACAACTATGTAAAAGTTTGGTCTTTACACTACAACACCCCCTTCTAGCTAACCAGGTCCTCTCAGGAATGATGTGTAAATACAAATGGTAAAATTGTTATGGCAGTTTCAGTAACTGGACCTTATACAAGAGCCAAGCTTTGAGAAAAGTAGCCGCGGTACTGGCTTGAAAGACCAAAACAAGTATACATAGGCTGGGGCCTCTGAAGAATAAGCCCAGATAGGTATATGAAGCTGTGGCAGTCCAGACTTGCCCCAGAAGACTATGAAAAGCTGGGACTAAGCATAGTCCGTTCAAAAAAGCTGATTCTATGAAGGATGTTAGGCCAATACGGTGCATCCAGCCAGAGCACTGAGGCTGGGACCATGAGGAAGTCTCAGAGTTGTGTACATCTATTAATGTGGGGAAATGGGGAAAACAGGAGGGTCTCAGGTTTCCGGGAGATACACTAGTGGGTATTGGTATTGTGTGCTGGAAGGTGACAGACAGGCACACTTCTTATGGCATGGGCACCTTCCTTTGGCACCGGAGAGCATGGCACGTACCAGAGATCTGTAGTGGGTCCGGCCCACACCAAGAGGTTTACGACCAGTTTAGACTGTCATTACCATATCCAAACCGTAGTCCTAATGAAACAAATCCAAGTCAATTACGACCAAAGGCAATGTTCCTTGGTATGTATAGCTGAATCACATAGTGAGTGAGTTCCCCCAACACTCTTGGTGCAGCAGGGTTAAACTCCATGGACTCGTCAAGCTGTCTGGGAGTGAGTAAAGTAATACTTCCCATCACAGCTTGAGGGGGCACTGCAGGCCTCAGCAGCAAAGGCCTTCCTGGCAGACAAAACTCTCCGCAATGTAACACAACTTGTCAATCATGCTTTGCTGCCATGCCACTGGTAACACATGGCCTTGTGTGGATTGTACACAGCCTGTCAGTGCATATTCTGTCTGCCAACACAGTTCATTTAGGACTCATAGTGCCCACATGCCAACCGCACATCCATCAACCATGGCAAGTGAGCAGCATTGGTATGGCGACACATGTCTGGGACTCAGTGCTCACACATGGGACAAGTCTGGATTCGATTGCCTCTGCAACTGGGATGGCAGGTAACTGTCACTGCATAGAGTTGACGAGTGACCAGGTGGTCAAGCTCTTCCTCACCAAGCTGTTTGAATGTTCATACCCTCATGCAAACAGCATGGAAATGGTACCATTCTAGTCACTCACCAAGTTCGGAGTCATGATCTGAGGTTAACACTCTAGACTTTGAGGTGTCCAAGGTATTGCTTGCAGTGCCTGAAGGGGTAGGGGGTCACGGGCAGGGTCCAGACTTAGGTTTGCTTCTTCAGGATCCAAAGATTGATTCGTGGCACCAGGGGGGTGGGGGGTACATTATGGTGGGGGTAGGGGAATGGGTATCTACATCACACCCCAGTCTCACCCAACCCAATCTGGCTGTGTTTGTGTGTTGGGGCGGGGGGCACGATGCAGCTGCCCCAAGGTGGGTTATGTTGGAGGCGCATGATTAAACACCTGGTTCCAAGGAGGAGGGTGGGGGTAAATTGTCAGGGTCATTGGCCATTGGCCTAGGGTTGTGTCCTGGCATAGTTTTGGCCCCTGGGGTCCAATTTGGCTCTCCTGAGCCACAGTTCAGAATTAGCTGCTTTACAGTGGTTAAAACAGGCTCTGGGAGAGCCAGTATTTGATCATGAGGAAGGGCCCTCTGATCAAATGACATAACGTCCAGACAACAGTTTCTGGTATCTGTGAATTTCGCCAGAATCTCATGGACTAAGAGTGGCACGTTTGTGGACATCATAGTGAAGTAAGGCTGAGTCTGGAGGACTCAGGTGGCTGTCACCTCATTGGTGAACCAAATTGGTCCAGCCCATGGGTTCTGAGGTGTCAGCAATTCCCAGTTCTCACTTATGGCAGATGTAGTCTGGGATCTTGCCCCAAGGGTAACATTGCATTGTACTTGCCCAAACATGGGTGTCAGTACATTGGGCAGTCTGATCCCAACAGGGAGTCCAAATGCAGTGGACTGGGTGGGAGGCTCAAGACATTTTGTTGCCCTCATGGGACCTGGGGATGGCAAAGACAGTTCTGGGGCTGAGATGGCAAAGCTTCACTAGGTTGCATACAGGAGTTCAGGTAGGGGGCATTCCATACATGCTGGCTGGAATGTGCTGGCAAGGCCAACTACATTTTGGATGCGGGGGAATTAGTGGGACCATGCATACATGCTGCCTTAAGTGCCTCTACAAGATGGGCTTCAGTGGGGTCTAAGTGTGGTTGTCTGGCCCCATTCTCCAAATCGCTGAAAGTGGTCCAAGGTCCAACATGTTGACCAACTTAAGGTGGCTCAGATGTGGTGGACTGTGTTTGCAAGCTAGTTAACTCCTCCTGGATAAGGAATGCCAAATAAGTTGCGCTCATGCTGGGATTATATGTCTAACATAAAGCTTAAGTTGGTCAACATGTTGGACCTTGGACCACTTCCAGACTCTTACCCAGTACAGGAGCGGGGTAAGTTGCTTGGCAACCACATATGGGACAATCCAATAGGGTAGTAATTTTGGACTTTTGCCTGCCACCCTTTGGCTATTTTGGAGATACACAAAGTCAACTGCCCTGGACCAGCACTAACTAGCCTGGAAGTCATAATGCTCCTTTTGATGGACCTGCTTTTCCTGAACTGCTTCCAGGCTAACTCATGGACCTCCTCAAAAGCCTCGTTAGCTTCCCAGGGAAACTGGGCTAGGGGAGGGCACTCCTCCCTTGGGTTGGGGTACAGTTAAATCACTCACCTTCCCCACCACTACTTGGTCTGTATGGGGTGGTCTGGGTTTTGGTGATCTGCAGCAGCTCAAACATATGCTTCATTAGTTCACTGCAGAAATTGGTTCCTATGTTGGTGTGGACCTCGGGGCGGGGGGGGGGGGGTGTACCCAGATGGGCTACAAATTTGTAGACAAACTTTTCTGCCACAGTAGCTGCACTTTGTTCCTTCAGGGTGAAGGCCTCGACATACCTGGCGTATTGATCAATGATCACCAGGACGTATATATTTCCATTTTCAGTCTCTGGAAGAGGCCCAAGTATATCCATTTGTAGAGCTAGACCGAGAATGCATTTTGAAACCAAACTGGGTACTCAGTACACATTACCAATCCCGAACCAGGCACGGTTCAGGTTTGGTATATGCAATTCAAACATGAAACTGTTCGACAGGGGTTTATAGCTGTTACCCTTTTGCACTGGGGCATTACTATTGTTAATGTAATTGAAGTGATAAATGCAATGCATGCGACACACTTAATTGCAAAGTATCATTTGTTGCATTGTTTAAAGTGTATACAGTTTTGTACATTGTTACTTAATCCCAGCTGAGATTTTTATGTTTAGTTACTCCCTCTGGCACTGACTACATTGTACATTTACGTCCTTAACATATTACGTCATGTACAATATAATGTGTATTTTCCTCCCATTTATATGTGTATTTCAATGGAGTTGTAAACTTTACCATCCAATATACTACTTGTATCCAAATTTAGGAGCGACTATTGTTTATACACTGTTTCTTATTTACGCCGTGATTTCAGTTTTATGAGTTATTCTTTCAAACACCCTCCAAAAATTGTCAATTGTTACTTTTTTTGTATAATTGAATTATTAGTTAAATGGTACATCTACTTTACATGATTCTCTATTTATGGTATTCTTATCCACATTCCACTTATTTTCTGGGTGGCTCTCAGTGCGCAGTGGCTTTAATTTGGAACGTTTATTTCAGTACATAGTATTTCATCAACAATACTTTTTTCTCTCCAAATTCTTCTACGGAAAATCTCCGTTTGACTGGCTACCAAGATATTATCCAACGTCATCGTGCAGGCACTGTCGGCGGTGAAGTTGCACTTTACGTTTCTACAGTTCTGCATGTATCCCGGCATGCTGATTTAGAGATTGCAGACATCAAACTTCTATGGTGTGAAATCAGAATCAATAGGAATAAATTCCTTTTTGGTGTCGTGTATCGGCCACCCAACTCCGCTGTCTCTTTCTGGGAAAAGCTCCAGGATAGCCTTGATATGCTGCATAACACAGAAATTTACAATATTTTACTATCCGGTGATTTAAATTCAGATTTTAATACTCAATTGGGTCGCAAGCTTGTTCACTTTGCTCAAACCAACTTTCTTAATCTTCATATTAATGAACCCACTCGTGTCACTGCTCATTCTGCCACTTGTCTTGACAAAATTATTTCAAATATTCCTAATTATCTTCATGAAATTTGTGTGCTTCCTCCGATTTCCAATCGTAATCATTCTGTCATGGGGGCTAAGCTGCTATTTCGCTGGAGAAAGGAAGCTGCATACAAAAGACATATATGGGAATATGACAAAGTGGATTTTGATAGCTATAGAAATCAGCTCCATGCAGTCAACTGGAGCTCATGCTTTGCATCTGATGACATTAATACATGCTGTAATTCTTGGTCTAGACTATTTTTAGATACTGCTACTCATTGTATTCCAAATAAAAATATAGAGGTGAGACCATCCTTTCTACCTTGGTACAATTCCAGACTTCGTTTTCTCAAGCGCCAGGTAAAAAGAAAATATGATAATGCTAAAAAATAGAATTTCGAAATTGGTGCATGGACCTCTTTTTGTCAACTGAGGAATTATTATCAAGAGCAATTAAAAATTGCCTAAGATGAATATAATAGTAAACTCAGTGCAAACTTAAATAATTAAGCATTTCCTGAACTGAAATAATTCAACCACTGTACCATCTCTGTTACATGATGGGAAAGTTATATTGGACAATGTGTCCAAAGCTGAAATTTTTAACACGTTTTTTCTTCAGCAATGTGACGTTGTTTCCTCTACAGCTTCTCTGCCTGAAATCGTCGATCCTCCACTTGTCAACCTTGATTCATTAGTAATTGAAGAATCTGAAGTTCTTGACACTCTTTCAAGTCTTGATACTTCGAAAGCTTCTGGTCCTGATGGTATTAGTGCCAAGCTTTTGAAGGAAGCAGCACCTGCCATCTCAGCTCCACTTACATAATTATTCAATACTTCTTTAATAAAGAAGCAGTTCCCTTCTGCATGGAAAAATGCAAACGTTTCTCCACTCCATGAAAAAGGTCCTGAAAATCTATGCTGCAATTATAGACCTGTGTCTCTACTCAGTTGCACAGGGAAAGTGTTTGAAAAAATAGTATTCAAACATGTATTTAATTTCTTCCGTGACAATCTAGTTATTTCTTCTCACCAATCTGGTTTCATCCCGGGTGACTCAACTATTAACCAACTGCTTCTTCTTTAGCATGAGCTTTGTCTTGCTATTGACCAACAAAAGGAAGTCTGCAAAATATTTCTAGACATTAGCAAAGCCTTCGATAAAGTTTGGCATACTAGTTTGCTCTTTAAATTAAGGAAAGGTGGTGTTTCTGGAAATCTTCTTGATTGGTTCTCGGACTATCTGAGCAACCACTACCAACGTGTTGTAATTCAAGGTCAGTCGTCCAACTGGGGCAAGATCAACGCTGGTGCTCATCAAGGTTCAGTGTTAGATCCACTGATGTTCTTAATCTATATAAATGATATTGTGGACCTTGCCCGATCTAATTTCAGAATGTTTGCTGATGACACTTCACTTTACCTGATAGTTGATGATCCAATCACTGCAGCCAATATTTTAAACTCGGACCTACAAGATATTGATCAGTGGTCTAACGATTGGCTTGTAACATTCAATGCTTCCAAAACTGATTCCACGCTTATTTCTCGGAAAAACAATCCACCCAACCATCCATCAATTGTTTTTCAAGGTCACACTTTGGACTATGTTGGCAAACATAAACACCTTGGCCTCACTATTCACTCAGATTTACGTTGGTTGGACCACATTACCGAAATTACTGGTAAAGCTAGTAAACTGATCAATATTATGAACAGCTTGAAATTCATTCTAGACAGACATACCTTAGAAACTATCTATATCTTTTTTATCAGACCGATTTTGGAATACAGTAGTCGAGTGTGGAGTGGCTGTACAGTTGCAGATGAGGAGAAGCTGGAGAGTATTCAATTAAACACGGCGGGTATCGTAACTAGTTCAATGCAAGGGACAAGTAACCCTAAGCTTTATGAAGAGATTGGGTGGTCAAACCTGGCAGATTGAAGGACATTATCTAAACTGACTCTAATGTATAAATTGGTGAACAAGCATGTACCTGATTCCGTATGTTCTGTTCTACCAGTGATGCATGAACCTGCACAACTCGGCAACAATTTGACCTTCAACATTTTAGAGCACCTACAGACCTGTTTGATAAATCATTTTTCCCTTCAACTGTTAGGCTATGGAAGCAACTGCCTCTTGACACTCGCAATTCGGTCTCCATCCATACATTCAAATCCCAAGTAGCTGTTCAACACACTTGCCTCCATTTAGACGCTAGCCCTTTAAATTCTCATCTTTTAAAAATTGGTGTAAAGAATTCACCCAAATGTTCATGTGGTGCACCTAATGAGGATGCATGGCACTTTTTCTTCTCATGTCAAAAATACACTGTACCACGATCTCACCTTCATGCCAAAATTATATGTCTTGCTCCATTTACTATGCAAACACTCTTATACGGCTCACCTGACTGGTTGCTCTCTCAAAATACTGAAATTTTCTTGGCTGTTCATGATTTCATCTCAGCGTCTGGTCACTTCAAACCAGTGGGTATTGGCTAATTTATTTATGAAACGACCGTATCTTTCCTTCGTGGCCGGCCGTGGCGCCGGGCCTCCCCTCACTTGGGCAAGGGTCTGAGGGTTCTCTCCGACCACTTCCCGGTACGATGGTGGGAGCAGTGCTGGTGTCTATGCACGTGGGCAAATATCTACTTTTTCAATTCCTCTTACCCACATCTTAAATTAACTTAACTACTCATTTTTAATTTACTTCTCCACACATTCCGACATTCAGGTATGCCTGTCGTTTACTTCTTATTATTTATTTAGTTATTAGTACTTTTTTCACCTTGTAGCCCCTCTGTCTGTCTTGTCCATGTCTCGTTCCTCTCTCTTGGGTTCTGTCCATGTTAAGTACCATCTTGCGTACTCGTCTTTTCCAGCGAGAGGGATCAAAATAGGGTATCGCCCTTTTCCCAATCCTAAGCAACTATATATATATATATATATATATATATATATATATATATATATATATATATATATATATATACCTCAAAAGTCTGTAATTTCGAGAATAAAATATGTTTAAACCAAAGTGTATACAAGTTCAAAAAGTAACCTCAGTGACCTTCTCATTTAACTTGATTGACAGTGATAACCGAGCCGGAACATTTAGCAACTGTACAAGCTTAACCAGAGTTGGGCTTCAATCCTGAAACCCGGTAGGCTTGGGTTTGGTCAGGTTCTATCCATTTGGACCCTGTCCATTGGTGCTCTAGTTTGATATTGCTGTAGAAGTTCCTTACTATTGTGGCTTGGGTTCTTCAGGGCCTCACACTTGGACAAGCCTTGACATAATCCCAGATGTCAATGGGCATGCCACACCAGTAATAATGTAGCTATACAGACTGAAGGGTGACTTCCAAAATGTGTTTTGTGACTGGCCTGGTAAATTATCTAACTGGAGGTCCTTTGGGACTATAAGGAGCAGGCAGAGGGCAGTTTTCTCCTGTCGATAAATAATAGAGGACTTTGCCTTTCCTTTGTACCTGTGGCCAGCAAAGCCAAAATTTCCTTAGAGCTGGATTTTGCCCCACCATATCTGCCTTGGGAGGGAGTCCCTCATCACACAACCGATGCAGGTGACTCAAAACTGGATCAGCCAACTGGGATTGATGGACCTAAAAGGGGCTGAACTCTGGCAGCCAGTTGGTTTCTCAGATTCTCCTCCAGATCCGGGACTTTTCCTGTCCGGATAGCAGGTCCAACATGCCGAATGGCCAGGGGTACCACATCATCTACATCTTCCTCGGACCATGCCCAACTCTCAGGTATCTGGATACAGTGTGGGTAACCCTCACAAAGCAAATCCTGAACTCTCTGTCCTGCAGTATGGCACGGGGGTGGGGGTGGGGTGTCAATCTTTCTTCTTAACAGTTCATTAGCATTGGAATGTTGCGTACCTTCCCTTTGCTCTATGAAAAAAATATTGGCTCATCTGTTTGAGCCACCTTGCCGTCTGGCCTTCTGGCGAGCAGAACCTAAACAGCCAGGGCAGGCTGCCATGGTTTGGTTTGATTCCTTTATTCTTTTACCAGGGTCACTGGCTAAGTATGGCAATACTGGTCTTCCACCAGGCCCTGGATGATACATGGTAAAACAATATGAACGACATGAGATAGAAAGATTATAAAAAAGAATAATAATCAAAAGAGTGTTGTGATACAAACACTTATAAACTCTGGTAAGGCATACTTACACAGTCGAGTAAACAATACCAGCATCAGAAAATTCAGTTTTTTCCAATTTTGACCACCAGGATCGCATGACGAGATTTAACGGTATTTTGCGGGAAGTGGGACACCACAATCAGAGAGTCATTGGCAGCCATATTATAGACATGAAGAAAGTGGGAATGTTATGCATGTGTACAATTGCAAAGTACCAGGCTGCAGCACTGATATGTGCAAATTGTCAAATCTTGACAAAACTCCATGGATGTGTGGGGTTATGTTCCACAGTTTCACAGTTAAGCCTCCACTGTGGTCATGATAGCGTGTCTATATTGTGTTCCATTTGGTAACAGCAGCGATCTTCATGATAAGGTGACAAAAGGAAGAACTAAGATTTCATTAGGCTCCTATTGACATAAATAGCCTATATGCATCATGTTACTATGGAAAGACACAACAATCCTGTACATTTCAAGAAAGCTACATATATATATATATATATATATATATATATATATATATATATATATATATATATATATATATATGTGTGTATATATATATGTATATTTGTATGTATATATATGTGTGTATATATATATATATATTTGTATGTATATATATGTGTGTATATATATATATATATATATATATATATATATATATATATATATATATATATGTACATATGTATATATGTAAAAGTCAGTCTCAACCAGCTGGTATATATTTTTGATTTTAAAAGTGCCTCCAGCTGTGCCCAGGTAACAAATTAAACCGACATCAAAGGAAGGAACGTGTAAAAGAGGAAAGAACATCCATTTTAAGCAGGTTTCAACAAATGCCCAAGTTACCGAAGGCCTTACGAAAATATATGTGTGGTTCCGGTTACCCGACCTACCCCACTGAAAAGGCCCATGTCCCGACCCTAAATATGAGACATTAAATAATTAAAAAAAAAAAAGTTTCAATCCACCCTTCCCTGATAAAAAATGTTCAACCCTGGCAGAATGTTATTATGGAGAAAGTAGCCATTGTGTGCCTTGATTTTGCAATCAAGTCAAAGCAAACACAGCATTTTATTTCAACTTGTCTGGAACGGAGGGTTAACTTGGTCCGGGGAAGCAGCATAGGCTGAGTATGGCATAGCTGCATAGCCATGGTTGTTCAGGGAAACAGCATAGCCCCATAGTCAAGGATAGATTTTGTTATAGACTTCCATTTTTGCAATTTGTATGATGTTGGCCAATCTGCTATCGCACCTTCTGAAAACAAATCCAAATAGGTTTGTGGTTGGCAGCAACTCCAAGGTTGCAAAATTTCTTGTAATTTGGAGAGATGTGACACTCTCTCGATGTCCTTTTGTAATGTTGCTACAGTTGCATTTTTTCCTTTTGAGATTCTTAATTTTTGATTTAATCCGTAGTTTGTCCTAGCTTGGATGGATGGTGACATCACAACATTTAATAATTCCTGAAAAGTAGATTGGTACTGCAAGTAAAACCAATATGATGTTTTGTCATCAATATCGTCAAAAGTGCCCAACCCATAATTCCGTGGTGCAACTGACGAATAATCATTAAGATCATCATGGTTAACATTTTTGAAATTCCACTCTCCTGCACTTCCCACACCTAAACTGGAAACTTTCCTCCCTCGCCTCGTTCAGAGAGCAGGCTGGTCCTGCAGCACTGAGCTTGACCCACATACAGCACCCCACACTGTATGTGGTCGTCCCACTCACCCCACTCTGGCTCTACCCTGCGCTCATCCTCCCCTCCTGCCCGCTCCCGCCCCAACTCGACCTGTCTCCCCGTTACCTGCCCCCCTCCTCTTGAAGACCTTCCTCCTGCTGCCTTCCCTCGTCCTGCATCCCTGCTACTCTTTGGCAATCCACATACTTTAGACTTGTGTTTGTTTATTTTCGTCGATGATAATATAATTCAAAATGTCGGCCCCCACACTCATTGACCTATTCTGGCTTGTTCAAAATTTCTGACTAAACCTCATAAAAATAGCCCGACTTTGCCACTAACATTTTCCCTGCATTATCACTATATATTCATAAGACAAATCCCTTTCTAATTTGTTCAAATTCTGTCTAAAAATGTCAAAATTTCCCTGAATTTACACCAGCTCAGAAAACAAAACCTTCCCTCGTTAAATCTCATCTCAGGCATGCAGTGTGTGTGCGGCTGTCACACTGTTTACAAAGCTATCCTGCTAACCAGAAGTTCAATGATTGACATGCAGCCGGTTTAAAGGAATCTTACGAAAAGCGATAAAAAATGATATAAATTAGTCTTTGAAGCCAGTTTCACGAATATAGACTGATACATTAGCCATTTCACTATTTGGTAGGGTGGTCACTTGGTTGTGGGAAATTTTCATTTACTCCCCTCAAGGTCAAATCACTTCGGTATGTGAAGAATGTGGGTCATTGTCAGACGTGACATGTAAAAAATGATCCATTTTGGGTAGATTGAAACCTGAAAATATGAAAAACACGCGTAGTCAGTTATATTCGGGGCGTGGCATTATGGATTTGGTCAAATATAGATAGCAAAGAGTGTTTGGGGGCCGGAATATGGGTCCAAGTTTAAGGGGGCGTGGCTTCATATTTTGGGGGGATTTTTAAATATGGTGTAAAAATAAGGAAAATGAGCTGAAGGAAGGGGATAGGAACTATGATACCAGTTTTTAAACAAAGGAAGGGTTGGTTGATATCTTAACAGAAGTGGAATGGAATTGCACACCATAGCACCCTTGGCTGGTGTCCATTTTTACCATGATTGGGTGTCCTAGGTGTTATATGTAGAGAACCAGTTGAGGCTGGCATTGAGGCACGGTCATGTAGATCAGAAAATAGGGTGAATTTGGAGCTAATACATGTGGGTAACAGGTCATGGAGGGCTTTATACGTAAACGTACTAGTCTGAAAGATTCCGGCGATCTTGCAGGAAATGGATTCTGCTCATACAATGTAGGTCTGCAACTGGAGTATGTCAGTCAGTCTTGTTGACAATGTGCGAAGCTTTTGTTTTGAAGGATTTGTAATTTATACTTGAATTGTAGTGCAGAAGAGTCCCAGAAAATATCACCATAATCAAAATGAGGGAGAATCAAAACCTTGTAGAGAGTCAACAATAACCTAGTATTCATGCACCTGGAAGCCCTGCCAAGGACTGGTAGTCTGCTGTTTACTTTATGGGCTATGTAATCAATATGGTTAGCGAATGACAGGGTGCAGTCTGTACACCCACGGTTTTGAATATTTTCAAATGTTCAATGGTGTCATTAAGAATCTTGATTATCAACTCCTGAGTAGATGTTAACCTTTTAGAGGTTCCAAAAATCATGAACTTAGTCTTGTCAGCATTTAGAGTGAGCCAATTTACTTTGAACCAATTGGAGATGCTGCCAAGCTCCATATTCAGGATTCTCTTAATCTCAGCGAGGTCACGGTGGTCTGTCCTGCCTTAGGAACTTCCTTCCCAGAAGGTAGTGCTGGAAGTGATGAGTGAAGCTCACAACAGCCAGCAACTCCCTTTGTGTCATGCAGTACCTCTGCTGCGTAGCATCAAGGTGGAGGCTAGCATAGCCCATCACCCTCTTATGTCCTTCCTGAACTTGTGAAAGAACATCAGTGACAATGCTGGATGTAGCATCGGTGTCAAGTTTGTAGAGGTCACTGTTGTTGGCATAGGCCAAAAAGTGTGCATGATATGACCTTTGTGCTCCTGGAAGGCAGACTCCTGAGTAGTTCCTCAGTGAAAGGACATATCCTTAGCAAGCAATTCATTGAGAGGTCCAGCTATTGGCATAGTCTTTTACAAAATGCCAGTAGTAGCCAGTTAGACCTAGGAAGGCTTGGATCTCGCAGACAGTGCAGGATGGTTTCCAGTCTAGGATATCTTGAATCAGTCCTGGGTTGGTCTGGACCCTGTTCTGATTAAACGCATGCCATAGGAACACCACCTGATCCTGGAAGAGCTGCACTTAGCTGGTTTCAGCTTTAGGTTATGCAACTTTGCTTACAGATCAGAGTCAACACTGGCTATTTTGTGGTCACTGACCTCGGGTTGTGGGGTCTGTGATCATCTGTCAATCACTCTTCGGGACCGCCCACCCAGGGAGTTACTGATAAGTGCAAATATCTAAATGTTTGGTATTTACAATTTAATATTCAAGATTTGAATTTGACAATATGCCTAATTCATAGAACTTTGAATGCTGCAACTTTGGCATAATTCATTGGAAGCATCTATGTTGCCAACCTATGAATTGAAGTTGGAATGAAACGTCTATGTGTAGTAGTTGTAAAGTTATTCAAAATTAAAATTTTGGGTATTCTCTTAATTTGCATGAATTAAATTTCCACAACTTTTTGGGTGTGGTCAATGAATTGTGCTAATAGCACAAACCGATGACTTGAAGCCGGAATGACACCTCTACCTAATAAGTTTGAAGATATTCAACATGTAAACTTCTGATGTGCCCCTAATTAACATGAATTAATATTCTACAGCTTTTGCTTGTGGTTCCTTGGATGACCTATAGCCCAAATCTATCAATTGAAATTGGAATGGTGTCTCTACCTATAATGATTTTGAAAATATTCAGCATTTAAACGTTTTGAGTGCCACTGTTATGGAAGTGGACATTGTTGTTTACTTTGACTTGGAAAGGTCAGTGAGTTCATTGAAAGTTTTGTAGAGTCAATGAGTTGGCCTGCTTTGTTGGGATAACTCTCATGTTACTTGTAAACAATGGGATAATCTAGAAAGTTGACCTGTATTCATATAGGTATGACTCATTTTATTGTAAACAAAGGGAAGGCCCTAAAGAGGTTTAGAAAGGTCTTGGCTAATTGAGACGTGTGACTAATTAGAAAAGTCTGGAATACTGGTGACAGTTCTCATCATGGGTATATAAAGCAGCTCCATTCAGGAATGAGAGAGGAGAATTCTGAGATCTGGCAGGAGCTTTATGTCATCAAGCCTGTAGGACAGCAAGCTATGGTTGTAGAAAGGATACTCATATACCTGTTGGACAGTGCCTTTGTGTAGAGTGTCATATTTGAAAGTGTACCATATTGGAACCATACTGTACCAAACTATTCAGATGGAATGGTGATTATAGACTTTCTATTCCTGTGACAAGGGGGCGTACGTCAGGGAAGTATATTGTCCCCTCATCTTTTTAATATTTTTATTAATGATATGTTGGAATCCATCGAGGGTGGGAAAAATGGTGCCTATGTCAGAGTGGACTCCCTTGGCGCCATCACATACGCTGATGGTGTAACACTGCTGAGCTCAACAATAACCGGGCTGCAGTCTTCCATCAACAGATGTGTTAAAAAGACTCGCGACTGGCGATTTAACTTTAATGCCAATAAATCTAAATGTATCGTTATGGGGCCTAACGTATTCAGTTGTAATCCTACGTGGACCCTTGGTAATGTCAAACTTGAAACGGTTGATAATGTGGGTATTTTAGGTGTACAATTTTCTACTGATAATTCTGCTTCCTTACATGTTAATAAGAGAATAAAAATGTGCAGGCAAAACTACTTTGGCCTCGCTAATGTTGGACTGTCTTACCCTGGGTTAAATACAGCTGTTAAGACACATTTATGGAAAACAATATGTTCACCTGCCCTCGCCTATGGTCTCGAAACACTTAGTGTTTCTAAATCCTGTTTAACAAAGCTTGAGTCCACACAAGGCTCTCTAATGAAATGGTATCTTGGGATAAGGAAGCGTTCCCATCATTCTTCACTTTTAAAATCTTTACATATTCCTAAGCTCCAGACTGTCATGCAGGACAAACGCTCTCTCTTTTTCAGCAGATTTTTCAAGTACAGTCTCCTTTCTTAAAACTGTATTCTTTCATGCTTGCTCAATATATTTTAAATGGCACAGTTTTTAAGGTAACGCTGGTCGACAGAGTGGTCCAACTAGGTTTCTACCCTCTTCAGGTGGCATTTTCTGGACGTCACTTTAATACCTCAGTAACAAGCCAGATGGGGTTGTGGACACTCTGAGATATTTGACCTTTGATGAGAAATTTATAAAGCGATGGTCTAATGAACATGTTTTAACTGTGTTATTAGCAAGGTGCTATTATTAATAGTTCTTTTTTTCCCATGCATTGCCTATAATTTCATGCTGTATAGTTTTGTCATCCTTGGTTCTGCATGATTTGTATGTATTATTTCTCCTTATGGAGGCTAGTAAAGTATTATTATTATTATCGTTGTTGTTGTTGTTGTTATTATTATTATTATTATTATTATTATTATTATTATTATTATTATTATTATTATTATTATTATTATTATTATTATTATTATTGTTATCATCATCATCATTATTATTATTTGGCACCTATCATAGGTCTTGGAACTGTGGGGCAGTATCTTTGGACAATATTTCACCGGAGATTAGGATTTACCTGCAGTCAGTTAAGCATTGGAATATCAGCATACCTCTGTGTATAATTTCATTTTACTACTTTGTATCAATTGTTGTTTGACAATATATTGTTATAGTTAGTAACCTCATCTTTGTCATTTTTTGTGGTTTTTGCTATGGTCTAGAACCATCTGAAGGTAGACATTATAACAGCCCCTGAATAAAAGAACTTAAAATTCTACAACTTTTGCTTGTCATTCATTGGGTGCAACTACAGCACCAACCTATAAATTGAAATTAGAACAGGGTAAAACCAGAACTAAACAGAAAGTACATATTACACAGACTGCAATGGTCAACTCAAAATGGCTTTTTATCAGTGGACGGGTGTACTGTACTGAGATGCAACTCTGTTACAGATTAATCCAATGACTTTTCATCCTATGATAATTATGATAATTCTGTACTTACATGTACAAGTAAAAGATAAGTTACAGTTAGGTAAGGCTCTGCTTGTCTTAACTAGCTTTTTTAAAAGCCTTGTAGCACTTTTAGGGGTTTCTTATTAATTTTTAGGCTATACACTTGTATGTCAATGAATCCATACCAGCATATATCATGATTTGCCACTCATGACCCTGTACACAGGTCAGACACATGATATACATATATATATATATATATATATATATATATATATATATATATATATATATATATACATATATGTATGTACATATATATATATACATTTAGTCATTATTCATTCATTGTGTTCTTATATGACCAATTGTGTTTTTGTATGGATAACCCCATTTTTGTGTGATCAATTGTATTTTTGTATGACTAATGGGTCAAAATTGTCCCTTTTTGCCAATGAAATTATCACTTACATACTTTACTTGTACTGTACACTGCACATGGAGCCAGCCGCCTGAAGGAAAAAGTTACACAGCCGTGTCAGACAAGGAATGTCGCAATCCAGCATCTCTGAACACAGCTAGTGTCTCACCTCAATGGCTGCTCATAAAGGTGAGCTGGCCACACAAAAATACGTCTATTGGCTACAAGATTAGGTATGAATGAAATTACTCTTCCCTTGATTTGATGATTATTGTCCACTTTACCTCAAAGAACAAATTCTATCATTTTTAATACTCGTCACCACATGCTCTCTCACAGGCTATGTAATGTAATGAATCAGGTTGTAAGATGATTATTACACTACAATTATCGGCACTATGTTAAAACATTCTTCATTATGCCACTTGATGATATTTGAACAAAAGGAACTTGTCTTCTGCTATGCAGAAAACTGATCATCTCTGCCATATCTAGCTCATACTTTCTCCTTTTTTTGTAAGTGTATTACCATGCAGCATCCAGAAAAAAGGCACTCACATGGCATGCTGGTTCCCGGGGCTGGTCCCTGGCATTGCCAAATACGTACCAGCAAGAGCAGAAAGTGACAAGATCTTTGGAATGAAGAAGATATGGACAACTTCATGCTCCAATTGGTATTCTCCACGTTTTCTGGGTGACATAGCTGTAGTTACAGGATAGAAAGATTATAACATAGTTGGGTCTGTATCAGGCCATGGAGGTATAGTGATCTCATGCTAGGTCTATGGTCAGGCCTGTACCTAATCCATTGCCCTGTATAGTCAAGAGACCTTTGGTGCCCACCTTGTAGCCACCTGTTTCATACTTCGACAAATTATGTGAACAACATTTCCATTGATTCACTTGCTACTTTCAGACAAGTTTTTATCAGCAAAATATCACCCGTGATTTATGATTGACCAGTTGTGCTGAATTGGCAGCCTTCTCCTTTCTTCTGTCCATGTTTACATATATTTAAATCAGTACAAAGCGTGTGAATTTAGTTACTTTTCCTGAAAGAGTCTTTCTCTATTCCAGATTTATTTTCCACATGACCTTGCGAACTTGTTCATATTTCTTTGGAGTTAAAGAGCTATCGATAATTGATAATAATATGTGCGGGAGTCGTAGGCTAACTGGATGTGACGAACCAATATTTCTACACGTGAACTTGTAATAATTTGTCTCACCAGGCCTTAAAAGTCAAGGAATAAATAATGAATGAACAAAAGAAGTAATGAATGAATAATAAAGCATCTGAGCAAAACATTTTTTCAGACTGTTATGTAATAAAAAACTTTGTTGTTTTTTTTTTTGGTTTTAGTTTGTCTTTTGTTACATAGACTTTATAGTTGTGCATGTGTGCCAAAATTGAAATTTGCAAGATAAATGGTAGATCTGATATTTAACTTGACAAATATATTTGAATGCATCTCAATCAACGCAACAAAATAGAGGGTATTGCTGCATTTTCACTTTCGACCTGGAAACTGGTGCTCATCTCATGGTAAAGGTTTAAGTAAATACTGTAGCGGTACCATTATGGAAAATGGCGTCATATATCAGCAGTAGTGTTTTTTTTTCAAAAGTGCTACTTTGACTTAAGCTTGTCGTTCCCGAGGAAGCTTTTATTGTTTGGTGCATAAAAGAGGTCATGAGGTACCCAATGTGAGCTGTCCTGAGGAAAGCAAGATGCCACTGAAGGGAAGAGTTATTTCGTGTGCATGATATGCATCAATGATCACCCTCAGTTATTTATATTTTGTACAGAAAAAAAATCGAAGGCTCTTTGTCACTATGAAAACAGTCTTGTTTATAGTTATTTTGTTTTAAGAAGTTCAGGTTCTTCAAAAACCTTTGAACACATGAGCTAACTGATGGTATTTTACGCATAGCGTGAAAAAAGAAAAATGCACTTTTGTGATGCTGACATCATCACAGAATGTTGCTTATTCTTCCCAATGACATTTTGTCAGTTGTAACAAGTACGTTAATGTTTTGCCAGTTCACTTATTTGACTGTGCTTTGTTTGGTCATGCATATCCAGAATTCGATAGGCCAGACAAAATTTTCACCACGTCATAATATCAGTGTAACGTCTAAAAATCAAATTGAAAAGAAAAAGTCCAACAAAAAACAAGGAAAAAATAGGATCGACATTAAGAGAGAGCAAAGGATCCACGCATGCGCTCTTCGTCAACTGTTTTCTTTTGGGTCAGCAGTGTGTTTTTTCAAGGTCAACCCCAGACAGCTAATCTCGGACTTTATAAAAACCTCGTCATCTTTTGGTGTAGTCAATAAATCTGAAATTTTATCTGAGTGCATATGAACGTGATCAGCCTTGGAAGTTTTGTACTTATCAGGTTCAACTCTGGGTTCAGAGTTAATTTTTCATTTTGACCACTAGCTGCTTGGATTAAAATTTGTGGACTCGATGACCTCCCGAAAACAGGGCGCGTCTGTGAACTAAAACTGCCTGATATAATCTTCTTTAAACGCTCAGGCATTTGCAAAAGCCTTTGAGTCAATCCTCTGTGTTTTTTTTCACTTTTCTTTATGAAATTTGGGTATGGCAGCGGGTCCAGTTTCAAACTAAGCTTGCAACAATTACTCTTACTCTCTGCAGTATGTCTCAATTTGCCTACACTTCTTGGGCTATGTTCTTTTCCACACTTTCATACACGTAAACTACATGATTATGATAGGGTCATAGAACATGGAAAAGGTGTCACATTTTAAAGTGACCTTACCAAAGTATGTGGCTACCAAGAACATGTGGGTGGACACCAGCACCAGCCTACGTAAGAGCGTTTTCTTTTGCCTGGCAAAACGTCAAACCTCGTTCCTCCATGGCTTTGGTGGGTGACACACATTCATAATGAGTTACCAAATTCCTGGCATATGATCTGTGACCTCTAGTAACAATTCGAAAAAACTGAGGTCTTTTTAATTTTATAAATATTTTTAATCTGTTTTACAACTACGTTAAAGAATGACACAGAAAGTGTCTATGGGACACTGATGCCCCAACTGTTACAGGGTTAATGACCAATTGGGATATATAATTGCTGTCGGTTCAAAACAGAATAAATGCCCAGACGGATAATATGTTCATTAAAGGTTTTGCATATTGCACTTTGAAGTCAGATAAATTAGGCAATGGCCATTTTCACGAGTCACCAGTGTTGGCTGCATACACAGGCGGATGTATACAGAAACTAAACCCCAGGTGGAAATCCTCATATGCGGATAAATAATGTAAATTATTTGGAGCATTGTCCCTTATTAAAAATCAGTACCTGGGAACCCTAAATCCGGGTTTTGCAAAACCCAGGTTGCTGGTCGGGTATTACTCGGTTTTGGAAAGTAAGTAAGTAAGTAAATAAATAAATAAATAAATGAATGAATGAATGAATAAACAACCATTCGGCCTATCAGACAGTGTTGATACAATACACAGTCAAAAAAACAACCCAAGGTGGAAATCTTCATATCCTGATTAATAATGTAAATTATTTGGAGCATTGTCCTTTATTAAAAATCAGTACTTGGGAACCTTAAATCCGGGTATTGCAACACACAGGTAGCTGGTTGGGTGTTACCCGGCTTTGGAGAATGTAAATAAATAAATAAATAAATGAATGAATGAATGAATGAATGAATGAATGAATGAATGAATGAATGAATGAATAAATAATTAAATAAATAAATAAATAAATAAATATATAAATCGGACTGTGTAGATACAACACACAGTCAACAAACAAATAATAAAATTCTATCATTTTAATATTCGTCACCACATGCTTTCTCATAGCCTATGTAACGTAATGAATCAGGCTGTAGGATGAATATTGCATTATAATTATCGGTAGTATGTTAAGACATTCTTCATTATGCTACTTAATGATATTCCAACAAAAAGGAACTTTTCTTCAGCTATGCAGAAATTTGATCAGCTGTGCCATATCTGGCTGCATACTTGCTCCATTTTTGTAAGTGTATTACCATGCAGCATCCAGAAAAAAGGCACTCACATGGCATGCTGGTTCCTGGGGCTGGTCCCTGGTGTCGCTGAATACACACTGGCAAGAGCAGACAGTGACGGGCTGGTTGGAACAAAGGGGATATGGACAACTTTATGCTCCAATTTGTATTCTCCATTTTTTTTTCTGGGTGACAAAGCTATAGTTACAGGATAGAAATATTATAACATAGTTGGGTCTGCATCAGGCCATGGAGGGAATAGTAATCTCATGCTGGGTCCAAGGTCGGGCCTGTACCTAATCCATCGCCCTGTATGTAAAGAGACCTTTGGTGCCCACCTTGCAGTTACCTGTTTCACACTTCGACAAATTATGTAAACAACATGGTCATTTCCATTGACCCATGTTCTACTTTCAGACAAGTTTTTATCAGCAAAATGTGTCCCCTAATTACATATTGACCAGTTGTGCTGAATTGGCAGCCTTCTTCTTTCTTCTGTCTATGTTTTATTCTTTTTAAATAAATAAAATATGTGTGAATATAGTTAATTTTGCTGAAAAGGCCCCTATGCTGTTCCACAATTATTCTCCAGATGACCTTGCGCACATGTAAATATTTCTTGGGAGTTAAAGAGTTATCGATAATTGATAAAAATATGTGTGGGACTCGTAGGCTAATGAGATGTGATGAACCAATATTGCTATACGTGAACTAATATTAATTCCTCTCACCACACCTTTAAAGTCAAGAAATAAATAATGAATGAACAAATATAACGAATGAATAAATGAATATTTTGAATTCTCACTTTAACTGGCTCTATTCGTTTAAGTAATGATATGTGAAAGTGCAATGGCTTTATTTGCTGTAAACCCACTTTTCTCAATGTTGCCGTGCATTGTCTACTGGAAGAAGCACAGACGGTGCTTTGAAAGCACTACTTTATGTGATGAAACATGAATAACAAAGCACTCGAGCAAAATATTTTTGCAAACTGCTATGTAATCGACAAATTTGTAGGTTTTATTTTGGTTTAGTTTGTTTGTTTTTATTTACAAAGAATTTATACTTGTGCATTTGGCGACAAAGTTGAAATTTGCAAGATAAATGGTAGATCTGATATTTAACTTCACAAATTCATTTCAATATATCTCATGCCACGCAATAGAATAAAGGGTTTTGCTGCATTTTTACTTTCGTCCTGGAAACTGACGCTCATCTCATGATGAAGTTTTAAGTAACCATTAGGGCAACTCACATCGTATATTAGCAGTAGGGATTTTTCAAAAGTGCTACCTGTACTAATGCTAGTCGTTCCCGAGGAAGCTTTTATTGTTTGGTGCATAAAAGAGGTCATGAGGTACCCAGTGTGAGTTGTCCTGAGGAAAGCAAGATTCCGCTGAAGCGTAGAGTTGTTTCGTATCCATGATATGCGTCAATGATCACCCTCGGTTATTTATATCTTGTACAGAAAAAAAATCGAAGGCTCTTTGTCACTATGAAAACAAGTTTTAGTCTTGTTTATACTTACTTTGTTGCAAGAAAGGCAGGTTAAACGAAAACTGCTTGTGCTGAAATCGTGAAGTCCCAAATGTACACAAACAGGACCTTTGATCACATGAGCTTATGGGATTTTATGCATAGCATGAAAAAAGAAAATGCAATTTTGTTGTACTGACATCATCACAGAATATTGCTTATTCTTCACAATGGCATTGTGCAGTTGTTCCCTTGGCCACGCGGCACTCTTTGATCCAGTGGTACTGCCTTAAATGTGGACAGCCTGTAACTCAAGGCAAGGCACTGGTAGGCCTAGCTAAGCAGGCAAATTTCTTTCTGGGAATCCAAGAAATGCTGTTTACTGTATTTATCTATGCTATATTCTTTTATGTTAATCCCAGTATAAATAATTACATCTGTGTGCAAAGACATTCTCTTTTCCATTAAATAATTCTGTCTTTTCAGCTGATTGTGCAAGATTAAACTCAAAGTGACAACTTTCAAAGTTAATGAAAAATATAGGTGTATTAAATTTACGTCTTGAGTACATTTGCAAATATTATAGACAGAGATACTATCCTTAATCAATTTGTAGTTTAGCTTTTTTTTAAATTTTGTGCTCTAAGTGCATTCAAAGGACAATAAACGAAAGGTATAGCATTTTAATATTGATGCTGCCAGGTGAATGTACTCAAAATTAAAATAGTTAATATGATTCTTCTCATAAGATAGTCATTACTACTAGTGTATATTTTAGAAATACATTCAATGGATAGTGTAGAAAGGTTTAAGTATTTCCACAGCATTGCATATTTCAAATTAGAGGAAGAAAATAAATTAATAAAAAGCTTGAATGCCATCAAATATTATTGCAGATAGAAGTGCAATTCAAATCACAATCGATATAGTTGTGTCAGGTGCACAAAATGAAGATGCAATGAAACTTGAAGTCTTATAACTTATGCAAATCATGAATTTAAGAGTTTGCAAATTTTACAACATTCAATCTGTCCTTGCATACAGATTTGCTTGCACGTATATCCTCAATAGTTACTTATTCTTGGACAGATGCATATCAGTTTGTCATAATCAACAATTCATAATAATGCAAAATACACCCATCGTCAGAGCAGATGCAGGGTCCATCAAAAAATAAAACACCATTTCTCTTTCATTTTCTGATATATTAACTTTAATTTTAAGCACTTAATAGGAGAATAAACGGTAAACATGTCTACAAATTTATTGCAATCAATTTCTAACCACGTTAGTCCTCACCACTTGAAATTATGCTTTTAGTGTTCTTCACAATTTTCCATAGCACAGTATTCATCCACAGTATTCATCCGCGTGATCTTTCTGGGCAGTTGTGCTGCTTGTGGCCGTTGGACCAAAACATTTATAAATGATAAAGAAGTCACATTTTCTCTCTTTGTTTGTCTGTCTAGCTGTATGTATGTGTAACAAGGGTGAAATATGTGGCTCTATCACAATGATACAATTGACACTTTGCCAGGTATTGGGTGTCACTATGATGTAGCGATAATAAACACCTTGATGGGCAACACAATGTTGTGCAAGATGTGTCACAATCAGCACAATTTGTAAGGGGAAGCACCAACAGGCTTCCTCATTCTAGGAACACTGCATTCTGGGAGATGCACCATTTTGCAAGGAGCAAACTGTGCTGACTTGTGCAAACTCCCTGGCTCAAAGAGTTACTTTTTGTTTGTGTGGTCCTTGCTATATTAATGCAGTTGTTTCATAATTAGCCTTGAATCATTTTATGTGCATATGTACTGTAGTTGGTGCAGTTTGGAACTTTTTCCTGATTGAGGTGTTTGGCTGCCATGCACATGTCTGTGACTGTAACTGTGTATTCAATTAAAGTGGGATATAAAGGTTAAATAAGCAAATGATGTCGGTACAAAGTCACAAGTCTATTGGGAAATACTGAATCGGTGAATTTGTGTGTGTTTATGTGCTTAATTGGATTCAGACATGTGTATTTGTCTATCTGAGAGCTTCATCACATATTATTGTACTTAACTTTCATTCTCTTGTCTCATTAAAGTCACAATTGGTTACATGTGAAGGTTGTTTCAACAAATATATATTGCTGTCCAGAGTATTGATTTTGTTTGTAGCAGACAAAAGAGTCCTGTAACGTGTAATTTCTTTTGTCATATGGGACTGGCTAATTTTACACATTTACTCGAATTAATTATTTGCAATGTTATTGCTGCATGATCTGTACATGCTGTGATGGGGTGTCTGGAGGCATCTGGATCAACTGCCCACCTTAAGGGTGAGGGACAAATGCATTTATATTTTACATATATTCATTGAGGGCATGCATGATATCGAATCCTTAGGTAAATTGTTACATTGTTAATCATGTAATTTGTCCTGCAGGCATGTAAACACGATAGCTCCATATGTCTCTGTAACTGTTGCAGTGCCAGAAGTGATGAACTTATGAAGTGATGCATTATTATTCTAATCTCTGTAGCTATTTATAAATTGTTCACACTGTGTAACGAATGAATGACATATTGTCATGTGTATTTATAGTGTTACTTTTTTGTAGTTTTTTGTAGTTTTTTGTAGTTTTTTCTGATATACAATAAAGTCTGTCGATCAACTTTTTTACCGGTGTCTGTGATGAATGTATTTGCATGATTTGGTTTTATCCTTATTATTAATTTGCAATAGCAACGATGACACTCCATAAGAACGGTGGTTCACACACACCTTAATATATGACAACCTTTATTCAAAAGATAGATGTCTTAAATCAAATAATATCTAATTTGATTAAATTGATGCTAAGATTTAGAACAAACTGCCAAGGTAAATCCCATAATCGTTATATGGACCTCATAATTCCCAGAGAGTCGTCAATTATACAATTGAAGGAAATAAATGCAAAGTCTTAATTTGTGAAATGAAAGAGAACAATTCTGAATGATACAAGTAGGTTTACTGCTGGATGCCTAGATAATACGGACACCCATCCAGATCAAATGTGGAATTGCATCTCTACCTAAGTAGTTTGAGGAAATTTAACATTCAAAAGTTAAAGTGTCCCTATCTATCGTCATGTTAAACGCCTTCACTTTGTTTCCTATTCATAGGATGCACCTGTGTCAGTAATAATATGCTGTCTGTGTCTACACTGGTTTTATTTTTATCCAGAAAAGGTGGAAGATACAGACTGGGTGATAACCCTGTCCATATCACCACAGTGCAAAGGTCAATCCGTATCACCACAGTGCAAAGGTCACTGAGAACTACTTTCCTTCTAAATTCTTGTAGTAGGCGCACGTCAAGCATGTAGTTTTCAAATGACCCAATTTCTGGATCCTGCGTTACAGTTATTCATACGTAAAGCTATGTAAAGCCTTGTTTGATGAAATAAAAGTTTAAACTGTTTTTAATTGTCTTTTTTTTTGCATTTAACAATGAAAATATAATTACAGCTATAATTACTGGATAAAAGTAAAACCAGCCGCGTAGAGGAGACTCGTCAGCAGACTGGCCTCGTTCCCGCGGCGGATCGCTCCTCGTGCAAGCACTCGGAGTGATCCGCCGCGGGAACGAGGCCAGTCTGCTGACTCGTCTCCTCCACTTGGCTGGTTTTACTATTATATGCAGTGATCAACCATATTCTTAAGTGCACCATTTGTATAAAATTTGTATCAACTGACACTTGAAACATTACAAAGCATTTAACAACTCTAATCTATATAATATTAAACACCGAGGATTTTTTTTTTATTGCAAAACAACATTTTTCCATATGCTGCCGTGATGCCACACTGGAGTTTCGGTGTATAGCAGTGGCTGAGAAAAAATGTAAGACAAAATCTGGCTGTAGAAAAAGAAAAAGGGGCAGAACAACAAAGAATGAAACGAAGTTTACTGAAATGCACGTCTTACATGCTTTATTATATTTGAAAAATAGGCCGGACTGGTGATTCTTGATGTCAAGGATCATGTCATCATTCCTGGTGGCATTTTTTGTTCAGGGGATAAAATGTGTCAAATAAGGGGACCTGACGCCATGTGGTTGATTGTGTGAAATAACATATTTAATGTTTTCGATACATGTACAAAAATCCCTTTATCCATTTCAGTGGGACTTGTTCTGTTTGTGTATGCAATTGAATGTTTTGGTCTTAAATTTCTGTCATTTCATACATTAATACATGTACAATATTAAGTAAAGATGTTTCATTACTCATTTAGCCAGCTTCCTTAAATTTGATATATCTGCAACACGCCTAAGAATGTGTAGCCACGTATATGATGCTTTCCTTCTAAAACAGTTACATTTTGTGCAATTCGGACTATTTTTTCTTTATGCAGTCACAAATATCTGTCACTGCATGGCGTTTATTGCATTGTAAGTTTTTATCGAGCGTAGATCACTTGCATAACGTAATTGTAGTTTGATAATTTTTGGACTGTCCTTAATGATATTGAATTAATGCTTGCCATAAAATGATCTTGCTTCATCCATGCAAGAAACATTTTTCACGACTCCTACGCTCTTCCAGGGATTGTCTGTCCTCATAAACCTTGAAATTATTATATTCTTTTCCTTCTCAGTCGAGATGCTGACCGTTTAATGAGATGCGCGATTTTGGGGGAATTCAACAGCCTCATTTTCAGTTGCATAGCTGGGCAGTGCTTATGTAAACAAAGAAGCATGGGTACATCGTGGTCCCTGCTATTTGGGAGTGTTGAGGTGCAATCATCTCAAAATGCCTGCAAATTAACCCTAACATATCATGTTTAGGTATTTCTCTGTAGTTACTACATTAAATAACAGTTTCTTCTGATGTGGTGGCGACTGAAATTAGAGATAAACAATGACAATGTGTCTTTTTGTACAGGAACACTTCCTGGTAGTCATTACCCGATTCTGCAGTCCGAACTCTTTACTCTCCATAAGCTGACCTCTTGACGTCCAACCTATGTCATATCCCATATCCTCTGTATTCTGGAAGAAATGTACACCCGTCCATAAGATGATTTTTGAAATGCATGAAATTGTTTTTAACTCACTAATACTTGTAAATTTACTTCATTGAAATTTGATATATTGGTAATTACTGATTTGTCATTCAACGTATGACACATCTACATTGAACCAGAAACTGCAGTGTTGCTCCCTGTGACTCCAACTAAAAACACCAAGAATACATCTGGTTTAAAGCTGTTTAGCTAATGCTTTCATAAGGATACTTTGGGCGAGCCATAGACCTACATTTGTTGAGTAGGTGGGGCTGGGTGGCTATTTTTGTACACTTCTTTTGTTTGGCCAGTATTGAATTATCACTCAAATTATACTGAAGAAGAACATGAAGGGTGATTTGGATTAAAGCCATGGGTGTTAGTTCCTTTGAAATTTGTGATTAGATCTGTAAACTCGCCGTGGATGTACCTTGGGTTGGGTTCTTCCATGTCAATTGGAATGCTTCAGCTCTAGAGATTTCTGTTTTAGTTCTCAGAGGTTTGTCAAAATCTATAAAAACATCTGGTTTGAAGCCGCTTAACTAATGCTTGAAACCGGCATAAAGATACTTTTGGCGGGCAGTAGACCTACACTTGTTGAGCAGGTGGAGCTGAGTGGCTATTTTTGTACAATCGTTTTAGTAGTTTTGAGTTATCACTCAAATTACACTGAAATTTGGTGGAAATAAACATTGAGGAAAAGTCAAAGAAAGCTGTTCAAAGGCGGTGACGTTCTTTCTCTAATACTTTTTCACCAATTTGGGCACCTCACATTATTTAATGTTCACTTAATAACTTGAAATGTATTTGAGCCAGCGCTTTGGTGCTAGTGGTGCTGTATGTTGGCCAGATCTACATAGCATATGGGAAATCATGACTGCATACATGGGATGACATTGTCCCTTTCATGAAGTTTACTATTCACTTTATAATATGAAAGCAATTCAAACTAGGATCTATGTGAACTTACAATAGGACTACAGAGCCAGTACATAAATATTTGTATATGACAGTCTTCAAAAAAAAAAAAATGACGTTGAGCTCATTTCAAATTGTCACTGGACCAATTCATATTGTGCATCCAAGATCAGCTCAGCAGAGAAATGTGACGGTCCTCTTTCGGATGAAAACACAAGATTCACGTATTCTACTTTTTGGATTTTCCTTCACACACAATGAATAATCAACCATCAGAATAACCTCTAACACCGGAATAATTATTATGATCGTCAAAACTGCAAAAAAAAAAAAAAATGTGTAAAATAATTGGCAAAAATGTTTTGGTTTTTATGGAAATATTATAGCTGATACATCTTTGGTTAAAAACTTCCTAGGAGCTGATCAGTATCCACCAGTTGCCTTTTATGGGTGACTGCCTGTCTCAAGTCAAGAGTGAAATTTGTTTCTTCACATTGGTATTGGAAGATAAATGTTGATGCTTTGGCAAATCTGGAATCTCTTTGCTGTCATTGTTTGGTTTGGAATTTGTGAATATGGATCATGTTTTTCTGTCTATGAGTACCAATCCGCCCCACTATACTGACCCAAAATATATTAAAGACAGAAAGACAGTACCATATATCCTCAATTATGGAGACATAAACCAATATACAACATTTTCTCTATAACGATGCTATATATGTTCATGTACCCATGAAAATAATGCGTAATTTCTGAAACTTAGGTTGGGATATGAGACATGCATCTTTTACTGAACACAGTGGAGAGTCAAAATATATTCTCACAAATTTTATAGCAACGTATTAAATTATGAGAAGTCCATTTACTTAAAACCAATGGGGTCTTCAGGGTAAAACTGTAAAAATAGCAAAGGAAACGTTTAGATATTTTACGTGTGGTAAATCCATTATTATCTTAATATGGCCCCCATTTTGATGTTGATTTCAAAGCGGAAGAATGGCCTACGGAGATACTTTTCAACCTCACAAGACAAATATCATTTGGAAAAGAACAAACAATTAATAAGCTTATGTGCAGATATTTAAAAAAGATGTTATTTCATATATCTTACATGTACACACACACACACACACACACACACACATATATATATATATATATATATATATATATATATATATAGTGCTATATGTCTGTCTTTAATACATTATGGGTCAGTATAGTGGGGTGGATAGGTGCCAAAACTTAGACCTGATGTTCACTTCTGGTAGAAAGTATGAAAATTCGTATATAAGGCTTTTATGATGTGCTGTATTTAAAAAAAGACAATGGGGAACCATATTGGCAAATGAATGGTTATTTTATACAAGTTAAATATCACATATATCCTATCCGACAAACACCATACTTTTACGTCAAAATTAGACCTTTAAAATGACCCCTAAATTATTAGAAGTGCGTAATTGACCATCCACAATGTTCCCATGTTCTAAACATTTTTTCTTCATGTGCATGGAGGCTACCTGGATGTAAATGTTTTCATGGAATATTTCAAATTGTACGTTTATGGCACAATCGTCTCCATGACATGCATTAGCTCACTTAGCATATTACAAAACGAAATTTTCTAAAATGCTCCGAAGCCGAAAAAAATCCTACCATTACCTGAGTCCCTTGTCAAGCCAGCACCATTCCCTGATCTAAACCCTGTTCCTCCAATCGTTGTAGGCAGTATGGTTCCAGGCAGTGGTTACATTGATTGAGAGGATGCACAAAGATTATGGTTAGCTAAGGTGCATCAGCTAGTAACGCAAGACAACTCTGATAGCAAAGAGGGTCTAGCTTGGTCAGCATATTTTGCTGACATGCATGATTCTAATCCTTGTCCACCTTCAATCATTGGACTGTTACCTTTCTTTCATGAAAATGCTCACTCACTGGCCATGGTAAAAAATGGTATGGAGGTTATTAAGCATGCTACAGAACATGTAAACAAAGGACAGGTTCCAATACTGACTGAAGACCAACCTTTATATTCTGTTGCCAAACAGATAAGGTGGTCAATACTTATGCTGAGCTTAAATATGTGGTAATCATAGGTGCAGTAGACATTGAGGTGGTAATGCTAAGGTGATTGGCGATTGGCTGAAAGGGAGTTGTTGGAAATCTTTGATGATCAATGCAAACATTACTACTGAGGGAGAGCAGATGCTTTACAGAAAGGTTTCCATACAGCTCTGGTACATTGGGCTCACCAAGCAACAGCTGCTGCACTTTTCATCCTCGAAAGAGAGGCATACAGTGCATACAAGGAAACTATTGGTGCACAAGATACAGTTTCCTTCTCAGACTGGTGCCAGCAGATGGGAGTCACCTGCTCTCACTTTTATAAGCGGAACAAGACACTGAAGCTAGACCTCCTGCTTTTCCAGTTTCGGAAATCTCAACGTGCAGCAATTTCCCAACTGTATGTCGCAACTCTGGCCCAAATTGTTCCTTGGATGTTTGCTTTGGATCGTTTCAATTATGTTGGGTGGTTGTCTGTTCA